>CM056053.1:139186679-139681450 GCA_029574335.1 Rana kukunoris | reverse complement strand
CCCTCACCTTGGCGCCGCAGGTCATTTACTTTTCTATTATGTATGTCCCCCGCAGTCCGGGTGGAGTAGCCCAGGCCATTGACCTGGCAGCAATCGATCCAGGATGCCCTGCTTCCCTTCTCCCGGCTGGTCTTGCGGCTTTTTTGTGCCATGGAGAAATTCATTCTCCGTCTCCATAGCCGAGATAATGACAGAGACCTCCTGGGTATTAAAATTGAGGTTCCTCCTCTCTGGGGGGTAGCGGGAGCAGCCATTACAGAGGCAAAAGTATCTTCCCTGGGTGGGGGGAAACGGAACTACTTTGCGCCGGAATGGCGTTTCGGCCAGCGCTTTTTAAGCGCCAGCGGAACGGCATTGCGCTGACGTTTTTCCCAGGAAGTGGTGCCGACGGAAGTTGTGAGCATGCGCACAAGGGGGCGAGGGGAGCCGCACTCACTGCGCATGCTCGTGGATGATGCGCTGAACGTAAGCCTCTGCGCCGGCCTCCGCCCATCATTTACATATGATCACACCCACTTCCACTTGCGTCGGGTTACGCCAGCGCATTATCGTTACTCTGGCGCAAGTTTACGCGCAACTGCTATGTGAATTACAGGAATTGCGCTGAAAGGGTCTTCAGAGTAACGTAAATGAGAAGCGTTACTCCAGAGGAAAGATACTCTCATCTACCTGAATCTGGCCCTGTATGTACAGGGCACCATATAACACCATGAAACTTCATGATCAATGCATATCTTAGGCAGATAAAAACAAAATGTGCAGGTAGAAAGGTTTATGAAGCCTTGGATGGAAGCTGTGGCACTGGAGGGGGATGCAAGTGGACATTGAGCCGTAGCATGGCCGAGCAGGTGAGTATCGCTAAAGCAATGCAGTCAGTATCCTATAGCAATCTAGGTACAGTTGAGGTAAACATTCAACTGTATCCAAAGGATGGCATGATTGAAAATGTTACATGTTTATCTGATAATTTAGGTTTCATAGAGGCAGCCTGCTTTTCCTGCTTATTACGTAGGTGTTTGTAAGCTTATGCTACTGTTGAATATCTAGAGTTACAGTGTATATATGGCCAGATTGTTCTACTTAGCTTTGGATTAGAGACTAGGTGTAAGTGTAACCTCAATTTTTTCTGTCCCTCCAATTTCTTCTACAAAAAAACGATATATATATATATATATATATATATATATATATATATATATATATATATATACACAGTATATATTGGAACTATCTTCAAATTCCACTGACAATGAATAATAACAGTTCCCCATAAATTGACAAAGGATTCAAATAGAGAGGTTAACCCAAAGGGGACACAAACATAAATTAAAACACTAGCAGAAGATCTGTATGGGTATATACCCTCTACCCTTTCCAAAACTAAATAAAAATGGCTAGAGTACAGGTACGGTTTAATTACCCAAATGGATAGCCCTTGGGAGGTACTGTATATCTACATTTACAAAGGCTCTAAGAAACTTAGCTCCCATCTACCAAAAGGCATTGTATTTTTACTGAGTTGTACTTTTCCAACAGTTCATATAACTATATACAGTATATATATTAAATTTCGAACATAACACTATAGATTTTTCTTGATTAATACTGGTGAGCAGAAACTAAATGTGGTGTTTGTTCATATTAATTTGTTTGTGATTTCAGTGGAAAAAAGAGAATGTTTGATGTAATTCAAGAAACAATGGAGAATGACTTTCCACCTTTTGTTGCCAAAATTCTCAGTTCAATAGCAAATCCTGGACTAATCATCCCAGCTATTCTTCTTATGATGTAAGAATGTATTTTTCTCCCAAATGTCTTTAAATCAAATCTGAGTTTTTAAAGCCTAGTCCCCCAGCAGCACATACTTACTTTTCCTTAAAGGAACACTAAAGGTTTGTTTTATATACACTAAATTGATTAATCTAAGCTAGAGCATTTTAATGTCCCTTATCTCTTTTTTCATTTTGCCCTCCAAAGTATCGTAATTCAGCTTTCAAAATGCCATATCCTGTGCTTCCTCTTCTTCCTTTCCACCAGCATCTCAGGCATTTGCATGGTGGAAAGCATAACTTCCAGAACGTGCTCACCCCCTTTGCCTACAGCTCTGCGTGCAGACGTTCTCTCTCTTTCACAGGCAAGGAGGCAGGACATTCTTGGGCGTCTCTAGGACACTGTAGCTCCGCCTCCCTTCCATTCATTGTATTTGCAAAACTATTTACAACCCCGCCTTCACTCCACCCCCATTGCTCTGGTGGAAAGTGGAAAGTGAAACTGATTCTCGGCTTCTACACAGTACAGTAAAGGACCACAGCATGCGCGAGCCACTAAGCCTAATGGGAACTGCAGTTCCCATACTCAGTGACGTTTAAACAATGCACGCCCACCGCAAAACAAGGAAGTATGGGGAAATGAGCAAACAGGAGTGATGAAGGTGTACAATCAGCATCGATTGGAAGAGGGATAGACATATTTTCAATACAAATCATGACGTTTTTCACTAATAAATGCTTGCAGACTGTATTTTAAAAGGAAAACTCTCACATTGCACCATTCAGTAGCTAAAGGTAAAGAAAATTCCTGTTACTTATAGTCATTGAGGAACTTGATGTTTGGTTGTTCGCTGTCATACAGGGATGGAGCAGCATGGCTACTATCAATCAATGCAAGCCTCAACCACCCACACCCCAAACATGTAAGCTCCAGTGTATCTAAAGACAAAGGGGCAGATTCACGTAGATCGGCGCATTATCATTCCGGCGTAGCGCACCACTTTTCCGTTAGACTTGCGCAATCTAGCCGCGTAATCCGGCGATTCACGTAGCTTTTACGCAAGAGCTTGCGCAAACGTAAGGTTTTTTCCGTAGGCGTAAGGAGGAGTAATACAAATTGGGAGGGACGTGGGCGTGTTACATTGAAATGAGCCGTGACCCCATGCAAATGAAGGGCCGGCCGACTCGCGCATGCGCGCGTGAAGGAAACCATGTCAGCTCCGTTGTGCGCATGCTCACAACTCGGGAGCGGCGCAATCATTGAAATTAGAAATGGACTAGGGCAATGTTGTGAACTACGCAGACAGCATAAATAGACACACACAAACGCCCTTCCATTGCAAAAGTACATCCCTTTGTGTCCCTTCCCATTGAATCAAGTGCTTTTGCTCTGTTGTTCGTTAGAGTGTGTTTTATAGTTGTGAGATTAGTGTTCTGTGTGATCTTGTGCTTGTTGGTAGTTTTGTGAAAGTGTATTTTGATAAGTGTTTTGAAAAGACTGTTTGTTTGATTGATAGATTTCTGAGCGTTTGTTTTCTTTTTTTTTTTTTCATCTGATTTTTTTGTGTGTGTTTCTTGCTGAGTGCTAGTGTGATTTTTGGCTGTTCTTTTTCTCTTTGTGTGTGTTCTTGTCTGATTGGTTGTGCTTGTATTTGTGACAGATTTTTGGTGACTGCTAGTGAGTTTGTTTGGAAGTATGACTGAGAGAAAAAGAAAGCTCAATTTTACTGTGGGGGAAAAAAAGAATTCTTGCCCGGGCCATTACCGACTATGGGCGTTTTCTCCACGGCCCGCAGAGTGCCACCACCCCCGGCCAGGAGGAGGGAGATCTTGGATAGGATCACGGAGCAGGTGAATTCATCGGGGGAGGGGGAGACACGGACCCGCTCTGGGATAGAAAAGAAAATAAATGACCTCCGGCGTGAGGTGAAAAAAAAAACTGGCCGCAATAAATGCCCATGCCAGGGGCACAGGAGGGGGCCCACCATGCCGGGTTAGATTTTCAGAGACGGAGCGTGTGGTGGCCCTGACCTTTCACCGGCATGAAGTGGAGGGCCTGCCAGGCTTTGACACAAGTCCGGTCCCCGCGGTGCCAGGTAAGGTTTTTATTTCTCTCAGGTGTGTAGCATGTGTGGGGGAGGGGGTGAAAGGGAATATGTGGCAAGTGTGTGGATCCTCCAACCTGTGAATGTTTTGTGTCATCCACAGCTGTGCAGGAGGGTGCAGGGCCATCTGGACTGACCGCTCCAACCCCAGGACAGCAGCCTAATGAGGCCCCCCCAACAAGGCCAGAGTCCGCAGAGGAGGAACAAGAGGAGGGGGAGGATCATGCGGAGGACGATCATGAGGAGGAGCAGAATCATGAGGAGGAGGAGTCCATGGAAGGCACTGGCCCTTTGGTTTCTGCGGACTCTTCCCCTCTGGCTGCAAGAAGCCTGCCCTCCCTAAGGGTCAGCCCCCCCCCTCCTCCCCCAACATGGCTCCCCTCACAAGGGCCTCCCCTTCTCCCCGGCCACAACCATCAGCTGGAGCCAGGAGGTCATCCCCAAGCACCAGGGGGGCGCCCAATCTCATGCCCGCCTGTCTGAGAAGGAACCTGGCCACCCAGACCCGCCTTCTGAGACAGCTCTGCCAGACTATGGGGCGGGTGGATCAGAGCCTGTCCTCCATTAATGATAGCCTGGGTAACCTGGACTCCCACTCCCGGGCCTCCACAACCTGCCTAAATGACCTGCAAACTACAGCAGCAGGCGTTGGGCAGGATGTGAGGGCCCTTACCCAGGCTATCCAGGGCAACACGGCAACACTTGGTGCTGCCCTGGACAGAATAGCCGTGGCCTTGGAGGGCAGGCCGCCAGGTGGGCAGATCTCAGGGGCTGCTCCTCCTTCCCCGGCTTTTCCCCTCCCCCATGCGTCTCCCCTGAGGGTCCGGGGCCGTGGCCGGGGGCGCCCCAGGCGTGGCTCAGGCAGAGGGCAATAATTTTTTTTTCCCCCTTTTGTTTGTTTTGAAAGCTTTTTTATTTTTGTTCTCTGCTTTTTTTTGTTTTTTCTAAGCATTTTTTTTTTCCTATGCATTTTTTGTTTCTATGCATTTTTGTTTGTTATACTTTTTTGGCATATTTTGGGTTGTGAATGATGTTTGAATGTGGGGGTGACATTCCTGCTGGAAAAGGGGTGTCACCCTCAATTTTGGTGGAGAAGGGTTCCCCAGGACCAGGGAGAAGTGATTCCCAGGTCCGTGTGAATGGTGTATGAATGTACAGTGACATAATTGGAGCCTTGACGTGGCGTTACTGCTCACCAGTCTTGCATGGTGGACTGGTGCCAATCCAATTTGATGAGGATGTGGGGTGTGTGTGCTAGGGACCATAGTGGTGTGCATGCATGCATTCTCATTGTGCCATGATTAATGTGTGTGTTTAACGTGCAAAGATGCCCAATATGAGCTGCCTCCTGACTGCTCTTCCCTCAGAAGACGGGGTATCCTCGGTTAGGGGTTGATTTTCTGGTTGGGGGGTCAGATCATCACGTAGCTCAACCTGCAGGCCCTTCCTCACTGCGAGATTGTGTAGCATGCAACATGCAGCGATGATATGGCACACGAAGTTTGGGGAATACAACAGTGTACCCCCAGACTTATCCAGGCATCGGAAACGTGACTTCAGGAGGCCAAAGGTGCGCTCCACCACTGCACGGGTTTTGATGTGTGCTTCATTGTATCGTTCCTCTCCTGGGGTTTGGGGGTTCCGGATAGGAGTCATGAGATGGGGTCCCAGTGCATATGCAGAGTCACCTGTAAAGGAAAAGACAGGAGAATGTTAGTCATGCATGTGCCACTTCTGTTGTGCATCACGGGAGGGGATAGTCATGCCTGACTCCCATGTCACTCACCAACCAGCCAGGTGTTCCCATACACGTTCTGTTCGAATTCTGTTCGGATGTGGCTTTGATTGTAGATGTAGCTGTCATGGCTGGACCCTGGGTGTTTGGCACGGACGTGCCATATGAGGCCTTGGGCATCAACTATCACCTGTACGTTGATGGAGTGCCAATTCTTCCGATTGCGGTACATGTGCTCGGTCTCATGGGGGGGCTGGAGTGCCACATGTGTGCAATCTATGGCCCCGATGGTGCGTGGGAATCTGGCAATTCGGTAGAAATCTGCCATTGCCTTGATTCGAAGCTCCTCAGTGGTGGGTTTGATGATTTGGTTGGCCAAGCGTGTGAGGATTGCAGGGACAACCTGGTGCACACATCTGCTCATGGAGGATTGGGACATCCCAGCCACCACTCCACTTGTACGCTGAAAAGAGCCACTGGCAAGGACATGGAGTGTTGCCAGGACCTTCACCAGTGGCTGCACTGCATGTGAGCGTTGTGTTGGGCTGGTGATGTCCTCCTGCAAGGTTGTGGTTAATTCCAGGATGGCATGAGGGGGGAATCTGAAGATGCGAAAGACCTCTGAATCATTCATGCCAAACAGGTGTATGCGGGTGCGGTATACCCCTCTCCCGTGCCATCCTCCGTGCCCTCCTCCTTCTTTGGTCATCTATATTCACTAGTGCAGCTATGAGCGACGATGCCCCTAGCATGTTGGCAGTCAAATTGTAGTGCAACACGTGTGTGTGGTCTGCTCCTCAATAACGGTGTTGCTTTATCTGACAATTAGACTTTTTTTCAAAAGTTAGATCAGCTTTTATGTGCTCTAACTTTAGACAGGACATTTTGCAGTTGCGCACATCGCGTAGCCTGCGCAGCAACTGCGTTTTTTTGTGGATCCCCGTAACTCCCTCATTAGCATATTTGACTAGCAAATCAATGGTGTGTCTAGCGCAGTTTTGCGCGAAGGGAAGCGAATGTCTAACTCAATTACGCCGGACCAAAAAACGTAGATTTCTGGCGTATATTGTTTTGTGAATCGCGTCCAACTATACGCACGCGCACATTTAGACTTACGCACGCGCAACAGCAGTTGCGCACGCGTAATCGCTCTGTGAATCTGGGCCAAAGGCTGCTTTACACAATGCACTCAAGAAACTTTACTGAACTTCGTCCATCTGGCGCATTTTGCCAAAAACAGAGCTTAAAGCTGAAGTACAGTTACAATTGTTATTTTCTCAATGCAAATTCCACTGCAAATTCACCTTACCTTGAGATAATCTGCAATCTGTTCCATGGCAGCCTCAGATGTCTTTTCAAACCCTGTTTCTCCATGAACGGGGTGACAAATTCAGTAGACTCTGTAGTCCTTTGGGGCCTGCACATATACCCATACATTAGCAATTAGGTAATAGGTAAATAAGGTCTGCCATATCATGTTGCGACCAAAAACCTAAATGTATTTTATTGGGATTTTATGTGATAGACCAACACAAACTGGCACATAATTGGTAACTAGAGGGAAAATGATAAATGGATTTCAAATTTCTTTACAAATAAATATGTGAAAAGTGTGGCATGCATTTGTATTTGGCCCCCTTTACTTTGATACCCCTAATTAAAATCTAGTGGAACCAATTGCCTTTAAAAGTCACTGAATTAGTAAACAGAGTCCACCTCTGTGTAATTTATTCTCAGTGTAAATACAGCTTTTCCATAAGAGTTAGGGTCCTTTCACACGGAGCGGACCGTTTTTCGGTCCGCTCCGTGTGTCCGTCGGCTCAGCGGGGGGTCTCCGCTGAGCTGTCGGGCAGACAGGGCGGTCCCCGCACACTGTGCAGGGACCGCCCTGTCTCTCCTCCGCTATCCCCTATGGGGAATCGGATGGAAACGGACCGTCTGTCCGTTTGCATCTGATCCGATCCGCCGGACGGAAGAAAAATAGGACATTCTTCCGTCTGAAAAAACGGATGCGGATCTTGCGGACGTTAGCGGATGCATCATCCGCTAACGGATCCGCTCCCATAGGGGCCCATTACAAGTACGTTAACGGACTTGTAATTAGCGGACCGTTCGTCCGCTCGTGTGAAAGGGCCCTTAAGTTTTAGTGATTTTGTTAACCACTTGTCGACCGGCTCACGCCGATATATGTCGGCAAAGTGGCACGTTCAGGGAATCGCAATATAAGTATGTCGTCCCCTTCGCAATATAAGTATGTCGTCCCCTAAGAGCTCCTGGAGACAATCGCCGACAGCCACCCGCGGTTGTGGGAACAAGAGCTAGAATGGGGATTTGTGTGTGTAAACACACAAATCCCTGTTCTGTCAGGGGAAAGGAGACATATCGTTTCTTCCTACTAATTAGGAACAGCGCTATGTCTCCTTCCCCCAGTCAGTTCCATCCCCATACAGTAAGAAACACTCACTAGGGAACACCGTTAACCCCATGATCACCCCCTAGTGTTAACCCCTTACCTACCAGTGACATTTACACAGTAATTAGTGCATTTTTATAGCACTGATCGTTGTATAAATGTCGTTGGTCCCAAAAATGTGTCAAAAGTGTCCGGTCTGTCTGCCACATTGTCGCAGTACTGCTAAATATTGCAGATCACCACCATTACTAGTAAAAAAAATGATAATAATTAAAATGCCATAAATCTTTCCCATAGTTTGTAGACGCTATAACTTTTGTGCAAACCAGTCAATATACGCTTATTGCGATTTTTTTTTACCAAAAATATGTAGAAAAATATATATTGGCCTAAACTGATGAAGAAATGTTTTTTTTTTTTTTTTTAAATGGAGTTTAGAGCTTATAAAAAGCTACAGTAGTGTGCATGGAGCCAAAAGGCCATTTGTCTGTTATGTGTTACTAATAGGGATGGGCTTAGTGATTTAGGTGAAATTCATTTCACTGCATAACAACTCTGCCAATGTTTGAATTTCTCTGTGAAAACTCTTAATTTAATTTATTGTGCTGTGTGGGTATGTGGTGGGGTTCATATTTCAGATAGTTAAATATGTGTGAGTTCTCTTTGTGTGTGTTTTTTTTTTTTTAACCTATAAAGGTAACGAGGCAAAAGAATGGGCCTAGGATATTTGACAGGAGCTTCTGTAACCTTCAGGTGTCATAGCAAACATTTAGCAAAAATGGCAAAACTTTGCCAAAATCTCCAAATGTTCCTGAGATTTTTTGAGAAAACTTGAATTCTCTATTTCACTCATGCGTAGTTACTAATGAAGTGTGTGTGCCTTGGATTCCTATCAATTTACTATCATATTCATTTTGCATTTATTCTTTTATGTGAAAGTATAGCTATATTTAAAATGTCAAATATTTTATTCAGTATAATTAAACAGAAAAGCCAAAATAATAATGATTTGATTGTGTAAAAAATATATAAATGGGAAAACCTGTTTCTGAAGTGGAAACATGATCGGTCATCTGCTGATACATAATTATATATATATATATATATATATATATATATATATATATATATACAGTATATATACATATATAGATAGATAGATAGATAGATAGATAGATAGATAGATAGATAGATAGATAGATAGATGTACACTGCTCAATAAAATTAAAGGAACACTTTTGAATCAGTACTCCTGGGATATTGATCTGGTCAGTTAAGGTACAGAGGGGGTTGTTAATCAGTTTCAGCTGCTTTGCTGTTAATTAAAATTAACAACAGGTGCACTAGATGGGCAACAATGAGACGACCTTCAAAACAGGAATGTTTTTTCAGGTGGAGGTGTCTGACATTTTTTCCCTACTCATCTTTTCTGACAGTTTTTCACTAGTTTTGTATTTGGCTAGGGTCAGTGTCACTACTGGTAACACGAGGCGATACTTGGACCCTATAAAGGTTGCACAGGCAGTCCAACCCCTCCAGGATGGCACATCAATACGTGTCATTGCCAGAAGGTTTGCTGTGTCTCCCAGCACTCAAGAGCATGGCGCATGGAGGAGATTCCAGGAGACAGGCAGTTACATAAAAATCTCAGTGGCTTCTCCAGACCCTTTCACGTCTGTCACATATGCTCAGGGTGAACCTGCTCTCATCTGTGAAAAGCATGGGGCACCAGTGGTGGACCTGCCGATTCTGATGTTCAATGGCAAATGCCAATCGAGCTCCACAGTGTCTGGCAGTGAGCACAGAGAACACCAGTGGATGTCGGGCCCTCAGACCACCCCCATGAAGTCAGTTTCTGATTGTTAAGTCAGAGACATTCACACCAGTGGCCTGCTGGAGGTCATTTTGTAGGGCTTTGGCAGTGCTCATCCTGTTCCTCCTTGCAGAAAGGATCAGATACCGGTCCTGCTAATGGGTTAAGGACCTTCTACGGTCCTGTTCAGCTCTCCTAGAGTAACTGCCTGTCTCCTGGAATATCCTCCATGCTCTTGAGACTGTGCTGAGAGACAGTAAATCTTCTGGCAATGGCATGTATTCATGTACCATCCTGCAGTTGGATAGCCTGTGCAACCTCTATAGGGTCCAGGTATCGCCTCCTGCTACTAGTAGTGACAGTGACCCTAGCCATATGCAAAACTAGTGAAAAACATTCAGAAAAGATGAGTAGGGAAAAAAATGTCAGTGACCTCCTCCTGTAAAACCATTCCTGTTTTGAAAGGTTGTCTCATTGTTGCCCATCTAATGCACATGTTGTTAATTTCATTAGCACCAAAGCAGTTAAAACTGATTACCAATTCCTATGCTACTTAACTGACCAAATCAATATCCGAGGAGTTTTACGGACTATGATTCTATACTCTGAATAAAAAGTGTTTCTTTCATTTTTTTAGCAGGTTGAGCTTTTGCAGAAAACCGGTACAGTAATGATGCAGGTATGTGCTGCATTCATGTTAGAGCCAGAGCTAGAGGTAAGTGGCCCCACCCTGCCCAGTGGATCAGTGTGTGAAGGATGCTGTGAGGTGCACATTGCACCATACTGTCCAGTTTAGGACAGACAAAGGCCTGAGCCTGTGAGGATGTAACAGCTAGGAGCTGCAGGAGAAACAGTCAAGCTAACAAAGGTACAGAATTTTGAGACTCAAATCTCCTCTAGAGATCTCTGTGCTTTTATAGGGGTGGGTGCCTTGGGACGATCGGAAATAAGGAACTGCTCCCCCTTATTAGAGGCCTCAGTAATATGTTGGAAAAATTCACTGGACATATACGCACTTTCGACTACTCCTGGCCCTCTCACTTCTCTATTAGATAACTCTGACTTTCTATCCTTGATCTTCTCCTTAGGGCTGTGTGAATGGGACACAGCATTTTGGCCACAGCTTCAGCTTATTTTAACCTCTGATAGCATTGTTTCTAGGCTACCCTTCATTCCCTGTGCCATTGCAAATGATCTCTTTGGTTTCTTCACAGACAACTATCTAGTTTATATAATGTGCTCTCCCCAAAATTTCATCTGGGCCGATCACTAGGGATGAGCTGAACACCCCCGGTTTGGTTCACAGCAGAACATTCATGCAAACACGCTAACACCGGTAAAGTCTATGCGACACGAGCATGAAAAACTACAACACGCAACCAGGCAGGCTGCAGGAAAAGAGGGACAAGAGAGCCAAACCAGGCCACATGCCCCCCAACTTGTCCCCATGTTGATAGGGACAAGGGCCTCATCCCCACAACCCTTACATTCAACTCGAACATTGGGCTCATCCCTACCGACCACTGACAGCATTTGAATGCCTTTATACACAGTCCCAACCACCCACACATACGGTCTATCCAGTTCATTTTCTCCTCCTGTCTGGAAGGTCAGCCCCCATTCCTACTTTTTGCCCAATGGCAATATGATTGCATATGCACTTTTCAGTAGAAGATTGACTTAAGACATTCACTCTGACCCATTCCCTTTCTATGTCATGTAAAATTCACATGCTGGTATTACTGTCCAGCTACACTTTAAAAGATTTTTCAACTATAACAAATATCTGTTGGTGGAACAATAGACAGGAAGGCACCTCTATCTATGTCTGGTGGAGTTACCAATCCCTTAACTGTTTTGGGGTAATATTTTTTACTTACAGTATTTGAATAGTATGTTGCACACATTTAGCTCTGTTATATCAATCTGATATGAAATGGTACTTTGTGAATTGGTGTACACTATGAAATAATGTGGTGATCTCGATCCAGCGATGTGCAGGAGACCCCGGCTCTCCTGGGTTTCTCCCTTCTGATTGGCTGAGATGCAGGAGCCATTGCTCTGGCTGCTGTAAATCACAGTGAGTGAGGTAGGAGCAGAGGAGATGCTGAGCCATGCTCTCTGTGTCTTATGGGCCCAGAGAGCCGGCTTGGGAGCAAGCACGCATTAATTCCCCCCACAGCAAGCAGCTTGCTATAGGGGCAATCGGCAAGGGGGAGGGGCCCAGAGCGTTTGCAGGGGGGACATAAGAAGAGGAGGATCTGGGCTACTTTGTGAAAAACCACTGCGCAGAGCAGGTAAGTACAACAAGTTTGTTATTTATTTTTATTTTTTTATAAAAAAATAATAATTTACAATCACTTTAAACTTTATGCTAAGATATCCTAGTTAAAAAAGAATCCATGCAAAAGAATATACAAGGAACTTGACAGGACTTGACAGGAATATGGGAAATTCAAATTTCTTCCAAAAATGTCATCAACAATTGGAAGAGTTCAATTCTGCTGTAGATGGCAGTATAGCCTTATAAATTTCAAAATTCCTTATGCCCTGTGCCCCTAAAGAGGTTGTACCCTCCCTGTGCAAGTTGAACTTATAGGTAAGCCTATAATAAATATGTGCGCAGTTTAGGAGATATTTATAGTTTACTGCACTGATTATGTCATCGATGCACGTGCTCTGAAGAAATGGCTGCCCGTGCTGTTTCTTCAGACAAGTGTATCGTGACCAGCGGCTCCGTCAAGCTTGCGTGGGAGTGACATCTCGTGGCTCTGGCCAGTCACAGAGCCGGAGTACGTGGCTCCGTAAGTAAGATGGGCAAAGATGGATGTGGCCTGCAGTGGGGACGACGTGGGCTTTATTTGCAGGTAAATGTCACATAATGGGCTAGTATGCATTGCACACTACACATTAGTGCTTGTACGTTGCAGGTAAGAAGAAAGAAAGAAAAACCCACCAGGGTTTACTTCATCTTAAATGAAAGTTTAGGACAATACTGTTTAAAAAGCTGGTCACATTTCCAGAAGGGAACACGCGTGCACATCAGCCACTAAAAAGCCGTAATAAAGCTCAAATATTTTATGTGGTGTGATGTTAATTAAAAAAATATTTCTATTTCAACCATGTTTCTTCCAGATTAGCAATTTATTACCTCAATGCTGTTTCCAAAGCGTATCAGCAAGCAAACATAGATCTTAAGAAGAAAATGCAGATGGTAAGTGCAGACATCATAAAATGTGACATATTTATTTATTTTCAACAAACAGAATGAGGACCATTTGGAAAGGCCAGAGAAGTCTGCGTTCAATGTTTTTCTCCAATTTAGTCATTAGTCAAGCAGTTGTTATTTTATGGTACATTAAACAAGGTCTGCCAAAGTCAATTATGTTTAAATATTTAGCATGTGCCTCATTTAGATGTAATAGATTTTCCCATGGAGTTAGAAAAAGGATACCTTTACTTCTTCTAGCTAAAGACTTAGGCCCAAATTCACAAAGCACTTACGCCGTAACTCACCTTTTCCCGGCGTAGCGTAAATATGCGCCTGGCGTATGTGTGCGCCACAGTCACAAACCAAGATACGCCTAAAAAATAGGTCATCCTACCCCGACGTATCTCACTTACGCCGGCGTGGCATGGGCGCAAATATGGTCTGCACGTATGTTGCTTCTCCCATTGATTAGGCATTCAAATATGCAAATGAGGGAAATACGGCGATTCACGAACGTAATTGCTCCCAGCGCATGATATATGCAGTTTGCGTAAGTTTTACGTCCGGCGTAAAGTTATTCCCCATAGCTGAGGCGCAACCCATGCAAAGGTATGGACCAGGGAACACAAGCCTACGTATAGTACGTTGGACGTCTGTGAATATGGGCCGATGTGGGTCAGACTGGGCGTAGGTTACGTTCACGGCGTACACAGTGATCAGGCGTTTCTTAGGCAGTTGTTCCGCCGTGGTGGTGCTCATGCGCACGGGGATACGTCCAAATCTCGACGCATGCGCAGTTCATTTTAAGTACTTGTCTGGAGCCTGGCCCATCATTTGCATGGGGTCACGCTTCATTAGCATGGATCACGCCCACTTCCAGCCCACTTCCACCTTCCACTTACACCAGCCTGCGCCTTTGAAATGTACGCTACGTCGGTGCAGAGTTGGGAGCAATAGCTTGCTGAATTCAGTGCATGCCTCTCCGCGGTGCGCCGGTGTAGTGTGAAAGAGATACGCTACGGCGGCATAAATGTGCGCCGATGTCTGTGAATCCGGGCCTTAGGCTTTAATACTGCTATCTCTTTAATGGCATAATTGACTAACTTTATTTTCCTTATAAAGCAAAGAGAAGAGGAAAAGAATAAACGCAATAATAACACCCAGGTCAATTCGATTATGAGGGACCTGGAAGAATTACTTCCTCCTAGTGCAAGGAATGCACTTAGGCTCCAGACTACTGGAACAGGTAAAAAAGCAGTGAAACCATGAGAAACTATATCCCTACCAATGGTCCAGAGGAAACTATTACTTTACTATACAGAGCAGCCTGATGCAAGATATAAAAAGCTACCCCTTCCATTCGTATTGCAGCCAAAACATAAAAAACAAAATGTACAGTGGCGTTTTTATTTAACTCACTTAAAGGGTTGGTAAAGGATTTTTTTTTATCTTAATAGCTTCCTTTACATTAATGCAGTGTTGTTTTCATGTCCTCATTGTTTGTTTTTGCTCTCAAGTTGCTGTAATTCTTCTCTGATCTCCACACTTTCTGGTTGTCCGTTTCCTGATGACCACAGTCCTGGGAGCTTTCTCTCTGTGGTCACTAACCAAGGAGGTGTGATTACTGTGTGTCTAAAACCCCTCATCACCAATCAGTTTAATTTTCCAAACCATCACTGCCCTGTACATCACAAAAGCAAGAAACAACATGCAAAAACGAAACTAGAAACTGTAGGTACATTATATGATTGATTTTTATCTATTTTTAATCGTTTTTAAAAGGAATCAGTTAACTATTATGTCTCTATACCCTGTAAACAGTCATTTCAGCAAAAAAAAAAAAAAAATTCCTTTACAACTCCTTTAAATCTGTCTGAACAAGAGTCTAGCAGACATCTCGGGTATGAAAAAGTAAATTATAATATAATAAATAATTATAAATATAACAAATAATAATATAGTTATAATAAAAATGATTTAATAATGTAATCAACTCAAAACCACTAAAATGTGCTCAGTTGCAGAATTGTCGCTGTCATTACTTATTTTTTTATGATGAATTTTCCCACAAATCGCTATGGCTCAATTCTGCAAGTGATTCTAATTTATTATCGCTGTTTTCTAGCTGCTCTATAATCACTTTTTACATAAAGGGACACTTTTTGGTTGCTATGGACAATCTACAGTTTGCAGGCAGAAAGAGCAGTTTTTATTATATAAAAGTGCATGCAGGACACTGGGCAGACCACTAGGGACAAGGGGGTGTGTATTTTTTACATACAGTACTGTAATCTATAAGATTACAGTATACTGTATGTATTGTGTTTATTAACTGTTTTGAATTTGGCGCCGTTCTCCGCCCAGGCACACAGGGACACTGTGAAACGAGCGAGGAGACACAGCTCGATCACACAGCGGAGAGGCATCGCAGGATCCAGGAACAAGGTAAATAAACCATGCCTGTGGCTGCTGCAAGGCGATCCCGAGTCTTGCTCGGGGTTTCCGCTTTTGGTGCTGAAATTCCACCCCGAGCCAGACTCAGGAATACCACCAGGGAGGTTAAAGCAGTTACTGCTGTGCTAGCCCAGGGCTCAAGTCCTGATCTACTAGCCAGGCCTCAAAGTTTCCCCGCCATTAGTTGCCCCGTCCCAACCCCTTCTCTGCCATGCCCCTAATTCCGCCCCTAAACATGCCTTCATAAATGATCTCATGAAATGACACTTAAATGTTTTATGCAGAATTAAGTTATAAAAATAAATATTAACAACGACTTTATCCATGCCCAGCAATGCAGCCTGCCCGTGCCTACCAATGCAGCCTGTGTCCGCCAATGCAGCCTGTGCGGCCAATGCAGCCTGTGCCACACGTAAATGTTTTATGCAGAATTAAGTTATAAAAATAAATATTAACAACAATTTTATCCATGCCCAACAATGCAGCCTGCCTGTGTTCACCAATGCAGCCTGCCCTTGTCCATCAATACAGTCTGTGCCGCCAATGCAGCCTGTGTCTGCCAATGTAGCCCCTGTCACCAATGCAGCATGTGTCACCAATACAGCCTGTGTCACAAATGCAGCCAGTGCAGCCTGTGCCCACCAGTGCAGCCCCTGTCACCAATGCAGCCTGTGTCACCAATAAAGCCTGTGTCACAAATGCAGCCAGTGCAGCCTGTGCCCACCAGTGCAGCCTGCACCACCAATGCAGCCTGTGCCTGCCAATGCAGTCTGTGCCATATAATGCAACCTATGCCACCAATGCAGCCTGTGCCCGCCAATGCAGACTGTGTCACTAATGCAGCCTGTGTCACCAATACAGCCCGTGTCTACAATGCTGCCTGTGTCCCCAATGCAGCCTCTCCCTTCCCCACCTGCCGGCGGTGCTCGCCCCCCGCTCCCAGGCAGCCATAGCTAACCAGCCCTCAAAATTCACTCGCAAAATGCGAACAGGCCAGTGGAATTTTTTGAGGACTGTGCTAGCCATTTAGCAAACCCACAATACTCTGGAAATAATGTGTCATTTACTAAAAATTGCAAAATCAAAGACTGTATAAAGAAAATGAAAGAAAAGGATATGATATCATTCCCACATTGGCTTTTGAGGCCAGATCAGTATTGTTATCTTGAATAACACATTTAAAAATCATCAGATATTTGACAAATTTTACATGAGGTGTGTGTGCTTCTTGAGTAAGTTTGAAACTATTTATAGTGAGAAAATTACTAGTTAAAGGGGTGTTCCAGCCGCAATTTTTTTTTTTTTTAAAGTCAGCAGCTACTAGTGTAGCTGCTGACTTTAAATAGGGACACTTACCTTGTCCTACTTGCCCGCGCTGATGGCCCCCCCGATGCTGGTCCCACGATCGCTCCGGGTCCTGCGCCGCCATCCACACTATGGGAAACAGGCAGTGAAGCCGTACGGCTTCACTGCCCATTTCCTACTGCGCCTGCGTGAGTCTCACGCTGGCTTGTGAATGGGCGCGCTGCTCTCTGAGAACACACACAGTTCCCAGAAAGCAGCGCGCCCCATTCACAAGGAGAAGGACAAGAAGAAAAGACACCGCGGTGTGGAAGAGGCAGATTACGGACTTCCACATAGCAACAGTTATTTCGGGTGAGTATTTTTTTTTTCACGTTTTTTTTATTTCATTTTTTTTAGCAAGATGAGCAATTGTTGTTTTCCTGGGTGGAACTCCGCTTTAAGTCAGCTTGTTTCAGCATCACCTTTCTGTACTGGAGATGTTACCTACTAGATTACAGTTCATTTTCCCTATTCCCCTCTCTAAATACCTTATGTTTCTTGTCTTGTCCATTTTTTCCCTTAAAGGGGTTGTAAAGGTAAAAACTTTTTCTCCTAAATGGCTTCCTTTACCTTAGTGCAGTCCTCCTTCACTTACGGTACCTCATCCTTCGATTTTGCTTTTAAATGTCCTTATTTCTTCTGAGAAATCCTCACTTCCTGTTTTTCTGTCTGTAACTCCACACAGTAATGCAAGGCTTTCTCCCTGGTGTGGAGTGTCGTGCTCGCCCCCTCCCTTGAGGGGGGAGGGGCGAGCAGGAGAGTCAGGACGCTATCTACGTTGCAGATAGAGAAAGGAGCTGTGTGTTAGTGGGCGCCCTGACTCTCCTGCTCGCCCCCTCCCCCCTCAAAGGAGGGAGCAAGCATGACACTCCACACCAGGGAGAAAGCATCACATTACTGTGTGGAGTTACAGACAGAAGAACAGAAAGTGAGCATTTCTCCAAAGAAAGGACATTTAAAAGCAAAATCAAAGGATGAGGTAAGTGAAGGAGGACTGCACTAAGGTAAAGGAAGCTATTTAGGGGAATTATTTTTTACCTTTACAACCCCTTTAATGATTGTTAGGGAGTGTTAAAAATTGCAAATATTGGTCTATTGTTCTAACTCCACCTATCTACCTGTTCTCACAGGGTGGTCCACCCTATCTGTGTGACGTCTACTTATTATATCCTTGTATGGCCAATGACTTTCACCATAAATCTTTTTGAATAACAACAAACAATTTGTGTACATACTGTAGCAGCAGACATTAATTTTTTATTTTTTTATTTTAAAGTTTAAATAAAATCCCTTCTTGTCCGCTAGTAGTCAAAGGTGAAACTGAGCACTTTTATTTATTTTTTTGTAAGAACAGACTATTAGTATATCAAATATAAAATTTTATTCAGTGTGTTCTGAGAATAGTAAAAGTTAACATGGTACTGTTAACATAGTTTAACTTTTTCCATATTACATTAATAACTTTCAAATCCAGGTAGCGTCAGCTTTCTTCTTGTACGTGGAAGGCCAAGAAAATGCCTTTAAAAAAAGACTCCAAATATTTTTGGAAAAATATAAGTAAAACCCCTTAAACGCACCAGGGCAGGAAACGTAATGCAATGCTCTGTGAGATAATTATATTGAGACAGTATTTAGAACTATAAAGGCACACAACAGCGATCATAGAAAATAATAGTGGTCTTGACTGCTGTTCCCAGAAAAATCTAAATGTTCCACTGGGACTTCCTTGATGTTGCTAATGATAGGTTTCTGCACTGGTTTGGTTTGTTGTCTCACAATTTCTTATATCTCAGGGACTCTATTGGTGAGCTATCTGTATTTGACTTTCTGAAATTGAACACCTGCTGTAGCTATGATGGGTTTCCAACCCCAGTTCTGGAATCTCTATTATTGTAACGGTCACCACCGTTTACGATCTTCCATCAACCCACCCAAGACAGCTTATCCGACACTCCGACAATCCATGTAGACACAACCCATTCCATTCCCCAGAATAACTGAGACACAAGCTCTGGGTTCTGGTTTCAAACAAATGAATACTTTTAATGGTACACTCGGCTTGTTATATACAGTACAAGCATGTTACAGTTAATCACAGGGACAATTAAACTCTCCACCCCCCTCATCACACAATCGGGCTTCAATACACCTTCAGATGGGCTAATTACTAATCATTATCCAGACAGCCTGCCTCCGAGGGGTTAATTACTACAGTTAACAAGTCACATTCCACATCTAATCATCAATAGACTTTTCACACAAAACGGTGTCATTAGCATACACAATGAACAGGTCTTGGAAGCAGACCTAATTAACACAATGGACACAGAATGTAATCACAGCAAGATACTTAAAACATCCCATAATAGGCAGCCAGGCTGTCTACCAAGCTCCAGTCCACATCACCACAGTACAGACTTAATTAGCATCTCAACAGTCTAGGTTAAGCATTGAAGGAGACATCCTATTGACCTGTTGTGGACAGCATTAACCAAACTAATATTCCAAGATATACTGCAAACATGAATTATCATTTCTCAATCACCCTATGCCTAAAAGGGGCACAGGATGACCCTAGACGCAAGAGTCATTAGTGACGCTGGCACAGGAGTACCCCCCATCCTTCAAAAGTCTCTGGGTGTCACGGGCCATTCTGTTACAATTATTATATAATAAACGCAAACATGCTGGAAATTCTGGCATGAAGATCTTGCTGTTAGAGTAACCAATATATAGAAAGCAATTGCTCCCTTCTCCTGCATACTTACCATGTCCTGCAACAGGAGCCACTGTGCTGATTTAAACAAAAGCTTACAGTTCTGAAGTATGGTGCTAGAAGCAAATGATCCAAAGTCAAAGGTAAATAAGACATATATATAAAACATAGTGATATTTACTTAAGCCTGTTTTGTTTTATTCCAGAGAATAACACACAGATGACTTCACAGCCAACCAGTGGTATAAATTCATCAAACAACAATACCCCATGCTTATCAAGACGAGAAGGTCCAGCAATGCCAACACCTCGTATTGCTGTGACAAGCCCACCGGTGCCAAGACCCATGGGGCCATACATGGAAGGACCACCAAGGTCTCCACATCTACAGAACCCACATCCTAGGCATTAAATCTACTGGGACTTTACAAGAAGTGTCTTCCACGCGCATTT
Organism: Rana kukunoris; assembly: GCA_029574335.1. Classification (NCBI taxonomy): domain Eukaryota; kingdom Metazoa; phylum Chordata; class Amphibia; order Anura; family Ranidae; genus Rana; species Rana kukunoris. Next base: position 139,661,437 of record CM056053.1, on the reverse strand, counting down.
TTGTAAAGAGCTTATTTTAGAAATTCAGGTTTATAATCAGATTTTAGGACCTTAGAAAATAATTCAGACTTTACTTATGTCTCTTCATAATGCTCATGTAGCACTAACCCCCATATGGACTGCTGGAAACAGACAGGTTCTCCCCAAATAGTACAGGGGACCTAAGCACACTGACAAATAAGGCTCAGTCTAGGGGATGTCTTTTTAGATTTACTTTTCAAGAACTTTAACAGGAGAGGGGTTTCATGCCCTCCGATATTCCAAAACAATCATCAACAACGGTAAGAGAACAAACTTAACCCTAGCCTCTGAATATCAGCTTCTCTGGAGGTAGCTGGGGATGTCAGTACAACTAAAGCCTCACATCTGTAGACCATAGGGCAATTATTAGCACTGATTCCCTTTTGCTTCAATGCAACTATCAGTCCCCAGTAAGATTTTTACTCACAGTGTCCCATGAGCTGTCTGCCACCCAGTCTCCAAGGGTAGATTCTTATTGAGGGAAATTACAAAGTCCTCCTCCAGACCTGGATTCTTAAACAGTGTCATTTTGCAGGTATTCACCTGTTCAGCTGTCTTCCTCAGGGCCTTAATACAGCAAATGCTGAGGCCAAACCGTAGTCTGATAAGTAAAGAACAGTCTGCTCAGGGATCCTGCACATTTATCACCTCCCCAACAGCCTTTTGGGATTACCCTGGATGTGAGAAATATTCAGCTGATCATCTGAATCTCCCTCCATATGCTCTGGAATCTTCTTCCAGAGGCAGGGGGAAGCAATCAAACTCTCAGCCTTGAAACCAGAACAAAGCACCACTTCACTGAATACAATTGAGCCAAAAACTAAATTTACCTTTGCCGAACTAAGAGGATGCTACACTCAAATAACAAATTTATGGAACACAAAAATGGCCAGAGAACTTAAAATTAAAATTATGTTTTATATACCTTGCTTTTCTTAAATACAGAACTGCAAATGTGACCAATTCCGACTGAAGCCTTGCAGTTGATTAGGAACCCTCTACTTGTGTGAAACCATCTGTCAGCCTCTTATGTGACAGCAACAGAAAAGGGGCGAGATGTGAAAGATATAAAAGAAAACAAATATAATGGAAAAAACAACAGCTTCACAAAATACTATCTTTAAATTGAATATACAGAGCATTTGTATATTTTTTTTCTTTACTTTATTTTTTAATATCATTTTGTTAAATGTTTTTGATTTAGGCAAATATTAAAAATGTAATGTGTTAAAAATGAATTAAATGTATTTTAATTGCAACTAGTATAAATGCCTGAATTTGAACTGATATGACGATATGCTAGTTCCCTGTACAGGGGAGGGAGGACCAGTACTTTGGGACTATCAGGTGTAAATATATTGAGCATTGCAACCCAATAATCTGCTAATCTATGGCATATTGTCCAGTCCAAAAGCAAAAAGATACAAAGATACATATTTATTTGAAGTTAGGACCCTGGTGAATGGAAATCAGTGGGATTTTCAATCAGGATGATAATTGTAATTAATTAATCTAGGGTGGATTTATCTGGTATTACACTTAAAAAAAAGTATTTGAAAGTACTGCATTTCAAATACATTTAATTTCATGAAATGTGAAATGGACTTGCATTAAGGGATTAAAAAACTGAACTTGTACCAATTTCCAGGTAGGTAGACATAATAAATCCCTCTGAAGAAGCCAATTAGGATTATAGATTTAAACTAAACAAGACACACGCATTACAAAATATATGAAAAACAGGATTTTTAACCAGATAAACAAATACAAAATTATAAGAAAAAAATCTTCTTTTATACTTTAACTACATCTGATTTTAGCATTTTAGCAATTTCATCTATTTTATAATAATTCCATGCAATACCCTGCAATGCAGGACCCCACCTAGGTTTAAGAGCGAGTACAGATCTGCCCTTTAGTACAGTGGTCCCACTAACAGGCCAGGTTTTCAAGATAACTGAAACACATCACAGGTGATATAATTTGCTGCTCAGTGATTGCAGTATTCTAATCTGCATCTCCCCAAGGTAATACATAAACCTGGTCTGTTATGGCCCGTACACACGATCCGAATATCGTACGACGGATCGTATGACTTTTTTCGCTTAATAGTCGCAAGTAAAATTAAATAGGTTATTAAAGTCATGAAAATTCTCGTACGACAGAAAAAAAAATTGAAAGTGATGTCATGTGTTGTAATGTATTTATATTGTATTGTCGGACGACAACTGTACTGACTAAACGAAAATCGTACGATCTGACATCGTACGAGGAAAATGTTCGCGCTTGTCCGATCGAAAAATATCGGATGAACGATCGTGATCGGCTCTCGAAAGTAGTGTACACACAATCCGAAAATCGTACGATCCATCATCGTACGATGGTTTTCGTCCGATATTCGGATCGTGTGTACGGGCCATAAGTGGGCCCTGAAGACAGGATTGATGACCACTGGTTTAGTACACCCAGCTAATTTCCCAGAAACGCCGGACATCGCACTTGACAAACGGGGGGCGGGGGGCAAGGTGCCCTGCAAGGGGGAAAGGCTTTGCTGTTCCCTCTTGCAGATTACCCTTTCAATGATGAAGTGTGGGGGGTGACCAACATTTTCTTGCTTTGTTTTTGTTTTTATAGGCACAGTACACTTTTTTTCAATAGGTGATATATGGCCATGATGTCACCTAGGATCACAAGCTAGTATATTTACATACAGCAGCCAGCCGAGGATCTGTCATTGTGCAATGGGAATGCAACAGGTTAGCATTGTATGTCAGTGAGTCATTGTGATTAACGGAGGCCTAAATTGTACCAATTTGTACTGTATGATGTTGATGCTGAGAATAGAGATGAAGTACATGAAATCCGTCTAAATTAATTGTGTGTCATTAGGCTGTAGCAAAATTATTTCCCCTACAAACTCCCACATCCCTTTTTGGGGACAGAATGTAGGGATGAGGTAACTGTCCCCTCAACATTGGGAAAAAGTAAACAAAAGAAGAGAAGCTAGTACTAGCTTCTCAAAAAAACTGACTCTGTAGGCACAGCATGAGGCGGTATGAATTAAAAGAGATGATTACATTTTATTAGATACAGTATACAATAAAATATGACAAACAGAGAAAGGGGGTTAAAAACACCCTCCCTCTACAAGGAGTCAACAGATACCCAATCCTATTGTATGGAGATAGGAGTCGTAATATATTATAGGGTATGTTGAAGTCCAGCAGTGGAATCAATAGGTATTATGTCAGTGTAGATCACCAGGACACAACCCACTGTTGCTCCATACTTTAAACGGCAACACCTTTGTGAAACGCATTGATGTATAAAGTATGGAGCAACAGCAGGCTGTGTCCTGGTGATCTACATTGACATTATACCTATTGATTCCACTGCTGGACTTCAACCTTCTCTATGACATCAGTAAAATTATAAAAACTTGTACTAAGGTGAAAAAATGATGCTGTTCACTTGAAATGATGCAAAAAGGAATAAATTACAGCATAGTGTACAAATATGTCCCAAAAATGTTCTATTGAAATTGTTTTTAAAGCTGGGTTCCACCCGCAATTTTATTTTATTTGTTAAAGTCAGCAGCTACAAACACTGTAGCTGCTGACTTTTAATAAGGACACTTACCTGTCCTAGTCGCCCACGATGTCGCCCCCCCCAGGCCGATCTCTCAATCTTGGCAGCTCCCAGCGCCACCATCCTTACTGACGGAAACAGGCAGTGGAGCCTTGCGGCTTCACTGCCCATTTCCTACTGAGCATACGCGAGTCTCGCGGCGCTTTTGTGAATGGGCGACTGCTCTCTGGGATACACACAGTTCCCAGAAGGCAGCTCGCCCCATTCCCCAGAAGACAACATGGGGTGGACGAGGAAGAAAACCTGCCGCGGTATGGGAAGAGGCAGATTAGGAACTTCTGCATAGCAACCGCCATTTCTGGTAAGTAAAACATTGCTTTTTCTTTCAATTGTTTTTCTTTTTTTTACAGGATTTTTGTGTAATTTTTTATATATATATATAACACTTGCAACAGTGTAAAAGTTGATATCAAATTCATATATAAACAACACATCAAAATAATATGATTATATATTGCAAAAACATCCCAGTAAAAGTGCTCTTGTATAGGGATTAGCCGAACACCCCCGCATTCGGTTCGCACCAGAACCTTCGAACGCACCGAATGTTCGCGTGAACATTTCGAACCCCATTGACGTCAATAAGACTCGAACATTCAAATTCAAAAGTGCTCATTTTAATGCCCCATATGCAAGTTATTGTCGGAAAACGTCTTTGAGAACCCGGGTCTTGCCCCAGGGAACATGTATCAATGGAAAAAACTTTTTAAAAACAGTTTTTTTTTTCAGGACTCCTAAAAAAATGACCGTTTTTAAAACTTTTTTTCCATTGATAAATGTTCCCTCGGGCAAGACCCGGGTTCTCAAAGACATTTTCACAGGCATACTATAGACACCCAGCAGGTACAATATTTAAAGGAATTTTTATTTTTTTATGTAAGCATCATTAAAATCACTTTTAATGATGCTTGAAAAAAAAAATAAAAAAATTAAAAATTCCTTTAAATATTGTACCTGCTGGGTGTCTATAGTATGCCTGTGAAAACGTCTTTAAAGTGGAGGTTCACCCTCCAAAAAAATTCTAGCAGGGCATGGAGCCCACCCACCCGACCGGCAGTATGCCAGTGTTTTTTTTTTCTGTAGATACCTTTTTACGGGCTCTCTTCCGATCCGGTGGCTGTGATTGACGTCCCCTCAGCCCGGCGCATACAGCGCGTCATGAGATGCCGAAGGAACCCGAACGTCGGTGCGGCCCTATACGGTGCCTGCGCACTGACGTTCGGGTTCCTTCGGCATCTCGTGACGCGCTGTATGCGCCAGGCTAAGGGACGTCAATCACAGCCTGTGATTGTAAACGCCCAGTACCGCCGGATCGCCGGAGGGGAAGAGAGCCCGTAAAAAGGTATGTATGGGAAAAAAAAAAACACCGGCATACTGCCGGTCGGGTGGGTGTTCTCCATGGCATGCTAGAAATTTTTTTGGAGGGTGAACCTCCACTTTAAATAGCACAATCACCTGCCTGACAGTAAATTAGGAAGAACTGATCTAGCTAAACGATACAGTGTATAAATATATGTACAACACCTGGGATGTATATACTGTATATCCTCTACACACTTTGGCTTTGGCCAAATATGGCTCTCCGTTTTTTGCAAGGTGTGATTGGCCAAGCATGCAGGTCATAGTGCATGCTTGGCCAATCATCAGCCAGCGATGCCGCAGTGAATTATGGTCTGTGAAACATAACTCGAATTTGGCGCGAACGACCCGTTTTGTTTGTATTTCGACGAACGATCGAACATACGATGTTCGAGTCGAACACGAGTTCGACTCGAATACGGAGCTCATCCCTACTCTTGTACACCAATCCTCTGAAAAGTGCAACGTGCTCCAAACTTCCACTCTGTGGTGTGACACACTCACCTTCTGTGTCACCACTCACCTGATCTACTACTGTTGGAAGGTAGTGACAAGGTGGTCTTCAATCCATTGGAAAAATGGCCGCTAGGTAAAACCTATTGGATAAGCAAGAGGGGGGTGACTCCCCTTGTATAAAAAACTCGTTTTTGGCTAACTGGAAATTAGGTCCTTGATGATGCCTTGTGGGAAGCCAAAATGCGTTGACGTAATTTCAGGTGTGTTTCAGACACACGCTGGATGTGGCATTCCTGTATTGCAATATATAATCATATTATTTTAATGTGTTGTTTATATATGAATTTGATATAAACTTTTTGTCACAAGTGTTACAAGTGTTATATATATATTTTTAGCTTTAGAGCACGTTTAATGGTTTAAGTGGTTTCAATATCCTGAGTGGACGTCATATGATGTCCTCAGGATATTGAGCTGCTGCGCACCCCTGGGGGCGCGCATCGCGGCGATTGTTGTTGCAGGGTGTTAGTGTCCGACACAGAGACTCTTTACCACGTGATCAGCCGTGTCCAATCATAGCTGATCACGATTGTAAACAGGAAAAGCCGGTAATCGGCTTTTCCTCACTCATGTCTGTCAGACGCGAGTAGAGGAGAGCCTATCTGCTGCTCCTCTGACAGGGGGTGTTTGTGCTGATTGATTATCAGCACAGCCCCCCCCCCCGAGGATGCCCACACTGGACCACCAGGGATGCCACTAGACCACCAGGGATGCCCACCACAGGTATGCCACCCTAAACCACCAGGGATGACAATAACAATTAATGGATGCCAACCAGTGCCCACAATGGGCATCACTGATTGTCAGGCATTGTTTGGCACTGATTGGCATCCATTAGTACAACACATACATTAGTACGATAGTGCCATCTGTCAGTGCCCATCTATGCCCATCCGTGCCGCCTATCAGTGCCCAATTAATGCCGCCTATCAGTGCCCATCCATGCCGCCTATCCGTGCCCATCTATGCCTTCTATCCGTGCCCATCTGTGCTGCCTATCAGTGCCCATCCGTGCCGCATATCAGTGCCGCATATTAGTGCCCATCATTAGTGCCCATCAATGCCACCACATCAGTGCCACCTCATCGGTGCCCATCAGTGCTGCCTTATCAGTGCCCATCAGTGCAGTACCATTAGTGCCCATCTGCGAAGGAGAAAACTTACTTATTTACAATGTTTTATAACTGAAACAAAAAGAAAACATTTCTAAATTTTCAGTCATTTTTTTTTTTTTTTTTGCAGAAAGTAAAAAAATACAGAGGAGATCAAATACCTCCAACAGAAAGCTCTATTTGTGTGAACAAAATGATAGAAATTTAGTTTGGGTACAGTGTAGCATGACCGCACAATTGTCATTCAAAGTGCAACAGCGCTGAAAGCTAAAAATTGGTCTGGGCAGGAAAGTGTATAAGTGCCCTGTATAGAAGTGGTTAAAGTTGTGTTTTAATTTTTTTACAGTCAATATCAATGCGTTTCGGGGATCTTGAAAACCCCTTTTCCAGGGCTAAAAATATAGGCAGCCTGCCCAAGACTGCTCAGTAGATACAGATTGCTTTTTAGAGTATCTTCCTCTAGGTTGAATTAACGTATGGGGTTGTCATTAAGGTGGCTCATGCTCATATGAATAATCCTGTTATTTACATATGAATGACGGTTATTTACATGTAAACACAGGGTCTGCGGGTGAGTCAAATTTACACAACAATAGGGCAGAGCTGGGCAGCATTTGTAGCAGCACTTTACACTGAGATATCAGGACACAGCACAGGACTAAAACTTCAAGGGATAAGGGAAGTTAAACTGGAATAGTTGTCAAGTATGAGGCAGTTGCTTTGGACCCCGCAACAATGACAGGGCACAGGGTAGCTGCCCCTTCTTCCCTGCCTTAAAGATGACCCTGCTCAAAGCACAATGCTTCTGGGAACAGGGCTAGTGTCATACCATCAGCGCTGCTCTCTGCATCATTTCCATGCTCTCTGCTGATCATGTGACAACCCCAGGTCATCACATGGCCAGCCATTCAACAACTCCACAACTATAAATGTAGGGTGATAACATTTTATATTCGGGGGGGGGGGGGGGGGCTTGAAAATGTGAAATTGGGCTTTAAGTACATCAAAGAAAGGTTTGTGTACCAGTGACACCCACATTCCCTCATTTTCTGTCTACCCAGAACAGGAAGTGAGGGGACAGCTCCCCAAACAGGATCCTGACTGCAACTTTTAAATCTTACCCACCTCCTGAAATATAAAGTATTTCTGACTAGTGTATGCTTATGTGGGCTGCCTGTTGAGACAATAAAACAAAGTTATTACTGCTCCACTAAACACAGCAAAACATAGCAAATCCACACAAACAGATAGTGTGTATATAACAGAGCTGCCAGTCCAGCTACCATGGTGGACACTTCATAATGAAGGCAAAGCAATAATTGATGTTTAGGACAACTTCAGATAATTGCATAAACTGAGCTGCTTGATTATGATGAACACAAAATAATTTACAGTATGCTGTATCAGAGCATGTTTTCTACTCTGTATCCTGTAGGTATGGGTCACCGTGAGGTCCATGAGCCTATATTAGAGCCATACCATGGCACAGCAGAAGTGCAAAACATTACATGCCTGTTTTTCTTTTTCTTGTAAGCCATTATATTGTGACAAATTATACAATAACATTATTAGAGTCGGGTTAACACACAGGCGACGCGTCAGGCGGCTCAGCCGCCTGACGGGTCGCTGTTAGACATACGTTTTTGGAGCTAAACAAAGTACAGGCAGACAGTCTGTTGCTCACGGAAAAAGAAGAAGACAGAAAAACGGGAACTTTATTGCTTTCTGAGGCATAGACAAAACATGAACTAGCAAACGTAAAACTGCCATCTAGTGATCATACAATGTAGACACAGCAATGACATATAATGGTTGTTGCTCATATAATACAAACCTTGTATGCTAACACCCCCACTCAACAACTACTATCTATGTCAATCCCATTTCTGATCTAAGATCAACAAATCTGTTTCTAGCTAGTGGTTTTGTCAAAGCATCAGCAATCATTTTTTCCGATTCACAATACACAAGTTCAATACATTTTTGATCAACTAAGTCATGAATGTAATGATGTCTGACATTGATGTGCTTGGTTCTTCCATTAATCTTCTCACTTGTTGCAAGCTTAATGCAACCCTGATTATCCTCAAATAAGATGGTAGGTTCTGATGTTGTTTCTCCAAGATCCTTGAGTAATTGTTGTAACCACACAACTTCTTGACTGGCATAAGCTGCAGATATGTATTCAGCTTCTGTAGAGGACAATGCCACTGACATCTGTTTCTTGCTGGACCATGATATAGGACTGTCTCCCAATTTTAATAAGTAACCACTTGTGGATTTGTGTGTGCTGTGATCACCTGCCCAATCGGAGTCCACATATCCCACAAGGTTTAAATCACCACTTGCTGACAGTTTCAAATGTAAGTCTTTTGTCTGTTTCAGATATCTCATAACTCTTTTGATCGCATTCCAATCTCTTAGGCCACGTACACACGAGGGGATATGTCCGCTGAAAACGGTCCGATGGACCGTTTCAGCAGACATCTCCGCTCGTGTGTATGGGCTAGCGGACAGATTTCTCCACCCCACAGATTTCAAAGCATGCTTTGAAATCTATCCGGTGGGAATCTGTCCGCCCGACATGTCTGCTGGTTAGTACACTTACCAGCAGACATGTCGTCCCCCACCGCCGCCGCGCCACCGCCGAATGGATTCGGCGCATGCGCGGAAGTGTTTTACTTCCTGGTGCGGTGACGTGGCGGTGATGCGGCGGTGTCAACGTCACCGCCGCGTCACCGCGCCCGCTGGCGGCGGGGAATTTGATCCGATGGTGTGTACACGCCATCGGATCAAACTCCCGATCGGACATATCCGATGGAAATGGTCCGCGGACCGTTTTCATCGGATATGTCCGATGGTGTGTACGCGGCCTCAGACGTGGTTTATCAACTCGCCTGCAAAGAAGAGACATGCTGGCTGCAATGTCTGGACGTGTAGTGGTTGCAATGTAGAGAAGTGCCCCCACTGCTTGTCTGTATTGTTCATTGGATGTGAGAAGATCATCTTCTCCTTCTAACTTTGGATAGGCTGTATCCATAGGTGTGCTTGCTCCTTTCGCCTCTGTCATGTTGAATTGCTGAAGAATAGATTCAATTTTTGCACTCTGATTCAACAGGAAACTTCCATCTTTCTCACACTGTATGTCAATTCCAAGATAATATGTCACTTCGTAAAAGTGGGGAAAACAACTGCGCTAATTATCAAAGAAAAGCAAAAAACAATGTAGCAGCCAGCACACAGACAAACAAAGTCAAAGTGAACGTGGAGAAAGAAAGTGCAGCGCTATACTAAGTAGTTTTGTGAAAATGCTGCCAAATTCACATGACATAATAATGTGAAATCAAACAAAAATTGTATGTAAAAACATAGTAAAAGACAATTGTATTCAACATGTGTGGAATACTAATAAAGTCCATACATATGTTAACAAACTGATGAGTGAAGAAATCAAGCAAACAAAATAAACAAAAATGAACAGTTCATAGGTGTGTCCCAAATGGATGAATGAAATCTTCACATATGATGTCAGTTCAAGGAAATTAAGACAACAATGATGGCTTGTCTGTAGTAACCTTCAGACTATCAAAATCAATGGAAATGGATACTCTTACCAGCTGTGGTGGACTCACATGTTAGTACTAACAGCAAGTCGGATCAGGCATGGTGGTCACAACGGACCCTGGGCTCTGTGCGTGAAAGGTTTTGCAGCGATGGTCACTCCGGCTGAGATGATGGATTCAATCTTGGTCGGATTCCTCACTTCAGGGACAGAAACCCGGATAGCAAAGGGCCAAAATGGAGGAATGGCCAGGCTCATGTATCAACACAACATGTGTGGCATGGGAAAAAGAAAAAAGAAATGCTCCCAATGGTGCAGATCAAAAAACCAATGAAGGCTTTATTTAAAATAAATGAATAAAATCACGTGAAAAATATGTCACTTCACCTAGGTCTTTAGTTTCAAAGTGCTTGTTGAATACTCCTGTTAATTTTGCAATTGCATTGTTATTTTTGTGAGCAATGATCAGGTCATCTACATAAATTAGCAGATACATCCATTCAGTGTCTACTTGTTTAGCGTATAGGCACGGATCAGCTTTGCTTCTTGTAAATCCTTCATTTAGTAGAACTTGATTGATCTTCAGGTTCCATGCTCGAGCTGATTGTTTAAGGCCATAAAGAGATTTATTCAACTTGCAGACAAGATGCTCTTGTCCCTTTTTCAAATATCCTTCTGGCTGTGACATGTAAATTTCTTCTTCAATATCACCATTAAGAAAAGTTGTCTTAATATCGTGATGTTTCACAATCATTGTACGCATGGCAGCCACTGTCATTAGTGTTCTGAAAGTACTTTGTTTAGCAACTGGAGCAAAAGTAGCATCATAGTCCTCACCGAACTTCTGTGAGTAACCTTTAGCAACCAGCCTTGCTTTGTACCGACAGACTTTCCCTTCAGAGTTACATTTGGTTTTAAAAACCCATTTACATCCTATGGCATGTTTACCTTGAGGTAGCTCTGAAAGTGTCCATGTCTGTAGATCTTCGAGTGATGTCATTTCTTCATCAGCGGCTTTGTTCCATACTTGTTTCTCATGCATTGGCAGTTTCTGCATCTCTTTCCATGAACCTGGTTCAGTTTTAACAGCTCTGCGAGCTATGTAAGATAAACGTTCAGCTGGAACACCTTTATTGATTCTGGTTGATCTTCTGACTGAAGGTATTTCTGGTTCAGATTCAGTTTTTGATTCTTCTGCAGTAATTTCTATTTCTGTATCACTTTCCTTATTTTCTTGAGTGACTGTTGATTCTTTCTCAGTTTGAATAGTTTGTGTCTGTTGTTCAAACTTTGAGCACATAGAAGTTTCATCAATAATCACACTTCTGCTGACTGTTACCTTGTTCGTGTCTTGATGTAAAATCCTGTATCCTTTTTGAGATTCACTGTACCCCACAAGTACACCTTCTTTTGCACATGCATCCCATTTTGTACGTTTTTCTTTTGGAATGTGTACATAGGCTTTACTTCCACAAATTCTGATGTGTCTGTAATCTGGTTTCCTTTTGTTCCATAGTTCATATGGAGTTTTTGTTGTTGCTTTTCCCGGCAAACGATTTTGAAAATAACATGCAGTTGTGATAGCTTCTCCCCAGAATGTAGCATCAAATAGCATGCTCCTCCCACTTTCACACAGTGTGCGGTTCATTCTTTCTGCAACTCCATTTTGCTTCGGGTTATATGGAACTGTTGTCTGGAACATAATTCCATGCTTCCTGAGAATGGCTTGTGTTTTACCACTTGAATATTCTGAGCCATTGTCTGTTCGTAGTACTCTGGGCATTCCGCCAAAAATATTATTTACTTGAGCGAGATACTCTTCTAATTTCTCTGGCACTTCATCCTTATTGTGAAGTAGAAATACTGTGGTATATCTGGAGTAATCATCAATGAAGGTCAGGAAGTACTTTTTCTTTCCTGGAGTCATAGTTTTCATTGGACCACAAAGATCTGAATGTATTAAGTCCAGAGTTTTTTGAACTTTGCTGTTTGTCTGCTTGGGAAAAGGTGTCCTTGCCATTTTTCCTTTAATACAGCTGGTACAAATCATTATGTGATCACATGGATTAATCTTAATACCACTTGCATAGTTATTCTTAACTATTTTCTTTATTGTATCAGAATTTCTGTGCCCTAATCGTCTGTGCCAAGTGTGGATGCAGTTTGAATGTTTATCCTCTTTTGCTATTTTAACCGTTTCACTGCAGTTCAGCTGATATAGTTCATCTATGATTTTAGCCTTTGCAAGCAAGCAATCCCCTTTTGTTATGATACAACTGTCACCCTGAAATGTGACTACATTGCCTTGGTTAGTGAGTTTCTTTACTGACAAAAGGTTGCTTTCAAGATCTGGCACATACAGAACATTCCTCATATGGATCTTTTTAGTGATATCTGGAGAGATAGGACAGTATAGAAAGCCATCTCCTATTCCCACTGATTTCATGAGTTGTCCATTAATTGTAGTTATCCCTTCTGTTTTGCTTTCATCAAGCTGAGCGAAGAAACTTCGGTCATTTGTCATGTGACTTGTAGCGCCTGAGTCCACACACCATGCTTGCACAGAGGTGACACCATTTTTGGATCCGAATGCATACTCCTTTGTTTCTATGACATTCTTAGCTTGTTGGAATGCACTTTGTTTTTGCATTCTAGCTTTCCAGATTCTACAATCTGCCTTTAGGTGTCCTGGTTTCTTGCACACAAAGCATTCCCGCTTTTCTAGCTGCACGTTACTGTGTTTATTTTTGTATCTCGTCTTTAAAGCTGTCTCTGAACACACACTCACAGTACTTGTGCTTTCAGGTTTGCGCTTGTATTCATCCACAAGCTTGCCTTTAACATATTCCAGTGTAAGATCATCATCTGGACGTGCATCTAGTGCTGTGACAAGTGTCTCATAACTTTCAGGAAGTCCACTTAATAATAGCGCTGCAATATGGAAATCTTTTATCTCTTCTCCAATCCCTCGCAGTCTCTCCACCATCTCTAAGGTCTGTCTTATATAGTCCTGCATGTCCTGGTCTTTCTGTAGCTTAGTCTGATAGAGCTTTCTGATTAAATACAGTTTATTGCTGAGATTAACTCTTTCATGTGCTTTCTGTAACTCTTCCCACATGTCTTTAGCAGTTTGACAGTTACATATACAGTTGTATTCAAAATTATTCAACCCCCCACTGAAATTGATTGTTTTGGCCAGTTTGACATTGATTTTGATCATTTAGTCATCCTGCTTACAATTAAATCAAAGAGGCACGTGTAGGTCAGACAAATATAACATAACATTTATAATGAAATAACCACAAATGTCTTTTCTGTGCTCACATCATTATCAGTTTTATTCAACCCCCAAGTGACATTCAATCTTAGTACTTAGTACAACATCCTTTTACAGTTATAACAGCTTTTAAACGTGAAGCATAGCTTGACACAAGTGTCTTGCAGCGATCTACGGGTATCTTCGCCCATTCGTCATGGGCAAAAGCCTCCAGTTCAGTCACATTCTTAGGCTTGCGCACTGCAACTGCTTTTTTTAAGTCCCACCAGAGGTTCTCAATCGGATTTAAGTCTGGTGACTGCGATGGCCACTCCAAAATGTTCCAGCCTTTAATCTGCAACCATGCTCTAGTGGACTTGGAGGTATGCTTGGGATCATTGTCCTGTTGAAAGATCCAATGTCTCCCAAGCCTCAGGTTTGTGACGGACTGCATCACATTGTCATCCAATATCTCCTGGTACTAAAGAGAATTCATGGTACCTTGCACACGCTGAAGCTTCCCTGTACCTGCAGAAGCAAAACAGCCCCAAAGCATGATAGACCCCCCGCCATGCTTCACAGTAGACAAGGTGTTCTTTTCATCATAGGCCTTGTTCTTCCTCCTCCAAACATAGCGTTGATCCATGGGCCCAAACAGTTCTAATTTTCTAAACTTCTGTGGTTTGTCCACATGACTTTTGGCATACTGCAGTCGACTCTTCTTATTCTTTGGAGACAGGGAGGGGGTGCGCCTGGGAGTTCTGGCATGGAGGCCTTCATTACGCAGTGTGCGCCATATTGTCTGAGCAGAAACTTCAGTACCCACATCTGACAAATCTTTTCTCAGTTCCTCAGCAGTCACACGGGGACTTTTCTCCACTCTACGCTTCAGGTAGCGCACAGCAGTCAAAGTCAGCATCTTCTTTCTGCCACGACCAGGTAGCGTTTCAACAGTGCCCTTTGCCTAGAATTTGTGAATGATGCTTCCTATGGTGTCTTTTGGAATGTTTAACATCTTTGCAATCTTCTTATGGCCATTGCCCTTCCTGTGAAGAGTAATCACCTCTTCTCTTGTCTTCCTGGACCATTCTCTTGATTTCACCATGTTTGTAACCACACCAGTAAATGTCTAGAAGGAGCTGAGTATCACAGTCATTTTAAAGCTGCCTAATTGGTGCTTATTAGGCTTTATTGCTGCTCCCTGACATCCACAGGTGTTTTCAATACCTGATTGAAAACAGTTCAATGAACCTCTGTTCTTCAGAGTGGTAGTCTTTCAGGGGTTGAATAATTGTGTAAATGAAGAATTCACAAAATAAACATTTACTACTGTATTACAAAACCAATTGATGTCATTTTAGTTGCATATGGTTCTTTAAGAAGTCCTTGTAGGATGCGCCGTAAAACATGCGCCGGGCGCAAGTACGTTCGTGAATCGGCGTATCTCCCTCACTTGCATATTTGCATCGAAAATCAATGGGAGTGCAAAATCCGTCCAGCGTAACTATGCACCCACTATACGCCGGCGTAGGCAAGTTACGTCGGTCGGATGAAGTCATTTTTTAGGCGTATCTTAGTTCTGTGGGCACGGCGCACAAATACGACAGCGCAAGAGCACAGCACAGACTGCTCAATGAGGTGAAGAAGAATCCTAGAGTGTCAGCTAAAGACTTACTCTCTCTCTCTCTCTCTCTATATATATATATATATATATATATATGTATATTTCCTTTTTCAACTCTAATTATCGGGACGTGGCACTATATTATTTTTTTCATATCCACAGTTCCACTCTGTGATGATTTGATTTATTATTCCAAACTGTAAACATGCAGCAATGTTTTTTTTTGGGCAGCAGTGGCTTCCTCGGTCTTATCCTCCCATGAAATCCATTCTTGTTTAGTGTTTTACATATAGTAGATTCGCTAACAGGGATGTTAGCATATGCCAGAGACTTTTGTAAGTCTTTAGCTGACACTCTAGGATTCTTCTTCACCTCATTGAGCAGTCTGTGCTGTGCTCTTGCAGTCATCTTTACAGGACGGCCAGGGAGTCCTAGGGAGAGTAGCAGCAGTGCTGAACTTTCTCCATTTATAGATATTGGCCCGGATTCACAAAGCACTTACGCCGACGTATCTCGAGATACGCTGGGTAAGTGTAAATATGCGCCGTCGTATTTGTGCGCCGTGCCCACAGAACTAAGATACGCCTAAAAAATGACTTCATCCGACCGACGTAACTTGCCTACGCCGGCGTATAGTGGGTGGATAGTTACGCTGGATGGATTTGGCACTCCCATTGATTTTCGATGCAAATATGCAAGTGAGGGAGATACGCCGATTCACAAACGTACTTGCGCCCGGCGCATGTTTTAAGCGATTTGCGTAAGGTTTACAGTATGTCCGGCGTAAAGGTATTCCCCATATTGGAGGCGCAACTCATGCAAAGTTATGGACCAGGGAATGAACGCCATCTAATTTTATGTAGTTTACGTTGTACGTGAATAGGGCTGATGACGTAAAAAGTGGTTAATTTACACATAAGCCACATGTGGGGAACTGTGTCAAACGCATTGGCAAAATCCAAGTATACTATGTCCGCAGCCACTTTTTTTGTCTAGGGTTTTGCTTGCCTCCCCATAATGAGATATCTGATTTGTTTGACAACTTCTGTTTTTTGTAAATCCATGCTATCTATTGCTTAAAATATTGTTTAAAACACTTGCATGTATTGCCATTCATTAAACTCTTAAGTATCTTTCCAACTCTAGAGGTTAAAATACCCTGTCTGTAGTTACTTTGCAAATACTTGAATCCTTTTTTAAATATAGGCACCGCATTGGCCTTAAGCCAATCCAGTGGTACCATATCAGTCCTTAAAGAGTCTCTAAAAATTAGAAACAACAACTTAGCTATAACAGAGCTCAGCTCTTTGAGGACTCGTGTGTGTGTGTGTGTGTGTGTAAGCAATCTAGTCCAAGTGTTTTATTCACCTTTATTTTTTCTAAAAGTTTCTGGACCATGTCAGTTTGGAGCCATTGTGGATCATTTGGGGAGATATCAATATTAATATTATCTTGAGCTTCCCCCATTTTATTTGTATACATAAAGCTGGAAAAGGTATTTAAAAGAGAAGTATGTTTTTTTTTTTTGTATTATATTTACCCACGAACATCCGCATGGAAGAAAACCATCGGGCCTTCAGGAAAAAAACTAAAGACACACCTCTTCTGAAGGACCTGGATGAAATTGGACAAAGCGCCCTAAGGCGATTCAGTTCACATTTGTAGCCCTATACAAGTCACTCACTCACTCACTCACTCACTCACTCACTCACTCACTCACTCACTCACTCAGGTTAAGGCATTTCATTCCTGCTGTCAGTGTGAACCTGGGCTAAATGAAATCATGTATGGTCACTGCTACCCAGATCTTCTTTTATATGGACATTAGTAATAAGCTCAGCATGGTTTGAGATTAACAGGCCCAGCAGAGCATAATTTCAAGTTGTGGCTTCTATGAACTGTACCATAAATCTGTCTTGTAATAGGTTTATACATTTCCTCTATTTTACTGTTCCAGCAGTGTCATTACTCTACACAATTTAAGGGTTTTTAAAATTCACCATTATCATCACTGTCCCAGCCCTTGCAGCCCTTTCTTTCAGTGCAAGGAGTCTCCATGACTTCATTATTACTGGGTGGTCTGTAACAAATGAGAATAATTAACTTTGATGTATGCCCACCTATTTGCTTCTCCACCCTTAATGCTCCACCTTAATCACATTCTCCATTAGTAAAGTCCTCTTTCACACTCTTTGAGATCACTTCTCACCAAGAGACAGACACCCACACCATTTTATTTTAAGCTGTCTTACTGAAAGACAGCATAACCAGGAGGATTAATAGCCCAGTCATGTGTAGAATGAAGCCAAGATTCAGTGATACCAATTTATTCACAGCTTTCTTCATGCAACAAAGCTTTCAACTCTCCTATTAATAACTCAACCCTGATTATCTAGTAGGCTGTCCCAGCTCAGTTTTAGTAGGATAACTCTGTTACACTATACAATACTGTGATGTCATTATACAACACTTTAGATCAAGCTTTAGTGTTTATTGGCTTCGCTGAATATCTCTGATTTTCATTTTTCTAGGTTCGCTGGAGCCAATGTATTTTACTGCCTAGAGCCCACTTTTTACATTGCATAGTGTAGCAAAGAGTCCTGTTTTATGTATATAATATGCTAGCCACACATGGTCAAATCTTTTGTCAGTATGATGAATCATGTAATATTTCCTAGCTATTCAAATCATCATTAGTGATGTAGTGGCTGTAATGCCTTCCTGCAGCTGGAGTGATTTCTCCTTCTGAGAATGGTTTCCGCACTTCAATAATAGTAATTTATGTTGTAGCATTTCTGAAAGTAGTATCAAACTAAAATGATCATTTGTGAGTATTTTTTTTTGTCATCCATACACAATTCTCTTTTCAAAAGCAGCACTGAAGTCTTTATATTATATTCAGAAAATCCAGGAAATGTATCCAGTGTGTTACAATCAATATTTTAAGGTAAATTAAGACTTCATTATTTATTACATACAGTATAAACAATAAAGACTTAAGTCACACTGTACCTCTTGTCACACTGTCCCCTCTTGTCATACTGCCCCCCTCCTGTCACAATGCCCTGGTACCCCTCTCCTGTCACACTGCCCAGGTATCCTTCTCCAGTCACACTGTCCCCTCTTGTCATACTGCCTCCCTCCTGTCACACTGCCCAGGTATCCTTCTCCAGTCACACTGTCCCCTCTTGTCATACCGCCCCCTTCCTGTCACACTGCCCAGGTATCCTTCTCCGGTCACACTGTACTTCTTGTCACACTGTCCCCTCTTGTCATACTGCCCTCTCCTGTCACAATGCCCAGGTACCCCTCTCCTGTCACAATGCCCAGGTACCCCTCTCCTGTCACAATGCCCAGGTACCCCTCTCCTGTCACAATGCCCAGGTACCCCTCTCCTGTCACAATGCCCAGGTACACTTCTTAGATTAGATGGTTGCATTTGTTTTCTGTTATAGACTTTCTTTTATTTCCATCTGGTGTTCTGGCCAGTAAGTCTGTTTTTCAAAAGAACAAGCTCTCCTGGAAATACAGCAGTTACAGGGATATGACAAACTGTTTGTATTATCATCACACTCACTAAACCACAGACACAGTCACAGCAGAAGACATGTTTACTTATCACATCTGTGTGCTTAAACATTCTATAGATCAGCAAAAATAATCCTGCCTTAAGCCCGTACATTTCTGACAATATAATTCAGAAGTTGTGACTACCGATAATAAAATCTCCTATTTTGTGGAAATTATATATATCCAATCACCAAATTCAGTTATTTTTACATTTAGCAATATAATAGGCTGTTAAAACCACATAATTATATCCATCTACAACAAAACCCATGACAAGCAAATCTGATGACCTTTATTACGTTGGGCCCCACTGTTCTTGCTCTGCCCTCAAGGCAATGTTGTGTTTTTTTTTTTTTCCATTACAAGGACATATTCCTTGCACTAGCTTTCAGGAATTACATGTAGCTTATAAATAAAGATCAATTCATAATATATTGTATATCCAGTAAATGTACAATAGTGTTCTGCACAGGAATTAGTCCTTTTTAAAGACTGGGATACCATTCAAATTCATTTGCTTAACCACTTAATACCCGGACCAAAATGCAGGTAAAGGACCTTGCCCCTTTTTGCGATTCGGCACTGCGCCCCTTTAACTGACAATTGCGCGGTCGTGCGACGTGGCTCCCAAACAAAATTGGCGTCCTTTTTTCCCCACAAATAGAGCTTTCTTTTGGTGTATTTGATCACCTCTGCGGTTTTTATTTTTTGCGCTATAAACAAAAATAGAAATTTTTCCTCAGTTTAGGCCGATACGTATTCTTCTACCTATTTTTGGTAAAAAAAATCACAATAAGCGTTTATCGGTTGGTTTTCGCAAAATTTATAGCGTTTACAAAATAAGGGATAGTTTTATTGCATTTTTATTAATTTTTTTTTTTTACTACTAATAGCGGCGATCAGCGATTTTTTTCGTGACTGCGACAATATGGCGGACACTTCGGACAATTTTGACACATTTTTGGGACAATTGTCATTTTCACAGCAAAAAATGCATTTAAATTTGCATTGTTTACTGTGGAAATGACAGTTGCAGTTTGGGAGTTAACCACAGGTGGCGCTGTAGGGGATGTGTGCCTATGTGTTGTGTTTACAACTGTAGGGGGGTGTGGCTGTAGGTGTGACGTCATCGATCGCGTCCCCCTATTACAGGGATGACGCGATCGATGCTGCGGCCACAGAGAAGCACGGGGAAGCCGTGTGTACACACGGCTCTCCCTGTTCTTCCGCTCCAGGGACGGATCGCCGCACTGCAGCGGCGATCGGGACCGCGAATCCCGCGGTCCCGGTCCTGGAGCTTCGGACCGCGCCCGCGACCCACGGCTGGGTACTAAAATCAACGTATATATACGTTGATGTGCCCAGCCGTGCCATTCTGCCGACGTAAATGTGCAGTAGGCGGTCCTTAAGTGGTTAAAAAGGCAGGCATTCCAATACCTTTGCTAATATAGTCAAGAAATATGGCAGGGATCAGTAAGAAATATTTTAAGCTAAATATGGCACCAACATCCCTATTTTACTAGAGACAAAAAAAGAAATTGGAGATGTGGGACTTTATGCGTGCATCATATACAAAGATCACTTCAAGATAGTTTTAATATAAAAATATACAAAATTGTTTATTTAACCACTTCCTTACTGGGCACTTAAAACCCCAGTCTTTCTTCTACAGCGCGGGTGGTTAAGAAGTGGTTAAGAAATAACATAAAAGTATGCAAAGACAGAGTATTCAAGGACATAGGTGTACACAAAACATCCTATCAATATCAATGAATTATTGTGATTCCATACATGTTCTTGTCCTTTTAAATCAACATGTTTCACCGGAGTGGCTTCATCAGGAAAGGACATATAGGGCCAGATTCACGTATTCCAGAGCATCTTTGCTCTGGAGTAACGCTTCTGATTTGCGTTGCGCTGCCGAAATTTTAGGAGCAAGTGCTGTCATTCACGAAGCACTTGCTCCTAAAGTTGCGGCAGCGCATCACAAATGAGCTGGCGGAATTCAAATGTAGCGGGTACGGGGCGTGTAGTATGCTAACTACGCGCGATCCCGCCGCCAACGTACTGCGCATGCGTCGAGTGTCAAAACATCCCCGTGCGCATGCTCCAAAATCTGTGAATGAACGTCAATGACGTCACATTCCCATTCATGACCGTTTTACGCAAGCGACGTTTTTTTTTTTTTCCCGACGCGATGACGACGCCTATACCTAACATAGGATACTCCAACCCCATGTAGGTATATCTATGCGCCGCGTATCCCGTCCGGAAACGTCGTATCGTCATTGCGTCGTGCCGGATTTCGATCGTGAATTGCCGATTTCCGCTCATTAACATATTTTTTGAGCGTAAATCGGCGGGAACGCCCCCGGCGCCATTTTTAAGTTGAAGTAACGATGCGATGGCGAAACTCAGTTACGCTGCTCGCATCGGAACTTCAACCCGGCGTTTCTTGTTTTCTGGTTACAGAAAACAGAAACGCCGGCTCAAAGCCACAGTTAGGCTGGCGGATCACTCGATCCGCCAGCGTAACCTTTCCTGAATCTGGCCCATAGTTTACATAGAGAGAATTATCGTTTAGTCAGCTTTAAGTGTGCAAAACAAAAAGAAAGAACACATATTAATTATACAGCTTAATACAAAGGAATATTTTAAAGCATTCATGGTTATGTGCAGAGAAAGCAAAAAAGGATTGCCTCCCATATGTAGCAAAACTCTCTACCTCTCCAATTGAGCATGGGAGTGCAGTCCACATGGAAGCTATTTTGGAGATGCTGCGAGACCATAGACGGAACCTATCCCAAATGCCAGATCACCCGTAGGGAGGGATTTGATGTATATAACTCAAATCACTTTCAAACAGTTTACTCTGCGATATATTGTGCATGATTATAAGAAATGGAGGAATATAGGAAAAGTATATGAGTTCAGGTAGGTACCACAAATGAACCCTACTCACCTAGAGCCCTACTATTAAAGTGTTGGAAATACTGGGAGCCTTGGACGGACATACACAAGTGACTATCTAACCTGTATGGTAGGACAGGGGGACATCAATATCTGAAATATTGCAAATTAATAATGTTAGAAAAGGAAAGATAAAAAATAAAAAATAATAAATAAAGTCTATTAGTTCGATAGTGCAAAATGATCCCATTGCACAGAATCTCACCTGAGTCAGATCTTTCACTAGCATGATATTGTTGCTAGTGTGATCTCTGCATCTTGCACACCATAGGCAGTGACAGGGAACAGGAGAGAATGCAAAAAAGCAAAACAAAAACGAATGAGGTTCAGATCCCCAGAACAGCACACCTATTCATATAAAGAAAGGAAAATAACAACAATCTAAATCTCTTTATGGCAGAAAACTGGAATTGTATCCCATCTGGTCCAAAAAGAATCACCTGCTATTGTGTCCGAACTCCTCACAGGCTCCCGAATGGTCCTAACATGGCTACCGCCATGCGGACCGTTAATATCCCTCCCCATTGCGTCAATTGCACGGTGTGTGATGTCATGCCGCAATGACGCAAAGCGGACGCCAAGAAGGAGGGTCCGCATGTCAAAGACTGATACCAGAAACCAGAATTTCAGATGAACCTCTGAAATGCAAGGAAATGCCAGACAGGAAGATGGTATGTGCGCGCACACGGGGAGGGGGGTGAGGGAGAAGATCATATAACCACACCCCATATACACCCGCGATAATGGCTACCGTCCGGGAGGCTCTGACACAGTGTGGGCGTGCATCGGGGACATCCTGACACCTCACATGGAGGAGGGAGGAAAGCAATGCACACCCTTGGGCATCCATACGGGGGATTTAGTGGCCAAGACAAAGGGTTAATCAAAGCACAACACAGCAAATTAAATGGAAAAAATAAAGTTTTTTTTTTAATCCAATTGCTCAATGTCGCAACTGCACATAGCCGAGAAAAAATATCTAAAGTGACAGCATTAAATTTTGTTCACTTAAAGTGAAATACAACATGATATGTTAGTAAACAATAGTGTACAAATAAATACAATGCAACATTTATTATATAATCCTCCTATAACAGAGGAAATGCACAGGTAGTGTCTTTCCGGGGACACACTTTCGGGCATCGGGGTAATCACCCACATCCGGAACACCATTGATGTTATATATACCCCCTGATTGAGGACAAGTGACAATTAAGGAAAGCAAGGGTCAAACACAGGTCCTGCTCCAACATAGGTCAGCATGCAAGGATTCCAAGGACTATGCTGCTATCAACAGGCCACCAGCTACAAGAAAGGCTTGTAACTGATGCCCTCGTTAAGTCCCGGATAAAGAGTAGATTGTAACAAATATATCCATCTAGTCTCTATGTCACCCCCTCAATCATGCTAGGGTAGGTGTTCAAGACTAAAAAAAAAAAAAAAATTTAAATCGAAGTTGTGATACAGCCCTACGTGCCTATTTATAGGGGTCTCCAATTTGCAATTGGAGATCAGGGAGACATGGTCCCTGATTTTGCAGAAAAGTGGACGTTTTATCTTCCCTATCCCTACATAGAAAGCTCTGCAGAAACATTTCATTAAGTACACTGCCCCTATTGATTAGCAGTTGGTCCTATGTTTGGGGGTCCAAGAGGTTATTTGGAAGGATGACACTTCTCCCCTCCATGATGAAGGGACAAAAATTGCTTTTGCCACAGGAGTAAGTGCCCGATGTTTTTGGTTTAATTGCATTAGTAGTTTTGTGATGACTGGTCACCAGAGTGTCTCTTAGGGATTTGGATCTTTTAAAAGTGATTTCTGGATGTGTTTTAATAAATTTAAGAATCCTCTGATCTGCTGACAGTAGATACCAAAACGTATTATAAATATTACGTATCTTGTTGTGTTGTCGACTATATTTGGTGATAACACATATAGATGCTGTTGATTTTTCTTGTCTAGGCTTATAGATGAGTGAGTGTCTATACTGTAGACAATTAACCAGCACCTTACACCTTTGAACTATCTAAAGAATGCAAATGGAATGCCATAGGCAGGACTTTTCAGAAATCTCATAAGATGAAGAATATTCTTCCTATCCCCACTGATAACAACCAAACTGGAGACCAGGACCCTAAACTGCCTAGACTTATTCACTGTTTAGGGTTGTAGATCACACTGGACTAACTCACTCAGTTGAGGGTATGGGGGTGGGTAAAAGTGGGGGCAGGTTGGAAGAGTTCTCTCCCGATGCTTCCAGCCCAACTTGACAGAAGGGTGGCAGTGAGCCCTTTTGGGAGGCTTGGGATGCTACCTCTGAGTACAGTCTAGAGGCCGTTTCCGCATATACTTGTAAGTGTACAGGTAGGTAAAAGGAGCGATGGATATCCAATGAGAAGCCAAGCGAAAGTTGAATTTGTAATTGTTGAAAGTCGCAACAAATGATCAAGCCAATGCGTTTCAGGGGAATAAAGATTCCCCCTTCTTCAGGGCTGTTGCTGTATGCTAATGTTGAGTGGGGGTGTATCTTGGTGTGTCTGTGACACCAAAATCAGAAAAGTTGCTGTTTGATCTTAGCATACAGCAACAGCCCTGAACAAGGGGGAGTCTCTGTTCCCCCAAAACAGATCATTTGATCATTTGTTGCTACTCTATAAAACGATTACAAATTCAACTTTCACTTTGCTTTTCATTGAATATCGGGTGCTCCTTTTACCTACCCTTACATAGACATATTCACATAATAAGAAAGGTCTGTGTGGACAAATGATAATGTGATGTTATTAAAATGCAAAGTACTGTTTTGTGATATAATTCTTTACGTTTTAGTTGACTGTATTTTTCAACATTGAGGAAAAAGACTTTTGTACTATGAGAGGAATATGTGGTGTTCATACTTCTAGTCTGTAGGTCACTATTTACAGTTCTTACATGTATTATTCTTTCTGTACTCTGTACAAGTTGGTTTCACTTCCTGCTTCTGTTGATGAATGCCTGAACTTGTTATTAAAGTACTCTATAACTACTCTGCCTCCCAGACAACAGGACACAACACTGCCTTACAAGATATACAGTGAGATTAGTATCAAGCAGATCGCAGCACAAATAAAGATTGTATTGGTCCACACAAATATTTATTTCAGGATTTATAGCAATCATGTTTATTTTTAAAGTAAGGCAGTTCCTGCAGCCATAATCCTATGCAAGAGTATATCCAACATAAACACAACTGCATGAAAACTATTCCTGAGTTTGCCATACACGGTTTGAATCACTACCGATTCGGCAGGATGGGCATGTACCAAATTTGTCGAACTATCAAGTTTGGTTAAACCAGCCAGACTGCTGGATTCCAATGCAATTTTCACTAGCTAGCTATTGCTGCTAGCATTAATCACTGTTTTCTCCTGGTGGAGACGTCTTCCCCCATCCATCCCACCCCCCGACCTCACAGTGCTTGACCTCACATATGCACTTCTGGAAGAATGGTCAACCATTCCCATAAACACACTCCTAAACCTTGTGGACAGCCTTCCCAGAAGAGTTAAAGCTGTTATAGCTGCAAAGGGTGGGCCAACTCACCCTACGGCCAAAAAGTTCACTTTTTGTGTAAAGGCAGGTGTCACAATACGTTTGACAATATGGTGTACATGGGAGAGATTGACTGGCGGTGCTGCCTGTCAAACTTGCCATGTAGCGGTAAAATTGCAGGACTGGAATGCAAAGCATGACGGCCACCACAATGTTTACCTATTCAAGAGGCACCATGTCTTTTATGTAGGTGGGCAGTCAGGCAGCAGTAAAAAATAAACCTGAAAGCAGAACTTTTCTTATGAGGTGCTGTGCTTAGCTGATTGCATTTTTAGCATCAGAAATACTGTAACAAATGTCAATCTGTAAGTGTAGAAATGTATGAATTCTGTGTTGTGTCATCCAGAAACAAGTGTTATATAACCCTAGCACTTACAGTATGTAACCTTAGCACTAAAACAGCCGGAATAAATACATGTTAACAGGTGAAGTCAATGCTACTGCAGTTTGTTGAATGTGAAATTGTATACTCCAATTGCAGACACCTTTCCTGCTGTTAGATTCCATTATAAACTTTTTGCTTGCAGCAGAACGTAAGCCAGATAAATCAAGCAATGTCTGCAATGCAAGCCCACGAGAATCTACAGGATTGATTTTTGTGACAAACTGTATCGGGTTAGCATATATAATGTAATGAGGATAGCAGAAAGAGAATAGTAAATCCTGCTCTGCTTTACTCCATTATAGCTACTATTTAATGTATGCCACTAATCACTATATATCATAGTTCTATTTGTCGAATGCACAGCACAGGTTATATTAAGATACAGATGAGAAAGCCTTCGGTTTATAAAAATATATAATAATATTGATGTAAACCCTAACTGAGTGGCATTTAATTTGCTAAAGCAATGTGTACCAATGGCTACTGTAATTTAAATTTTTAAATACGTGCTTTCACCTTTTTTACACATTTTCTTACATCTCAGTATGCTGCTCTACTGCAGCTCTTTTGTAGCTTTGTTTGTCTGTTTGACCATTCTGAAATTAAGTAGAAAACAAGTAATCACTTCACTGTCATAGATCTGATAGTTTTTGGTGCCAATTTACAAAGCATTCACTAGAACAATAAAGCAGAACTTTACTTAAAAAAGGAAGCTCCACCATTTTTTTCTTATCCTCTCCTCTCTCTGTATTGTATTCTTTACAATTACAAATATTTTTTGGGCTGGAGCAGGTACCTAGATTTCACAGGTACCATGTAAGGGCTTACCTTGGTTGGAGTCCATATTGCAGAGTCGTATGCTCAAGCAGATCCAGAGAAAGGCGATCAGCACATTATTCAGAACCAGGCTTAGCTGGAAAGCAAGCAGAATACCAAACAGAGGAGTGGCTCAGAAGCAAAGAACTGAAGCAGTAACAGAGAGGTCCCAGGTTCAATACCACCCAGAGACACTTTGGGCACGACCACGCCTCGCCATCTGCTTGGCACGGTAGGGACAGTGACAGTTCCCCCCCTTAAAAACACCCTCTGGGCATGGGCAGGAGTTTCCTCATAGTCTTTAAAGTCCAGAGCCACTTGGGGCCTGGCCGCTTGCATGGCACAGTAGTAACTGTGACATACCAGCTCCCACTTCTAGGGGAAGTTTGCCTCCCCTGCTGCCCACCTCCTCAGTCATGCTACAGGTCCCAAGAGACTGCAAGACTATTGAGATGTAGCACGCTAGCACATACACAGTGAGGAGCTGGCTATGAAGCTACAGGAAGTCACAGCCAGTTTCCAAAAGTCAACAAGGTGGTGCCAGGGACCCAAAGACTGGCAAAGAACTGGCCCAGGTGAAGAAATACTCAGGCTGGAAAGTCAGCAGTTACAGTATTTGTAGCTGCTCAATCAAAAAACATATATATGCAGCGATTGCGTGACAACGCGTTTCACACGATTGTGCGTCCTCAGGGGCCCATGAGGATGCACTATCATGTGAAACGCGTTGGACGCAGCTTACTGCGTGACGTCACACCGCCACATCAGAGTTTGAGTGAAGGCATTTGATGTAAGTGTCAATGGATAGTGTGTATCTGCAATATATGCTCTTGCTGCTGCTCGTAATAAATAGTATGACATTATATGCTTCTTTCTTTGCATCTGAGCAACGAGCAGGATTATTGCCCCCTGAAGTTATGGATGTTTTAAATTGATGCCTGCATTAAGCTCCTTTTGCTGCACACTCACATGGCAGAATTATCGGCTGTGAGTGCACATTGCATATGGGTTAAAGGGGTTGTAAAGGTACAATTTTTTTTTCCTAAATAGCTTCCTTTACCTTACCTCATCCTTCGATTTTGCATTTAAATGTCCTTATTTCATTTGAGAAATCCTCACTTCCTGTTTTTCTGTCTGTAACTCCACACAGTAATGCAAGGCTTTCTCTCTGGTGTGGAGTGTCGTGCTCGCTTCCTCCCTTGGACTACAGAAGAGTCAGAACGCCCACTAACACACAGCTTATTTTCTCTATCTGCAACGTAGAGAGCATCCACACAGATACCTCCCCCAGTGACCAGAAAACCATAGAGGAATCGTGTTCCTCTCAACTTCCTCTCCCTTTGCAATGCCATTGCAGATGAGCATCATCTACAGTTAAGAAAATAGACTGCACCCACATACATTATATGCAAAAATTTAAATGAAAAATTTGTAGCGCTGTGTTCATAAATCATATAAAAATCATTTAAACATTCTTCTGGTGAGTTAAAATCCTTAAGGGGGTGGAGTCACAGAAACACAAGTGGTGTGGTGGAAGCATTTAGAACATTCCACGTTTGTTTAAGTTTGAAGCACTTAGAAAAACACTACAATTTATGGACTTTAATTTTTTAATTATTTCCACGCTTTAGGTGTGGATTTTGGATGACCACTTATGAACACTTGTTTAGAGATAATATATACTTTGCAGTATATATTTTCTACATTTTCTTTTTATTCGTATGTTTAATAATTTTTTTACACTTTTTCATGTGGTGATTTCGTTTATATTTACATGTTTTAGATGATGTTTATATGATTTTAACACAGCGCTACAAATTTTTCATTTACATTTTTGCATATATATCATACCTTTCAAGTAGCAGCTTTAGGCATATATATATATATATATATATATATATATATATATATATATTTTTTTTTTTAGTTTATATATTTGCATTTATTTTTCCTGTGCGCAGTGGTGGTTTAAGAAGGTAAAGAGGCACGTATACTATCTTTAACCAGAGTTTCACCTGCATACATTGAAAGATACCAGAATCCCAGGTTTAACACACCAGCCAATACATTTTGCTTGCCTTGCTTTAAATTAAAGTGTCAGTTAGATTCGCTACCAGCTCATTTGCATGACCCTTTACAGAGTCAGTGACTTATGTGACCCAAGAACTTTGTCTCCTCACCCCTTACATTCTTTAACTCTCCCTCCTGTTGCCACAGTTGTATTCCTGTTGCTGCATTCTTAATATAAAATATTAAACCCACCAGGGAATGTGCTATGTTAACAGGCCATTGTAGAATAAAGTTAAAGGATCACTAAAGGATTTTTTTTTTTTAGCTAAATAGCTTCCTTTACCTTACTGGAGTCCTGGTTTCATGTCCTCATTGTTCGTTTTTGCTTTGAAGTTGCTGTAATTCTGCTCTGATCTCCACACTTCGTGCTTGTCTGACTCCTTATAAAAAATCTCATTACAGCTTTTCACTGTGGTCCAAGCTGTCATTACCGTGTGTCTAAAACTCCTCAGAACCAATCAGATTCATTTTAAAAACAAAACACTGCCCTGGATTTGTTTGGTTTTGTTCTGTGTGTCTCTCTACTTCACAGAAACTTGAAACCAGTTTAAAAGTGAAACTAAACTGCAGGCACATAATATGATTGATTTTTATCTATTTTTAATCATTTTTAAAAGGAATCAGTTAACTTGTATGTCTTTATACCCTGTAAACAGTCATTTCAGCAAAATTCCTTTCCTTTAGTGACCCTTTAATTGCACACCTTATTACCAATAAATGTTAATTTCTCATATTTTGATTTAGCCGTTTAAAATTGAACTGTTCTGAAATATCTTTTCATGCAAATCACTAAAAAGATGTTGTTTTTGATAAAAGGTTACAGTATAGTTGTGCTATAGCAGGGAGCTTTCATCTTTCTTTGTGAGCTAGCACCACCATGTGGCCACAACAGTCATTAAATTCATGGTTTATCAAAATGTGTCCTCTAGCACTATTACCATACCTCCCAACGGTTCCCTATTTAGAAGGGACTGTGTCTCTTTTGGTACCAACTCTCTCTGTTCCTTTTTCTAATGCCTTTAACATACCTCCCAACGGTTCCCTATTTAGAAGGGACTGTGTCTCTTTTGGTACCAACTCTCTCTGTTCCTTTTTCTAATGCCTTTAACTAATGCCAACAACTAATGCCTTGTACACACGATCAGGCTTTTGCCCGGCCAAATCACATCGGAATTTCCGATGGAATTCCATTGGGGTAAAATAGAACATGTTCTATATCTAAACTCTGATGAAAAAACTCAGATGGGGTTACACACGATCGGAATATCCGATAGAAAAAGTCAGTCGGACTTTTTCCATTGGAAATTCCGATCATGTGTACAAGACATAAAAGTTAGGCATGCAGTATATAGAGGTCCCTTGGTGTGGACACACTGGATTACGCGTATAATTGCAAATGTGTGCAAACAAAACCCTCTGTTTTTAACAGGCCCACATTAGGTGTTTTGCAGGCTGGCGGTAAGTGTGCTGGGAAATCCTTTGTTTGTAATGTGCATTGCCCTTCCATGTGCACCTTTGCTGCAAAGGCCAGTTATAAATTGGGGTAGTTGGTACTTTTTTGTACAATCATAGATGGAAGACATGTTACATAAGACAGCTAGGGATCACTGCTAGTACAATCCATTTACAGATCAATACTTCCATACTGTTGCTTCATACAGCCTCTTAAAAATGTGTTGTGCTGCATTTAATATTACTCTACACAAGATCCATTATAAAGGATCAGAGGAATAAATTCAATTTAAAAAGAGAAGGACAGCACAGAAAAAAATGGCACAAGTAATCTGAAAGAATTAAATGTAATTCAGTTCTTAAAATCCTGTCTAAAGAATATTTTCCTTCGCTGATTTAAGTAAGCACCTTGGTAAGGGAAACACACTGTAAACACGATCGGAATTTCCATCGGGATAAACTCCGATGGATTTCTCTGACGGAATTCTGTTCAAGCTGTCTTGCATACGCACTGTCACACCAAATTCCGACCGCCCAAAACGCGGTGACGTACAACACTTCGACAAGCCGAGAAAAATGAAGTTCAATGCTTCTGACCATGAGTCGACTTGATTCTGAGCATGCATGTTTTTTTCTCCGTCGTTCCATACAGACAAATGGAATTTCCAATAGAATTTTTTTTCATAAAAAAAAAAGAGAACATGTTCTCTTTCTAAGTCCGTCGGAATTTCCGATGGAAAAACAATGATGGCACACACACGGTCGGAATATCCAATGAAAAAATTCCATCTGACTTTTTCCACCGGAAATTACGATCATGTGTACAAGGCATAACATCTGCAGGGGCCCTGGAATCAGCACACAATTGCCAAAGAGCCACATGTGGCCCCTGTGCTTCAGGTTGGACACTAAGGCCTTAAAGGATACTTAACCAAAGTTATATGCCCTAAAACAAAAACCTAATCTAGATTTGTGCTGTTTTACCGGCTTGTGGAAAAGTACATATTTGAAATCTCTATATATAAAAAAATGAACCACACTAACATAGATAAGAATTATGGCATATAAAACAATGGTACAGAGGATTCCATGTCTTTAATGCCACCTACACACGATTGGAATTTCTGATGGAAAAAGTCAGACGGAATTCCGACCGTGTGTATGCCCCATCGGAGAAATTCCATCCGAAATTCCGATGAATTCATCGGAGTTTAAATATAGAACATGTTCTATTTTACTCCGTCGGAATTCCGATGTGCTTTTGGCCGGGCAAAAGCCCAATCACGTGTACGCGGCATTAGGGGCAGTTTAAAGCGTGGACAGGCCCTTAGAGGCTTATTTTAAAGTGCAATCAATATATGTGGTATACTCTGGTGCGATCACTACCGATTAAAGCTACGCTAATCGTTGAGAGCAAGCTGCTGCTGGCACCTGGTAGCTTACCCCAAGCTAAGTAACCACTTAAGCCCCAGACCAATATGCTGCTAAATGCCCAGAGGCGTTTTTACAATTCGGCACTGCGTCGCTTTAACAGACAAAATTTGCGTCCTTTTCTTCCCACAAATAGAGCTTTCTTTTGATGGTATTTGATTGCCTCTGCGATTTTTATTTTGTGCGCTATAAACAAAAATAGAGCAACATTTTTGAAAAAAAAAAACAATATTTTTTACTTTTTGTTATAAGAAAAATCAAATAAACTAAATTTTAGTCAAACATTTATGCCAAAATGTATTTAGCCACATGTCTTTAGTAAAAAAAAAAATCACAATAAAAAAAAATAGCTACCTAGCGGCAACAGTGACACTAAAACAGCGATCAGAAAAATGATCGCTTAGTGACACTGGCAATAGGGGGTAAAAGGGTTAACTAGGGCTTAGGGGTTAAAATTTTATTAGGGGGGGTACGGGGCTACCCTGGACCTAACACTAACTGCCTGTCACACTAACTGTCACACTGACACTAAATGCAGTGATCAGTAAATATATGATCACTGCAATCAGTGACACTGTGACAGGGGGTGGGGGGGTTATCGGAAGGGGTTAATGTGCCTATGTGTGTGGTGTCAGTGTAGTGTTAGTGTGACTTACTATGTGATGTCTTCTCTCCTCTCGGTGGATTGAAAATACCGCCGAGCGGGGGGATGACGTGTTGAACGCGAGCGCGCACGTCAAGGGAGGAACTACCCGCGCTACGGACCAGGCAGCGAGACGAGGGATGGAGGACGCCGAAGGACTCATGGAGGATACGGGAATGGCAGCGATGCAGTGTGCTAGACTGCTGACCCGCTGAGCCGCCGTCCATCCACCCCCTCACAAGCGGCTTCCACAGCTGCACAACGGAGGTCCCCCCCGCATCCCTCTCCTCCCCCCCAGCGGACACTATCGGCTCTAGCCCGAGGAGCGTGGATTTAAGCCCGGTACCCGGCGACGGCTGGTGGCAGCTTCGGCCCACCCTCCCGGTGAAACCGTCCCTGCCACACCTACCTAAAAGCTCAGGTAAAAAGTTGTGTACGCCTTTAAAATATTGTGGAGGCTGATCGCGGGAAGCATATGTCGGCAACCCTGAAGTGTCAAGCGAGGAGGAAGGGGTAAGAACGTCTACTATGTACCCATATTGTTGCTTCTCCAGCAAATCTCAGTATAGGGCGGCTTGCAACTGATTCGCCACTGAAGAGGTGGCTAAAGGGCCCATAGTCTTTTGTTGTTTTATTTCCCTGTATATGCAATTGTCTGGGGAGGAGCAGGTGTGGGGTCTTGTATCACCGGAACTGCGTGCATGTAACAACACAGCATAATACCAGGCTAGCTAGAGGAGGTTTCGCTACTACTTACTGTCACCAGGGTTGAAAATCTGGGGAGCTGGGATCGATGGTAACTCCAGCCTGGGTGGTAACGCTCGGAGAAGTTGCATATAATCCCCCAAAAAACGGAACACTCACCTGTATATACGTACTCACTAGCCTTATCAGGCAGACCTTTAGCCTGCAGAAAATATCTTGACATCCTCCCCCCATGGCACAACAATTACTTTGATGCGCAAAGAGCCTTCTCGCTACCACGGGGCTCACGTGCCTCCACCAAATACCTGATTTTATAGAGCAAAAGGCACTATTAAAAGGGCAGTAAACCTCAGAGAGATTGGTTTTTATTTCCTAACCTCCCGCGCGGCGCCCTCGCAGCCGCAGATAACCTTGGAACGCCTGGTGCAGTGGTCCTCCTTGAGGAGGTGATCCCAGCTCAGAGATAGCTTAGTGCCATATCCCAGCATCCCTAGTAAACTCACAAGGGAAAGAGCCCCCTTTGTCCGGGTACTACCCTCGCCTTCACTTTCTGGGGTCACAACAGCAACACAAAGGCTATAAAAACTTCGCACCCCAGATAACCACAGGGAAAAGGACTGACCATTCTTAAAACTGGGGAAGCGAATTAGAGCCCGGAAAAATACTCAATGAGTAAGATAACAAGGGGCTCTGTCCTGAAAACCCCCAAAGAAAATGCTACCACTAGTACTATTCGACAATACATGACCCTGGAGGGGAAAAATAAAAGTTTGAGTAAGGAAAAAAAAACAGATAAAGCGGGGGCGACCAAAAACGGCGGGAGTGGCAAACCCCTCAATCACGGACACATCAATAGAAGGGGATTTGGACCCAAGTCAAATGGATGAGTCAAGAACAGACACACATATACCAACGAAAAGCGAATTAGATGGTATGCTAAGGAGAATGGAAAAAGCGATAAGAGACAAAATTAGTGCATTGAGAACTGACATAAGTCACATCTTGTCGCGGGTGGAGGAGGTGGAGACCAGGCTGGACAGGCAGGATTTAGAACTCAAGCAACTAAAAGACCAACAGCTTATAATGAAACAGAACCAGAGACTCCTGCAATACAGATTAGAAGACCAGGAGAACCGAAATAGAAGGCAAAACCTGCGAATCCGCTCTATCAAAAAGAAAGGGGTGAAGATCTGAGAAAAATATTGAATAACCTCCCCCTCCCCCTGCTGGATAAGGGCACGGAAGATCCCCTTAAAATACAGCGGGTCCATCGCATCGGACGAGTCAAGGATAGAGAGGGTGAAAGACCAAGAGAAAGATGGGGGGGTTCTCGGCAGGGTCCGAGCGAGCCTTTCTCCTAATTAGATCGGCCTCCTATTTCTTGGGGGCCACAGGAGAGGGTTCTTGGGGTCGGGTAGTGGCCACCTCACCACATAGGAACCAGAGGGCAAGAGGGAGTGAGGTGCTCCCTTTGGTTCAAAGGCGATGTTTGGGCCTAGGATAGGGGGAGGGGGTTGGGGGGGTTGGGGGTTCAGGGGCAAATGGGGAATGGGGAGGGGGGAGGGAACATGGCTTCCAGGGACTCGATCAGGAATATAGGTGTAAATGAAGACTAGGGTGACAATGTAGACATCAAGTTTTTGTCATATAATGTCAAAGGCATGAATTCTGAGCAGAAAAGATTTAAGATCCTAGAGGAGATCAAACATAACAGAGCTGACGTGGTCTTTATAGAGGAATCTCACCTATCCCTAGACTCAAATATTAAGCTGTACTCACCCACGTACCCAACGTTTTATAGCGACTCTATCTCTAAACGCTCCAGGGGAGTGGCAATTGGTTTCGCTCGCGGTACTCAGTTTGTCCTAGAGGCGAGACTGACAGACCTGGAAGGTAGATTTCTATTCTTAAAAGGAAAATTAGAGAATACAACCTTTACCCTAGCTAACATTTATTCCCCAAATAGACACTCCATCAAATTCCTAGGTAGGATATTGGGGAAACTGGCAAATTTCACGGAGGGATACACGATTCTGATGGGCGATTTAAACTTCAGTATGGATCCGAGAGTGGACAACACGTCCCGGGGGAGGGAGACAACTAATGCGCAGCTTCTAAAAATAAAACATAAGATGCATGATAGTCAATTGGTTGACGTATGGAGGGTTTTTCACCCAGGCTTACATGACTACACGTTTTTCTCCCCCCCACATGGAACTTACTCTCGGATCGATTACATCCTGGTGGACCATAGGCTATTAGACTGGGTGATCGAGGCAGACATAGACATTATGACTTTATCAGACCATGCCCCAGTCACTATGAAAATCAAAACACAGTCTCAAAAGAGACAACAGTCGACATGGTACCCTAATGATAGCTTGATCCGAGACGAGACTGGGGCAGGTAGGGTGGAAGAGGAACTAAAACAATTCTTTCTTGTTAATGACACAGAAGAGATCACAAGTGCCACTCTCTGGGAGACACACAAAGCATATATCAGAGGGGTTTTAATATCTGAGGGCGCAAGGAAAAAAGCGGAAAGCCACGGGAAACGCAATGCCTTGGTTAAAGAAATAAAGAGCTTGCAACAAAGTCATAAAGAACAGAGACGGACCGAGACGTATTTGAATTTAACCCTTAAAAGAGACGCACTAAAAGAGATTATGGAACAAGAAGCTAGGAAAAACTTCAAGAATATTGCCCAAGAGAGGTATTTATGGGGTAATAAACCCAGTAGGCACTAGGAATTATATAGAGAAAATTAAAAGGAAAAATGGGGAGATGGCTTATGCAACTAAGGATATAGCCGATTCCTTTAAAAATTATTATGAAGAACTCTACTCGATTAACCAAGATAAGTGGCAAGAGGGGGAGAAAGAGGCTAAGATTCGAGAATTTCTAGAGAAGGCGGGACTACCCAAGATAGAGGAGCTTGAAAAAACAATATTGGACAGACCTATAACGGAAGAAGAAATTAAGCACGCGTTAAAAAGTACGGCAGGAGGCAAAAGCCCAGGCCCAGACGGGTCTGAGCCCTTCGAAATGAAGAATGGGACAAGACAGGGGTGTCCCCTATCCCCCCTTCTCTTTATATTAGCATTGGAACCACTGCTCGCCACGATCCGTAAGGCTCCTGAAGTCAGTGGGGTCCTCACTAAACCGGTAAAATCAATACCCAAGCTCTTAGCGTTAATACAACAATATGGTAGCATCTCCAACTTTAAAATGAACGTAATAAAATCTGAAATATTAAACATAAATCTCAATAAAAATGAAGTGAAACAAGTAAAAGAGATATGTGCCATCCCCTGGAAGAGAGAGCTAAAATACCTCGGCATAAAATTAGCGAATACGACCCAGAAGTTGTACAAAATGAACTACGTACCCTTATTAAATGAGATTAAAAATGTATTAAAAAGAACAATAAATAAACCCATCTCATGGATCGGGCGAATTAACATGCTGAAGATGATAATCGTACCGAAAATATTATATACATTTTCAATAATGCCAATTGTCCTACCCCAGCAGTTTCTCAAGATCCTCAACTCTTTACTAATTAACTATGTCTGGAAAAATAAAAAACACAGAATTTCTCTCTCCGTCCTTAAACAGGGCAAGCAACAAGGGGGTCTGGCAGTCCCCGACATTAAAAATTACTATAAGGCGGCTGTTCTTTCTAGGGTGATAGAATGGGCTAGGGATACATCAGGGAAGAGATGGGTACAAATAGAAAAGGCACAAGCAAACCTTCAACTAAGTAACATTATCTGGATACCTGCACAACATAGAGCACTAGATCATAAAATATATGATATGACACGAGACACTATAAAAATGTGGGACAGAGTACAGTCACTTTTAGGTAGTAAATGTAATTCCCCACTGATGAATCTAAAGGAAAACACATATTTTGCACCTGGGGTTAAGAAGATAGGAGGTAACTGGATTAGAAAGGATAAAGTTTACTTGGGGGATATTATCAATAATAGGGAGATAAGAACCTATGAAGAGCTAAAAGCCAGAAGTGACCTCTGGAATCTCGACAAGTGGCACTATTTTCAGCTACGCCACTTTGTGCAACACCTTCCCCGTCCATTACGGACGGGGACGGAATTGACACCTATGGAGAAGTTATGCAAGCTAGAAAATCCTAAGGGCATGGTATCGAAACGTTATGGGTTACTTATAAAGATAGGAGCACGGGAAGAAGCACCCTTTTTAGAGAAATGGGAAAGGGAATTGGGTACACCAAGAGGGGAAAACACTTTTCAAAGAATAATTCAATTAACGCACGCATCAGCTATTGACACACGAACAGCCGAGACTAATTACAAATGCCTTTCTAACTGGTACATCACCCCAGAGAAATCCAGCAAGTTTAAAGCCGGCCAAACCGCCGAGTGCTGGCGAGGGTGTTCGGATCGGGGAACCATGGGACACTTGTGGTGGACTTGCCCAAAAATCCAAAAATATTGGGACGATATCGGTAGCCAAATAAAAGAGATTACGGGGATGGAGTTGAAGAAAGACCCTTGGGCGTGCTTTTTCACTGCAGCTACGAGGGTACTAAAAGATATAAGCAATCCTTACTACCTCACCTCTTAAACGCTGCCAAAAGACTCATATCAAAAAAATGGCAAGAATCTGAAAGCCCACAGATTTGGGAGTGGATTGATGCAGTGGACGAAAAGTTAAGATTAGAAGAGCTGAAAAGTAGCTTATTAGAAACAAATAGGGACTTTCAGGCAAAATGGGAAAAGTGGAAAGAGTACAAAAAAACATGGAGCTATGTCGAGGGATTGAAGCCCCCCAGTTAAGACACTTTGGTCTTCAAACCATAAAATACGCAGGTTTGTTGAAACCTGTTTTTTCGAGACTATTTATAAAGCTGGTCGAGTCCTGGGAGCCATGAGGGGTGGGACGTGGGGCTGTATGGAGGGGGGCGGA
This sequence comes from Rana kukunoris, assembly GCA_029574335.1. NCBI lineage: Eukaryota > Metazoa > Chordata > Amphibia > Anura > Ranidae > Rana > Rana kukunoris. Next base: position 139,623,753 of record CM056053.1, on the reverse strand, counting down.
ATGCCGTTTCCAAGAGGCGGCGAGACCCCCCACTCCAGGAAAGAAAAAAAAAAAGTAAGAAAAATAAAAACCCAAGCATTAATGGTGGGGAATGCAACACCATAAAATCATACCACAGATGATGCAATCTACAAAGGGAGACGAAAGAAGTATTAACTCTTGAGTTGGTCTCAATTGTCCATCAAAGCCTGAAGTGGTATATAAAAAAAAAAAGAAAATACCGCCGAGAGGAGAGCTGACATCACTTCCTCTGCCTGTATTTACATTACATAGGCAGAGCAAGTGCACTGCAGGGAGGACACGGATTGGCTGGGAGCGTTCCGGAGGGAGCGGACAGAAACGAACAGCCGCCCCCTCATCCCGGATCGCTCTTGAAGGCACGAGGACCGCCACAAGTACCGGGGGGGTCCGATCGGACCCCCGACCCACGTCTAGGCAGGGACGTACAGGTACGTCAATGTGCCTGTCTGTGTCATTCTGCCGACGTAAATGTACATGCGTCGGTCCCCAAGCAGATAAAGTGCATAAGTTAAAGGAGTTGTAAATAAAATAAAAAAATATGCTGAAATGACTGTTTACAGGGTATAGAGACATAATAGTTAACTGATTCCTTTTAAAAACGATTAAAAATAAATAAAAATCAATCATATAATGTACCTTTAGTTTCTAGTTTGGTTTTTGCATGTTGTTTCCTGCCTCTCTGCTGTACAGAGCCACAGAGCTAATACAGGGCAGTGATGGTTTGGAAAACGATCCTGATTGGTGCTGAGGGGTTTTAGACACACAGTAATCACACCTCCTTGAAGTTAGTGACCACAGAGAGAAAGCTCCCAGTACTGTGGTTATCAGGAAACAGACAACCAGGAAGTGTGGAGATCAGAGAAGAATTACAGCAAATTGAGATCAAAATCGAACAATGAGGACATGAAAACAGCACTGCATTAAAGGGGTTGTAAAGGTTAGTTTTTTTATTTTCTAAATATATTTCTTGTTGGTTCACTTAAGTTTTCCTTCGATTTCCCTTCTAAATGTTTTTTTCTTTGTTTTCTTTGTCTGAATTTCTCACTTCCTGTTTCTCCTCAGTAAGGTGTTCAGTAAGCTGTTCTAAATGACTTTCCACCGCTCAGATGATGGTGGAAAGCTTACTGAGGAGAAGCAGGAAGTTAGAGATTCAAAAAAAGAAAAAAAACATTTAGAAGGAAAATTGAAGGAAAAGGTAAGTGAACCAACACTGCACTAGCTTAAAGGAACCAATTTAGAAAATAAAAGATGAACCTTTACAACCCCTTTAAGATAAAAAGTAAAATGTATTACCAAATACTTATCGTAATTTTCCTTTCCTGATAGGGTCCATGGCAGTATACGTGTGGGTTGGCCCCGCCTCCATAACTACCCAATAGGACCTCTCCCTATAAATTTCAGCTGTGGGCTCTCGGCTGTGTTCCATAACTAGCCTACTCCAAGCATTAGGAGGGACTCCTGCTGCCATGGAGCCTATGTGGAAAGGAAAAATTACGGTTAGTATTTGGTAATAAATTTTCTTTTTTCCTGACTTGCTCCATGGCAGCATACGTGTGGGAAATAACTCGCCAAACACACCCGGGCGGGCAAAATGCTTAGGCAAGAAAATACATTTATTTAACACTGTCAACTGACAGCACTTGTAAACCAAATTCAGTGAGGATAAAGCAGCCGGTTCAACACAATAGTGGAAAACAAAAGTATTAATTGACGACCACGAATCCGCTCTGCAAATAACTTCAGGTGCGACATGACGTGAGGCTGCCCAAGAAGTCTAAATGCTCTGAGTTGAGTGCACTGCCTCTGGAGGAGCCAAGCCCTTGGCTTTGTATGCCCTTTGGATGGTCTGAACTATCCAAGCTGCAATGGATCTGATTGAGGCCCGTTTTCCTTTGTTCTTTCCATGAAGGAAAATGAAAAGAAAATCTGTCTGTCTGAAAGATTCTGTCATTTCCAGATATTGACTTAATGTGTACCCCATATCAAGGGGATGAATACTTTGATCTTCAGATAACCCAAAAGTGGGCAGTACAATTTCCTGATTTTCATTAAAAATGCATGTAACTTTAGGATTTGAGCCCAGCATAGGAATTAAGACTGCTCTATCTGGAAAGTAGGTCAAGAGAGGTTCTTTTGAACCCAGATTTCTGATGTCAGAGACTCTTTTAGCTGAAGTGACCACTACTAAAAAGACGGTTTTGAGAGTAAGATCCTTAGCTGATAGTGGTTTATCCGGATCAGAGCTGATCGTGGTAAGATAGTCCAGGACAAGAGGCAGATCCCATCTAGGGAACCTCGGTTTTCTCTGGGGTCCAAGCCGGATGGCACCCTTGAAGAACTGGCGAACCAAAGGATGATTGGCCCAAGAGATTCCAGTAAATGCAGAGATGGCTGAGATTTACACTCGGAGTGAACTGACTGCTAAAGGTAAGTCCAAGCCTGTTTGTAAGAAACTGAGTATATATTGGACCTCTGGGGAACTGCAAGGGTTAGTTCTGGAAGACATATGATCTGTAAATTTTGACCAGATACACTCGTAAACTTTGTTAGTGCTATTTCTTCTAGCTTTAAAAATAGTTGAAATGACTTCATCTGGACATCCTAATGCTTCAAGCCTTCCCCTCTCAAGAACCACACCCTGAGGTGCAGATGAGCTGGACATGGGTGCAACGTTGTGCCCTGAGAGAGGATATCCACTCTGAGAGGAAGAGGGATCGAGTCACGGTAACTGAGAAGCGTTAGGAGGGAAAACCATGGCCCCTTGGGCCAAAATGGAATCACTGCTAGGATTTCCACATCCTCTGATCTGAATCGGCAAACAAACTAAATAATTACAGGTATTGGTAGAAAGGCATATGCTATGCTGAATTTCCATCGATCTGTGAGAGCGTCTATCACATAAGCTTGGGGATCCCGGAACCTCGAATAATACTTGATCAACTTGAGGTTGTATGGGGACGCAAACAGATTCATTTCTGGGGACACTCCCAGTGTTAGAAACCAATTGAACACTTCTATGTGCAGAGACCATTCGCTGTTGTTCAATTGGATTTGTGATAGAAAGTCCACTTGATCATTCTGGACCCCAGGAAGGTACACTGCAGAGATTTTGGCTAGGTTCTTCTGGGCCCAATTCATAATTGGCTCCAGCAACAGCAGTTGTCCAGCCTGAGCATCACAGAGGAATCCATTAATAGATGGCGGAAGAATATGAGCGCCTGAAAGGCAGCTCACAGCTCCAGTATGTTGGATACAGTTCCTTGAGAAGGTGTGCTCCACCTGCCTTGGGCTATTTCTGTCAGGCAATAAGCGCCCCAGCCCTGACTGTTGGCATCTGAGGTTATTGTAACCCAAGTGATGGGACGGATCGAATTACAGTTGCAGAGATTCTTCCCCTGAAGCCACCACAGAAGATACTTTCCCTTTGTTTGAGTGAGCATGATGCGTTGACTCTTGCTGGCGAAGTCCCATTGCTGGAGAAACCCTTTTGGAATAGGTGAGTGTGTCACTGAGCCATGGTGCCAATCACCTTCAAAACATTGAAGAGTAAATAGGTGTTGTGCGTATCCTGTCCCGGATTGTTGCAATTTTCTCTTCGGGCAATGAAATAGTGCCTTCTATTGTGTTGAAGAGGGCACCTAGGAATACCCGAGATTGTATTGGAACAAGTTGACTCTTCTCCAAATTCAATAGCCACCCGAATTCTTGGAGAGTGGCAATTACAAGGTCCCTGTGTTCCAGGAGTTTGACTTCTATCTTGAGCTAGAAGTAAGAGATTGTCTAGGTAGTGATGAAGACGAACTCCTTTCACTCAGAGGAGAGCCACAACGGCTAACAGAACTTTGGAGAACAACTGAGGTGACGACGTGAGAACAAATGGTAGGCAGGTGAACTGTAAGTGTTGATTGCCTGTAAAGCGGCGATACTTTTGATAGTCTGCCGCCACTGGAACGTGGAAGTATGCGTCTTTCAGGTCTATTGACACTAACCAATCTCCTGGATGGACTGACTGCTGGATTGTCAATAGTGACTCCATTTTGAATTTCTTTCTGAATAAATTGGTTGAGATGAGTCAAGTCTATTACTGGTCTCCAGGTACTGTTCTTTTCTGTACCATGAACAAAGGGAGTACATGCCTTCGCCTCATTCGCCCTCTGGAACAGTAATGGCTGTGCCTTGAGTTACTAAAGAGCTTGCATAAGCCAATAGGATTCATGTAGGCATGAATCTGAGCCTGGGGTTGCTGTTGAAGACCCAGGTGTGGCCTGAAGAGACCGTCATGATGGTCCAAAAATCTCGAATTGAGGCCACCCAATTTCGGAAAGACTTTTCAGTAGACTCCCGATTACTAGAAGGAGTACTCTTAGTTTTCTTTTTGAAAGAAGACTGTCTGGATTTCCAGGGCCTTGAAGATTCATGACCAGGCCTGTAGCTCTGTGCTTCCCTTGCACGGTCTGTATTCTGTGCTCTGAAAAAAATGCGTTTCTGATTTTGTAAACGCCTATCCTGTGGCTGGGGAAATGGCACTATCAAGTTTATTGCCAAAGAGAGAAGAGCCCTTAAAGGGAATGCGGCACCAAGCTTGCTTTGAAGCTGGATCCGTCAACCAGGGACGGAGCCATAAGGCACGACAGGCCATGACCGCTGACAACATTATTCAAGCCAATAGGCGAATAACATCAAATAGAAAGGCTGAAAAAAAGAAGAATAGAGAGAGAGAGAGACAAGCATAGTCATGACAATGCCCTATACTCCACTCTCTTCCCCCCCAACAGGAAAAGAAAAACATCGTTTTCCAATCTTACCTGCTGAGAGAGGGCTGGCCACTAGGGGCAATGAAGCATCCATAGTAGAACAGACACATTGCAGGTGGGAGAATCAAACACCAGATCACAAACGACTAAAACACTTGCTAAATCCGATCGTTCTGAACAAGCACTTAACTGGGGTAGTCTCTGTAAATGCACGAGGAAACCGTTGTTTCGAACGATCGATCCCGAGCTTCACAGATTTCCCCGACCTTTTTTTTTTTTAAACGAAGGCGATACTTGCGCGCATGAGCGAACCAAACCTCGATTTCATTCCCGGGTCCGCCCGTTCATAGAACGCAGATCCGGAAGTAAGAGAGAGCAGCGGCTGGAACGCACGGAAACCAGACACTCACTGGGCATGCAATCATGAAAAAAACAGCATATGGAAAAACAGAGAAACAAACAAAAAACATAAACACTACTGCCATGAAGGCGATATCGCTTACCACCACCTATGATCGATTCGGCCAGGGACACCGCATCCATACACACACCGGGCTTTCAGCAGATAATGGCCACCTGCACATTGCTAGGTATTCAGGCCTGTGCGCGCTCGTCTCTCCAGTGGAAGACACAATCCAACTCTTCAGCGCTACTCTGCAATACACTCCATACTCTGCTTAACAGTCAAGGCTTATCGTAGGGATGAGACACCAAATCATCGGCCGATCTTGATCGTAGGAACAATCGTCTTCAGGTAGGAGAACCAAAAACACATGGTCCTAAGGAGAAGGACAAAAAAGGTACACGGCTGAGAGCCCACAGCTGAAATTTATAGGGAGGGGTCCTATTGGGTAGTTATGGAGGCGGGGCCAACCCACACGTATGCTGCCATGGAGCAAGTCAGGAAAGGAAGCTATTAAGATAAAAAAAATAATCCTTTACAAACCCTTTAAATAATAAATGATGCTGCGCTGCTTGAATATGTGCAAAACAATCCCTGTGAATAATGTGCAAAAACAATTAATCAATATGTGCAAAAAAAAACAATATATATGTAGTGCTAAATAATTAATAATAAATGTGCAACTATGCAAATAAATTTATAAACTCCTTATGTGGGTACAATAAATACCAATTCTTTCTCAACAATACGCATCTAATATTATTAATCTGTTCAAATCAATTCATACATGTGTTGAAAAATGACAGACAAATAAAATAATATAGTCCAATCTTTTGTGTATATTAACTGTTTGCCGACCAGCCGCGGCGGCAGGTCGGCTCCCCTGCGCGAGAGCCCGTCGCTTTACGTCGGCTCTTTAAGCGGCCAATAGGGGGCGCGTGCGTGCGCCCCCCCGCTCGTCCCCGAGTCCCATGCATGTGCCCGAACGCCGCTGGGCACTCGTGGTTGCTCGGTACAAAGTGAGGACTGGGAGCTGTGTGTGTAAACACACAGCTCCCGGTCATGTCAGGGGGGAAATGCTGATCTTCTGTTCATACAATGTATGAACGGAAGATCAGTGATTTCCCCTAGTGAGTCCACCCCCCTATACAGTTAGAACACACCCAGGAACATACTTAACCCCTTCCCCGCCCCCCAGTGTTAACCCCTTCACTGCCAGTGGCATTTTTATAGTAATCCAATGCATTTTTATATCACTGATCGCTATAAAAATGCCAATGGTCCCAAAAATGTGTCAAAAGTGTCCGAAGTGTCCGCCATAATGTCGCAGTACTGAAAAAAATCGCTGATCGCCACCATTACTAGTAAAAAAATAATAATAAAAATGCCATAAAACTACCCCCTATTAAACGCTTATTTTACAAAAAATATATAGAAGAATACGTATCGGCCTAAACTGAGGAAAAATATTGCATTTTTTTCAAAATTGTCGCTCTATTTTTGTTTATAGCGCAAAAAATGAAAACTGCAGAGGTGATCAATTACCACCAAAATAAAGCTCTATTTGTGGGAAAAGAAGGACGCTAATTTTGTTTGGAAGCCACGTCACACGACCGCGCAATTGTCAGTTAAATCGACGCAGTGCCGAATCGTAAAAAGTGCTCTGGTCATTGGGCAGCAATATGGTCCGGGGGTTAAGTGGTTAATATTAATATTAATGATATGGTTAGTACATCATACAGTTAATGTGTCTTTTCTACTTGGGTTTAGGCATAAACATATATTTCCAATGTGGTGGTCCTCCTATCCCCTCTTTCATCTAGGGTCCCTCTAGTTGTTCTCCCCCCAACTTCCGGGTGTCTTTGATGGGTAGGATCTCCTCTGTAGTACTCCTGAATCGATTCTTAGCCTGTATGAAAGAATGTGGAAAATACATCCCATAGTGTAACTTTGTTTTATAGAAAAGATTTATTAAACCAAAATAGATTCACTCACAATCAAAAAGCGTTAAAATATTATTAACATCCAAGAGTGTGGGACTCTGCGCATGTCACTTCCGGTATGCTTCTGCTCACGTCCTACATGTTACATCACAGACACGTGACTTCCTCATGGAAACATCAGCTGCGGTGCCGACATCGCTTGACTCCATGACAGGTAAGTGTTTGATTATTAAAAGTCAGCAGCTACAGTACACTTCACTACTCTCCACACATTTTGGGTATTGATTTTTCTTTTGAGCAAATATTCTATTGGGAAATATAAGCAATCAGTTGATCTTCAACTATTAAATGCGGTTAAAAGCCCAACGTGGAGAACAGAGCTTCCTTCCAATAAGGTTTAGTTTAAAAAAAAGCAGAGGAAAAACATGGAAGAACTTTTGGGTGCCACCCCTCCAAAGGGCCCATTTTTCAGGGAAATCACATGTCATGTATTTGTTGCTATGGGCTCTAGTTACTGGATTGGATGGATAATATGCTGGTCAGGTGTAGCATCCTCTAGGTAGGTAAGTTAGGATTAGGTAAATTTAGGCAGGCCTGGCTAATCATCAGGCCTGTTTGTTTTGTTTTCATTCTGGGCTGGGAGTGGCTCAGGGTAGCAGCTGGTGACTCACAGGCAGAATCACCAAGATCTCCTTCTTCTTTCCAGAAGATCCTGGAAAGAGAGGAGGAGAGGAGAGGTGGAGCTGCCTGGGGTATTATAAGGAGCACTGACCAATCCCCAACTTGGATTGGCAAGTGACAGGCCTCCTTAAATGCCCAGGGTGAGCCCAGCTGGGGAAAATTTGTGGGGTGGAAGAGCTGGAGAGAGTAAGTGTGGAGGCTGTCGGGGCCTTTGAGGGAGCTCCCCAGTCTGGGAGTGTGCCACTGGGCCTAGGCTTGGGTGCAGTCGGGACCACCTTCAGGAAGGCATGAAGAGGTCCTGGACCAGAGGCATGTGTAAGAGCAAGGAGAGGACCACGGGAAAGAGCACTGCAAAGAGACTTCAGGGAGGACAACTGGTTTCAGCCAGGAGGGCTGGTGAGTCACAGTTGGGAGAACTGGGGAGGCACAGCTGAGAGGACTGGGAGCTTGTAGTCTGAGATGGGTGCAGAACCAGAACTGTGGACTGTGGTGAAAGGGGCAGTGGAGAGAGGCAGCTAAAGCCAAGGGGGCTGGCAGGGCCTGAAGGTGGCTTACTGGAATCAGTAGCCGCGTGTGGGACAGTTAGCACCAGAGACTCTGACCTGGCTGAGCCAGTGTGAGGCCTAACCATGTTTTACTTGCTGTGCCTAAAGATTAGAGAGGAAGCAATGTCCTGGAGGAGAAAGACCCGAAGATTAAAGAGGAAGCGATGTGTTGGAGGAGAAAGACCTGAAGTGTGTTTTTCTGGTTGCATTCATCTTTTTCTCCCCCATCGTTTTTTTCTAGTTTCTACTCTTGGTTGTTTTTCCTTTTTTAAGTTTTCCATGTTAAAGTTAATTACCAGATAAAAGAAAACAGAGTGGGCTTAATAATAACATCCGAACATTACATACTTGTTTTTAATTAATACTGTGAAAAGCTGTATCAGATATGTTTGTGAAAAGATCGTGAAAGATCGTAGGAGTAACTTTTGCAGTAACTTGCTTATGCTGAAAGAAAGATTACAATTAAAAAATCCAGACTGGGTGCATGTCACATTACTCAGAGTTAACTGCATTGTTTCTATCATTTGAGATTACAGTAAACATTATCATGTGAAAAAAACAGAGAATGTTGATTGTCTTATATTGGTGTGGGTTCACTTTAATGCATAAAAGTGTAGACGGTAGCATAGGTGTGTTAAAGCTTAGTTTGAAGCTATACTATGGCATGTTAACAGATACAGTACTTCAGCAGCACAGTTGCTTAAAGGGGTTGTAAAAGTTCATGCTTTTTCACCTTAATGCATAGGATGATTGCTAACCCCCCCCCCCCCCTTTTACTTACCTGAGCCCTGGAAATTCCCACGTCGTGAACACGCTCTTCCTTTGCTCGGTTTTCTCGGCTTTTTCTCGGACACAAACATGAAAAATCAAACGTGATAATTTTAAAGGCTAATGCCGCGTACACACGATCACTTTTTGTGATGAAAAAAAAATGTGTGTGGGCAAAACGTCGTTTTATGTCTTCAAAAAAACGACCAAAAAAAAATTCGAACATGCTTGAATTTTTTGTGTCGTTTTTCAAAATGTAATTTTTTGTGTCATAAAAAGTGTCATAAAAAGTGATCGTGTGTGGGCAAAACGACGTTGAAAACGACATTTTTAAACCCGCGCATGCTCAGAAGCAAGTTATGAGACGGAGCTTCAATGGAACAGAGTGCCGTCGAACGTGGTGTGCGTCACCACGCTTTGCTAGAGCATTTTGGAAAAAAGTCTGAAAGGAAATGCTCCTGGTTTCCTCCAGCTCTCTCTGCAGTTTTGGAAAAACTATGGTGTGATGCAACGTCGTTTTGGAAAATGACGTTTGAAAAACGTCGTTTTGTTTCGTCACATAAAACGTCGTTTTTTTTCATCACAAAAAGTGATCGTGTGTACGCGGCATAATATGCAAGTTATTGTCATAAAAAGTGTTTGGGGACCCGGGTCCTGCCCCAGGGGACATGTATGAATGCAAAAACTAGTTTTAAAAATGCCTTTTTATTTGGGAGCAGTGATTTTATTAATGCTTAAAGTGAAACAATAAAAGTGAAATATTTCTTTAAATTTCATACCTGGGGGGTGTCTATATTATGCCTGTAAAGTAGCGCATGTTTCCCTGCACAAAATGAAATTTCTAAAGGAAAAAAAAGCCATTTAAAACTGATCGCGGCTATAATGAATTGTCGGATCCCGGCAATACAGATAAAAGTAATTACCAGGCCCATTACCAGGCTCTTTGGGCCATTTTTTTTAAAATAGCGTGGTGGTTTCCCCCAAAAAAACATACTAGAACTTCAGGTCTGGTATGGATTTTAAGGGAAAACCTGCACCAAATTTTGAAAAAAAAATGGCGTGGGGTTCCCCCCAAAAATCCATACCAGACCCTTATCCGAGCACGCAACCTGGCAGTCCGCAAGAAAAGAGGGGGTACAAGAGATCGCCCCTCCTCCTGAACCGTACCAGGCCACATGCCCTCAACATGGGGAGGATGTCCCCATGTTAATGGGGACAAGAGCCTTATCCCCACAACCCTTGCCTGGTGGCTGTGGGGGTCTGCAGGAAGATCTGGTGTGAATGAATAGTATGTAAATCATTGTGTAAATTGTTGGTACTATAAAATTGCCTTTAGTTATTAAAAATAAAATAAAAAATACTTCAAAATCCACTAAATCCATACAGAATTTCCTAAAACCTCCTATTCTGTTGAAACTTTCTCCACCAGAAGAAGAGCCACCCTCGTAAGGGCCACTGGATTTTTCGTGCCTTCCTTTTACACACAGCTAGGCAACAGGAATGTTATCTTTTATACAGACTCTTTGTTTTGTTTTTGTTTTATTTAAGGGGTTAAACTTGGATGGGGAATGGGGAGAAGCATGGGATTCTACTCCCCAGACGGACATTGCGGCCGCTGGGCACGAGCATCGGCTCTTCAGTGATGTGTTTGGGATTAGTGATGAGCGGAATACGCCATATTCGATTTCGCGATATTTCGCGAATATTTCGAAGAATATTCGCGAATATTCGTTAATATCGAATATTCGTGATATTTTATAAAAAAAAAAAAAAATTGCGAATTTTCGCTAATGCGAAATTTCGCGATTTTTTTTTTTTTTATAAAATATCACGAATATTCGATATTTACGAATATTCGGTATATTTTATAAAAAAAAAAAAAGCGAAATTTCACAAATGCGGTCGCGAATATTCGTTAATATCGAATATTCGTGATATTTTATAAAAAAAAAAATTGCGAATTTTCGCCAATGCGAAATTTCGCTAATGCAAAATTTCGCGATTTTTTTTTTTTATAAAATATCACGAATATTCGATATTTACGAATATTCGCTATATTTTATAAAAAAAAAAAAAAAATTGCGAAATGTCGCTATTGCGAAATTTCGCGATTGCGAATTTTATTGTGAATATTCGAAATAGCGAATATTCGCCACGATATTCGAGATATTCGCGAATACTCGAATATGCAATATTTGTAGCGAATATTCGCAATGCGAATATTCGTGAGCAACACTACTGGGGATGCCAAGCCCCCTAAACCCCTTAAAGCAGTCGGTCGGCCAGTCGGTGGGCAGGTGGTTGGCAGTTAATCTGGTAGTTAATCTGTCTAATTACAGACTCATCACAGGGGTATATGGTGGTTGGTTTACTCATTCAGTCTGAAAGGAAATGCTCCTGGTTTCCTCCAGCTCTCTCTGCAGTTTAGAAAAAACAGTGTGAGCATAGTCATCTGTGATTGGCTTGGCAGCAGCCAGGAAACACTAGAAGCTCTTCTTATTGATTTCTGGATTACGAGTGCACAGGACTACAATACTATGGCAGCTGCAGCAAAATTATTCTACTTTGACAACATATTAGTCGGAGAACCAAAGACTCTTCTTTTTTCAAATTGGACAGAACAGTAGGATAGCAACCCTAATTTTTGTCACACCTCCCCAGCTTCTGTTAAGCTTACCAGTCTGAGTACATTGACTTAAGGTGGGTTCACACTATTGGGAATTGCAGGTTTCTCTGCATCCAATTTGCATGTCTAAATGGAGCGGGCTTGCCACTTGTCCGCGGTAGCCGGGAGAACCATACCCCAGACCCACCTTCCACAGCTGTCCCCGATGTAAGGTGCACCTCTAGAGGGCCCTCAAAAACCCGTACACTACCTATCATGTATGAGTCGGCTAAACTAATGGCTGCTTGAGTGCCAGCAGCCACCCCCGCCATGTCCACCCCACCTGCGGCATCCAGGCTGCTGACGAGCACACTTGTGCCTTACACCCAACCCGGCAACCTCTGCACCCCCAGGCCGAAATCCCCGAAATCTCCTCTCGCTATGGTCTAGGCCCACCCCAACTAACCACCTCTGCTAACCCGCAGAATGTCCAGAAATAGAAAATTTAAAATGGACTTACCAGGCTGCCTAGGAAGGGTCCCACCAGCCAAAGGTCCTGCCTCTGTCGCCGCAGACCATCTCTGGGGCTCTTCCTCCTCTTCAGACACCGACAGTGAGACCCTCTGCCCCCGCCCTCCCATCTCCAGCAAATGCCAGCCCTCCCAGGGAAGTGCCCCAGGATGCAGAGGATCCACGCGGCCGCTGGCCCTGCCTTCTTGCGCTGGATCCGCACCTTTTGACCGCCTCTGTGTCTACCCTCGTTGCATGGAGAACTGCCGGCCATGTCAGTGTAGGCCTGATGGGCGCTGCTAAACTGTTTTGTGTTTTTTGTTTTGTTTTTTGCCAAGGCTCTGCCCATGCGATCACGGCAGTGTGGGCCGAAAGGCAGCCCCAGTCATCTCAGAGCACTGTGAGCTGCATCATGGGTGATCCCGGACTTATTTATATTTTTTTGAGGAGGCTCCACCACCCACCGAAGCTTCGCCACCCACGTGTTCCGCGATCGCAGCAGTATGGGCCGAAAACCAGCCCCGGTGATTCCTGAGCCCCCTGCCTGTGGGACCCCACTTATCTGCGAGCACTGTTGGCCACATTGCAGGTGATCCCGAATGGGCCCAAACGGTGCACCGGTCTGCTGCAGAGTCTCCAAGCTTGTTCCTCCACACTACTCTGATGCTGAGGGGGAGGGGCCAGCTCCTTTTACTCCTCTGACCCCTCTTTCCCCAGGCTCCCCCCAATCGGGTAAGACCTTTCCACGTGTCACCTGTACCCTGGTAACACTGTCATGCCAAGCGCTCTGCTATTTTTTCTTTTGTCCTTTTCCCTCCGGGCCTACCTTTTACACAACTACAGGAAGCCTACAGCCTTAAACTTCTATTACTTCTATCATGTACACCCTACCTGCAGCTCCCTTGGCACTTTAAAATGCCATGCTTTTTAATATAGGCATATTTTATGCCTACAAACATCCGATACAATACAATTTTGGCTTTATCAAAAAAAAAAAAAAGTGGGATGTATAATGGTGTGCCCTTATCAAAGAATCAAAGATTAGATTTCAACAGCCTATCTACAGTATCTCACAAAAGTTAGTATTCCCCACACATTAATGTCTAAACCACTGGAAACAAAGGTGAGTATACCCCTAGTTGAAAATGTCCAAATTAGGCCCAATTAGCCATTTTCCCTCCCTGGGTGACTCATTAATGCTTCGAGGTACAAATGGGGAGCAGGTGTTACATTTCGTGTTATCGCTCTCATTTTCTCATACTAGCCACTGGAAGTTCAACATGGCACCTCATGGCAAAGAACTCTCTGAGGATCTGAAAAAAAGAATTGATGCTCTATATAAAGATGGCCTAGGCTATAAGAAGATTGCCAAGACCCTGCCAAAACCCTGAAACTGAGCTGCAGCACCGTGGCCAAGACTATACAGCAGTCTAACAGGGCAGGTTCCACTCAGAACAAGCCTCACCATGGTCGACCAGAGAAGTTGGGTGCACGTGCTCAGCGTCATATCCGGTGGTTGACTTTGGGAAATAGACATATAAGTGCTGCCAGCATTGCTGCAGAGGTTGAAGGAGTGGGGGGGTCAGCCTGTCAGTGCTCAGACCATACACCGCACCCTGCATCAAATTGGTCTGCATTGCTGTAATCCCAGAAGGAAGCCTTTTTAAAGATGATGCACAAGAAAGCCTGCAAACAGTTTGCTGAAGAAAAGCAGACTAATGACTAGGGATGAGCTTCGAGTTTGAGTCGAACATGAGTTGGACTCGAACATTGACTGTTCGCCACTTCGGCGAACAGCGAACCATCAGGGGTGTTCACGTCAAATTTGAAAAGCCGCGGAACACCCTGTAAAAGTCTATGGGAGAATTCTAAAGTGCTAATTTTAAAGGTTAATTTTCAAGTTATTGTCCTAAAAAGAGTTTGGGGACCTGGGTCCTGCCCCAGGGGACATGTATCAATGCAAATAAAGTTTTAAAAAAGGCAGTTTTTTCAGGAACAGTGATGTTAATAATGCTTAAAGTGAAACAATAAAAGTGAAATATTCCTTTAAATTTTGTACCTGGGGGGTGTCTAAACGATGCCTCTAAAGTAGCGCATGTTTACCGTGCTTAGAATTGTCCTTGCACAAAGTGTAATTTCTGAAGGAAAAAAGTAATTTAAAACTACTAGCGGCTATTCATGAATAATTGTCGGTCTCGGCAATACAGAGAAAAGTAATTGAAAAAAAAATGATGGGGGATCATCTGTATTGCCGGGAGCCCACAATTCATTAATAGCAGTTAAAATTACTTTTTTTCCTACAAAAATTACATTTTGAGCAAGGATTGAGAATTAAAAATTCCATATCAGGCCCTTCAGGTCTGGTATAGATATAAAAGGGGAACCTTGCGTAATTTAAAAAAAAATTATGTGGGGTTCCCCCAAAAAATCCATACCAGACCTTTTATCCGAGCACGCAACCTGGCAGGCCGCAGGAAAAGAGAGGGGGATGAGAGAGCGCATCCTGAACTGTACCAGGCCACATGCCCTCAACATGGGGAGGATGCTTTGGGGTTCATGTTCTAGTGCGAACCGAACTGGGGGGTGTTCGGCTCCTCCCTACTAAAGACATGGATTATTGGAACCATGCCCTGTGGTCTGATGAGACCCAGATAAACGTATTTGGTTCAGATGGTGTCAAGTGTGTGTGGTGGCAACCAGGTGTGGAGTACAAAGACAACTTGTCTTGTCTACAGTCAAGCATGGTGGTGGGAGTGTCATGCTCTGGTGCTGCATGAGTTCTTTCAGCACTGGGGAGCTACAGTTTATTGAGGGAACTATTAATGGCAAAATGTACTGTGACATACTGAAGCACCCTGTGCGCACCAATGACCACTGCCTTGATAAAAAATCTGAGGGTAAAGGTGATGGACTGGCCAAGCAAGTCTCCAGACCTAACCCTTATTGAGCATCTGTGGGGCATCCTTAAAAGGAAGGTCACAAAGAAGCACAAAGTCTCCAAGATCCACCAGCTCCGTTATGTCTTCATGGAGGAGCAGAAGAGGACTCCAGGGGCAGCCTGTGAAGCTCTGGGGAACTCCATCCCCAAGAGGGTTAAGGCAGTGTTGGAAAATAATGGTGGCCACAGAAAATATTGACACTTTGGGCCCAATTTGGACATTTTCACTTAAGGGTGTACTCACTTTTGTTTCCAGTGGTTTAGAAATGAATGGCTGCGTGTTGAGTTATTTTGAGTGGACAGCAAATTTACACTGTTATACAAGCTGTACACTCACTACTTTACATTGTAGCAACATGTTTTTTTCTTCAGTGTTGTCACATAAAAAGATATAATAAAATATTTACAAAAATGTGAGGGGCAGGGGCGGACTGACCATTCGGGCACTCGGGCACTGCCCGAGGACCCCATGCCACTAGGGGGCCCCATCAGGGTTGCCAGCCTCAGTAAAACCAGGGACAGTATGTAAAAAGCTGTGTTTTATAGCCTTTCCGGTACTTTTTAATTGTGTGTATGTGTATTCTATGTGTATGTATACTGTGTGTGTATACTGTGTATGTATACTGTATGTGCGTGTATGTATACTGTGTGGCCCCATATCTCCTATTGCCGGGGGCCCCATAATCACCTATTGCCTGGGGGCCCAATGAGTTGTCAGTCTGTCCCTGGTGAGGGGTGTACTCACTTTTGTGAGATACTGTATGCCATTATGGAGGCTTATCAGTTACTAAGTCTGTCAGCTAGCCTTCAGATAGAGGGCCTTTTGAAGAGCGAGGGCCACTTAAGCAATTTGGTAACCAGTCAAGGGCCACAATGAGCGAAGCGGTCAGATGACAGGTCACAGCTACTCTATAGGCCCTCCGATCCGCCCAGGTGAAAGGGAATGAATTCCCTTCTGTTTTTCGGATTGGAGGTAGGCAGGCGTAAACAGACATTTGTCACTCTATAGAGGTGAAATGAGAGTCCCATTTGGTCAGGCTGATTGTGTGAAAGGGCCTAAGACTGCTTTCACACTGATGTGCTGCGGTTTACTCACAGTGCACCTGTGTCTGACCTGCGGATTAGCTGAACTTTGCCATAGACTCCACCTGTGGCAAAAGCCAGCGCTGTAGAGGAAGCATCGGTTTATGGGGCTCTACTCCGCAGCTGCTTTCTTCTTCTACCACCAGTTTACAACACTGATGCTGTTGTTTGGCAGGTGGCAACCTGCGATCTGGGCTTGCCAACCCATCATTCCAGAGCAGGAGGTCGCGGGCCACATCAGATGGCTCCGCGGCCACATGTGGCCCCCAGGCCACTGGTTGGCCACCCCTGAGATAGAGCAAAGCAAATTACAGATTGACAGCATAACAAATAATTAAATAAAAATACCTAAGGTCTATAATGGTGAATACTGGGATTCTTTGGCAACATTATTTTCGGTGAATTTGATCCCAACAGAAAATTGAGGTTGCAATACATCATGCAGCATAGATCACACTGAACGATGAATTACTACGCTATACACAAATGTCTTTTTAATTAAATAAATGTCTGTAAATAGAAGTATGGCTGTAAAAATGACAAGCCTGGCACATGATATTGTGCCATAAACCTTTTAGGAATATACAGAGAAGAGCTGTGTGCCATCCTTCAAAAGTACAAAGCACTTCTGTGATTGATGTCTGCGGCTTTGTACAACCTCATACATTCATCTGGCAGACATTACCTGGTGCACAGAAGCTGAATCTGATTTGTCTGGTACATTGGGAGTTTATTATCTGTAACCACCCCATCAAAACATTACATCTTTGAAGCAGTGCATACTCCAGCTACTAGCAGATGGAGAGACATAAACCCTAAATTGCAGACCTATTAAAGAAAATGACTTCTACCTAGAGGCTTTGTATACCTCTGTTTAAATGCATGCTTTAAATTAGATAAATATTTTCACATAGGGATTAAAGGATGAAAATATAACGCTTCTTAATCGTATATTGGTAATACAAACGGATATACAGGGCCAGATTCAGGTAGAGTTAGGCTGGAGTATCAGTGATACTCCAGCCTAACTGTCACTTTAAGCCGGCGTTTTTGTTTTCTGTAACCAGAAAACAAGAAACGCCGGGTTGGAGTTCCGATGCGAGCGGCGTAATTGAATTTCGCCATCGCATCGCAACTTTATTTTAAAAATGGCGCCGGGCGCGTTCCCGCTGATTAAAGCCGAAAAAATATGTTAATCAGCGGGAATCGGCAATTCACGATCGTATTCGGGCGCGACGCAGTGACTTTCCGACGTTTCCGTAAGCGATACGTGGCGTAAAGATAAAGCAGCCCCCTAGTGGAGTATCCTATGTTAAGTATAGCCGTCGTCATCACGTCGAAAAAAAAAAAATTTGCGTCGCTTGCGTAAAACGTTCATGAATGGGGATTTGACGTCATTGACGTTCACTGACAGAATTTAGAGCATGCGCACTGGGATGCATTGACAGTCGACGCATGTGCAGTACGTTCGCTGCGGGATTGCGCTTAGTTTAAATAATACACGCCCCGTACCCGCCCAATTCGAATTCCGCCGGCTCATTTTCGATACGCTGCCGCAACTTTAGGAGCAAGTGCTTCATGAATAACAGCACTTGCTCCTAAAATTTCGCCAGAGTAACGTAAATGAGAAACGTTACTCCAGATTAAAGATGCTCCCATCTACCTGAATCTGGCCCACAGTGTTTAAGTATTTTGCTATATAACAAGTAATTTACCCTCCATACTTACCCTTGTTATTGAACAGTTTAAATTTAGAAGCAGTAAGTTGGTTCAGTATCACATGAGGATCAGTTTACAAACATAATGCATGCAGAATTTTTATCAGCATATGTTGTTTACTTTTTTATGATTAAGAATTAATTTTTCATTTAAATAAATTCATCAGCCGAATCTACTACACACATTCAGGAGGGGGGTCAATAAAGCATTTGCCACGCTTTACTGTCTGTTAAGTCCCTTTAACCACTTCAGCCCTGGAAGAATTTACCCCCTGCCTGACCAGAGCACTTCTTTGTGATACCACACTGTGTCGCTTTAACTGACAATTGCGCGGTCATGCAACGTTGCACCCAAACAAAATTTACGTCCTTTGTTTTTTTCCCACAAATAGAGCTTTCTTTTGGTGGTATTTGATCACCTCTGCGGTTTTGATTTTTTGGACTATAAACAAAGAAAGATTGTCAATTTTGAAAAAAAGCTATATTTTTGCTATAAAAAATATCCGAAAAAATACCGTATTTATCTTCATATAACGCGCCCCGGCGTAAAGCGCACCCCCAACCTAGAAGGAAAATTTCTGGAAAAAAAATAAATACTTACAGTATGGATGCCCCTCGTCGGTGTCTTGCCCGGCACCCATTGGCGGCCTTGTCCGGTCCATCGTGGTGTCCTCCCCGCTCTGTTTTTCAGCCGATCCCCGCTTCCCGCGCTGTGTTTGAGCCACTCCGCCGACATATATCGAGCGCAGTACACTCGGGCACGCTCGGCTCCTCTCGCGTAAAGGACATAAAGGACGCACAGGACGTGACCGCGAACGGAGCCTAACCTAGCCCAGTGTACTGCACTCGCTATATGTCGGTGGAGTGGTTCAAACACAGCGTGGGAGGTGGGGATCGACGTATATCATGCACCTATGATTTTCCCCTGATTTTAAGGGGAAAAAAGTGTGCGGTATACGCCGATAAATACGGTATATAAAAAAAAAAATTCCTCAGTTTAGGCCGATATGTATTCTTCTACATATTTTTGCACAAAAGTTATAGCATATACAAAATAGGGGATAGATTTATGGCATTTAATTTTTTTACTAACAATGGCGGCGATCTGAGATTTTTATCGTGGCTGCGACATTATGGCGTACACATTGGACACTTTTGACACTATTTTGTGAACATTGTCATTTATACAGCGATCAGCACTATACAAATGCACCGATTACTGCGTAAATGATACTGGCAGAAAAGGGTTAAACACAAGGGAGCGATGAAGGGGTTAAGTGTGTCCTAGGGAGTGATTCTAACTGTGGGGGGTATGAGCTGACACTGACATGACATTGATCACTGCTCCCGATAACAGGGAGCAGTAGATCACTGTCATGCCACTAGGCAGAACAGGGAAATGCCTTGTTTACAAAGGCATCTCCCCATTCTGCCGTCTCGGTCTCACGTTTGTGGACCGCCAGGAACATCGAGTTTGCGGAGCCCGCAGGCATGGTCACTGAGAAGGCGGGCACGCCCACTGCGCAGCAAATTAAAGGGGGTGTACCTGTACGCCCATTTGCCTGCCTGTGCCATTTTGCCAATGTATATCGGCGTGCGGTGGTCGGAAACTGGTTAAAAAGTTCTGCCCTTAATTCATGAAAGCCTTCAAACAATTTTTGACATGTGTGACAGATTCCATTAGTTCTTATGTGCGCCACTTTCACAGTGTTTATCTACCGTCGGTCAGTTCATAGATAAGAAAAGTGGAGATAAAGCCAACTCTATGTTGGTATACAGAGACAGGATAGAGTTACCAAAGTAAGGCTTTATTGTTATTAATCATTTGAATAATCATAATAATTTATATACCAACGTTAAAAATATTTTCATTGGTTACTAGGATGCAGGCTGTCAGTGTCTTAGCAACCAATGACACGACAGCTGAAAACTGACAATGGGCGGATCCTGATACTGACAACGGGTCTCTCAGAATCCCTGTTAGGTCCGCCTTCTTTGTGACAGCATTGAGTGGATAAAAATTCACCCCTGCCTCCCGCTGTCAATAATAAGGAAGATGGACCAGATGGAGAACCATTCTCTCAGAGTTCCACATCAGGTCCACCTCTCTTGTGATTGATATTGGAAGGCAGTAGACACATTCCATAGCCACTATTGGAATCTGTGCAAATACAATAGATGATTACACTCTTTAGTGGAGTGTGAAACCTATTTAACAGCGCTGTGAGAATAAGTGTATATTTTTCTAAAAAATATAAATAAACTGAATACAAAGTGACAAGTGAATATCACAGTAAATATGACCTAAAAATTAATGAACCCGTGCAAATTAATAAGAGTGAAAAAAGCAAAAAAGTCCATATGAATGAGTAATCAAATAATTTTTAGATCAAGTCTTCCACCACACCAACAGTGGTCAGTGATTCCGCCACCCGTCAAAATGGTCACTCACCAGAACAAAATGCCTCACACTCACCTGCTTCGGCGAACAAACTTAAATCCACCAAAAAAACTCTCCAATGATAGATGAAATTCAGTGTCCAATAGAGTGGTCCAAATGGTTCCATAGGAATAGTAAAGAAAAAGAAGAAAGTGCACAATAGTGTAATACCATAAAAGCAGTTTTAATAAAACACCATAAGCAAACTTCAAAGGTTATCCTTAAAACATTCTCAACTGATATGAACTTGGTCACGGAGGACCCACGATCAGCCAGATATGAATCTCACCACTCCACAGATAAGTGCTTCAATCTACTGAAAGGACTGGTTCTCCTAATAGCTGGTAAGCTCCAAGCGCTGCACAACATAGAGCGTCACGTCGGTTCAAACACTGACTGTATAGCCACGCCCTGACATGTTTCGTCATTCACGACTTACTCATGGGATTCGATGGAATCTATTGGAATCTGCCCGCTGATGTCTGCTGTCAAATAAAAAGGGAGGCAGACCTAAAGGGGAACCTAAAAGCTCATCTCCTCACCCTCCCACTGACAGATGCAATAGCTGAACAGTGAACAACACTGAGCCAGCTCTACACTTCAGAATTAAGGTCTGCTTTAAATATCATTAAAAAAAAAACATGACAGATCTTATTTAATGATAGATAAATAAAAATGGAACACCATTAATTTGTGTCTTTTACATCTAGAGTTCAGTTTAATATATAGTCTGCTCAGCAATACCACTGTTACTAGTGGGCATGGCATTTCTAATTGTAAAATAACTGTAAATGAATTCCAAAGAGTTGGGAAATCCAAATAGAATTAGAATTACAATGAAATAAAAGTTGTGAATGGTCATGTTTGCAAAAATACATGCAGTCTCCTGTATTTAATATGAGTTCATGTAATCAACCTGATGGCACTAGCTGGAACTCAGAGAACACAGGTACATTTTTTGAATCATTTTTATACTAACATACTCTAAATAAGAATGTTTCAGTATAACATGTTCCAAATGCCTCCACACGTCAGATGTACTAGAGATATAAGCCCTGTAAAAAGATCCTTGTTGTGCTAAGAGGCTCATCAGGGGTTAATATCAAAGAGCGGTTTGGAAGGGGATCACTTTACACTTTCTCATCTTACAGATCTCCTGCAGACTCAGGCTGTGTTCTTCCAACACTGACCTGGAAAGAAGAGAAGTACAAAATCTACAGCTGCTGGTGGGAGACCACATGTGACTGTCACTTTCACCACTCCACTCCATTGCCTCAGTTTGCTACAGTATGTGACGGTTTCAAACATTTGGCAGCCATCACAAATAATCCTATATCTCTTATATGCACTTTCTGTGTTTAGTAATAGAATGCCCTTTTGGGGAGATGACTATTGGCATGGATCTTGGAGTGCTGGAGTGTTTCTACTTGAAATCCTAATTCATGTATTTCAGAAGATGGGACATTACTGACAGTTCATTGCAGGAGATACTGGACATATTACAAGTGGTTTATTTTGTCCTGACTAGGTCAACAGGACAATGACCCTTCAATGCTTAGCTCAGGCTATTGAAATGCTAAGTGGGGCCGGCTTGTGAAATACCTTTTTATTGTGTTCTGCAGCTGAATAGCTGTTGTCAGAGACGGGACGTCTCTAGGAGATAATTACCTCAACTAAATGTCTTTTAGAATGTGATTGAAGTTCATTGTATGTGTGTTGTAGTTAGCACTATCCTTTTAGATGTATGTGTTTACGCTAAAAAGACTGGGTATTGTTCTAAAGGTCAGAAGTCTCCTGTCAGGAGTATTGAATTAGCATGTCATTATCTAAAGGAATGTGACCTCTCAGAGGTAGTAATTAAGTCCTGTTAAATAGACCGGGCTATTGTGTACATTGATTACCCCCTGGGGCTTCCGTCTCGATACACATAACAGTCGTGCTATCCAAGTTTGGGACCAATTTCTGCTGCGTCTTTTTTAAGTCCTCATTTGCATGGTTAAGGAGGACCTGAATGAAGACTGCATATACTTTACAATTGACCAATAGGAAAGGGGTTGTTGGGGGCGGGATGTTCCAAATTCTGTATAAAAGTGTGCTGTGTACTTTCAATAAATGAGTCATGTTTGAACATACATACAGCCTGCCCTGTGTGTGTTCTTAATGGGTCCGAACGACACATAGCTGTAGTTTGGATCCCGGAATCTTGGATGACTGGACAATCAGATGTTGCAATCGGCAATCTGATCCAATAGAAGCAGAGGAGTGTCGGGAGAGCAGAACCGAGCGAGTAAGGGTCTTGTCACAACTATATTTATCAAATATGAGTTTAAGAAAAGATGACAAGTAGAATTAAGATGATTTCATGGAATGTTAGAGGATTGGGAGAGAGCAGAAAGAGACACGCGGTAAAGGAACTAATTGAATTTTATAATCCTGCAATAGTTTGTTTACAGGAGACACATAAGGAGAAGGAGGATGATAAAATGTTTGATGTATTTAAATATAAATATGTATTTCACAATACATACTCCACATATTCGTGAGGAGTGAGTATCTTGATTTCTAATTCTATCAGGCTTTTGTGTAATCAATGTATTAAAGATGTGGCTCGGCAATGGTCGGATGTACCATCAGTAATAATTGGAGATTTCAATAATTTATTAAATGAAGAGATGGATAGGCAAGGTAATAAGAGGAGCAATGGGAGTGGTAAGGTAACAAGATTGGCCAGTCCGATAAGAGATGGGTCTATTGAATATGTGGAGATTAAGATTCCCTAATATCAAAAAAATACTCATGATGCTCAAGCACATATGCGTCATTATCGAGAATTGATATGGCTTTGGGAAATGGGAATTTCCTTCCCTGGGTAAAATCAGTTCAGTATGAAGCAAGGGGAATTTCTGACCATTCCCCACTGACTTTGTCCTTGGAATGGAAGGAACAATTGATTCGTCCTCTGTGGAAATTAAATCCACAGTGGCTATCTTTGATCCCAGAGAAGACTCAATTAGAATTAGCACTTATGGGTTTCTTTAAAGGCAATAAGGGCTCAACTTCGGGGGTGGTGTTTTGAGATGCAATGAAAGCATATCTCCGAGGAGTAATAATTAAAGAGATATCTAAAATCAAACTAGCTATAAGACAAAGGGAGGAAAGAGTCAAGCAAACATAATAAGAATATATATTAGATCCCACTGAAGAGAAGCATGCTGTATGGCAGGAAGCACAAAAAATATATAGTAACCTGGTTGTAATTAAGCCAGAGAATAGTAGATTCTTGCAGAGCCAAAAACACTATAAAATGGGGGAACAGGTCGGTCATATGCTGGTGATGATAGTGTGTAACAAGGAAGTGATGTATGATACAGAGAATATTCAAAGGATATTTGTAGATTTCCACTTACAGTTGTATAAATCTGAAATATCAAACATAAGGGAACAACTGAATTGTTTTTAGGTAATCTAATTTTACCAAAACTGCCTTAAAATAAAAAGGGATTCTTTGGATGCTCTTATAAGTTTGATAGAGCTGAAGGAAGCTGCGAGGCAAATTCAAAATAATAAAGCACCAGGGTTGGATGGACTCCCTCTGGAGATATATAAAAAAATATATGGTCAAATTTTGCTAACTTCTGGAGGTACTAAACAAAGCTTGTATCACACAGGAACTCCTTAAATACATGATGGAAACAATAACAATTGTAATATTAAAACCCGGCAAGAATCTTTTAAAACCAGATTCATATTGTCCAATCTCGCTTCTTACATTAGATATTAACCCCCCTGGCGGTATTCCCGAGTCTGACTCGGGGTTAAATTTTCATGCTGCGATCGGTAATCCCGAGTCAGACTCAGGCTCGCCTTGCTGAATCCACAGGCATGGTTTACTTGCCTTGTTCCTGGATCCAGCGATGCATCCGCGCTGTGTGAGCGAGCGGGTGCTTGCTCGATTCACACAGTGCCTCCGTGTGCCATCGGTCCCCTTTCCCTGCGACATTACGATGCACGGGGGTGGAGATCGGTGCCAAATTCAAAAAAGTAAGCAAACACTATACATACAGTATACTGTAATCTTATAGATTACCAGTGGCGGCTGGTGCTCAAAATTTTTGGGGGGGCGCAAACGAAAAAAAAAATATTGCAGCCTCACTGTGCCCATCACATGCAGCCACTGTGCCATGCCACCAAATGTAGCCACTGTGCCATGCCACCAAATGCAGCCACTGTGCCATCAATTGTCACAACTGTGCCATGCCATCAAATGCAGCCACTGTGCCATCAATTGTCACCACTGTGCCATGCCATCAAATGCAGCTACTGTGCCCATCAATTGTCACCAATGTGCCATGCCATCATATGCAGTCACTGTGCCATCAATTGTCACCAATGTGCTATGCCATCATTTGCAGTCACTGTGCCATCAATTGTCACCACTTGTGTCACTAATTGTGCCATGCCATCAAACGCCACCACTGTGCCATCAATTGTCACCAATGTGCCATGCCATCAAAAGCAGCTACTGTGCCCATCAATTGTCACCACTGTGCCATGCCATCAAATGCAGTCACTGTGCAATCAATTGTCACCACTGTGCCATGCCATCAAACGCCACCACTGTGCCATCAATTGTCACCACTGTGCCATGCCATCAAACGCAGTCACTGTGCCATCAATTGTCACCTCTCTGCCATGCCATCAAATGCAGTCACTGTGCCATCAATTGTCACCTCTCTGCCATGCCATCATATTCAGTCACTGTGCCATCAATTGTCACCACTGGGCCCGGCCTGTGCTCATTGTTGCCTCTGTGCCCCATGATGCCACTGTGCCCCATGCTTCTACTGTGCCCCATGCTGCCACTGTGCCCCATGCTGCCACTGTGCCCCATGCTGCCACTGTGCCCCATGCTGCCCCTTTCCCTGTAAAAAAATCACTTACCTGACGCTTCCATGTCCTCCCTCGATGTCTTCTGCCGCCCTGGAGAAGCTTCAGCCAATCAGGTTCCTGAAAACCAGAATCCGGGAACCTGATTGGCTGAAACGGCTGTCAGTCTAATGCAAGGACCGCAGATTGTCTGCGCTCCGAGCATAGACTTCCGAGAGCCGGAGGGCGGGACTGGAAAAGCCTATCAGAGCCACTGGCTTTGATAGGCAGTTCCCCTCAGCCAACCAGCTGTCGCTATTCGGGTAACCGGCGTCCCATGTCCGGTTATACGAATAGACCAGGCAGCTGGCAACAGTAACACACGTCCAATGCATAGCATTGAACGTGTGTTACTTGCGAGAGGGGGTGGCGCTGCAGCGCCCTCTATAGACGGCCGCCAGAACTTCGGCTAAAATGTCAAAATGACATTTTAGCCGAATAAAAGTTCTTAAAGGGCCCGTTTTTTGTTTTTTTTTATTCTTTTTTTTTTGTGACTGCGGGAGGGGGGGTGGCGCCTGTGCGCCCATATGGGCGGGCCGCCACTGTAGATTACAGTACTGTATGTAAAAAATACACACCCCCCTTGTCCCTAGTGGTCTGCCCATTGCCCTACATGTTCTTTTATATAATAAAAACTGTTCTTTCTGCCTGTAAACTGTAGATTGTCCATAGCAACCAAAAGTGTCCCTTTATGTCAAAAATGGTTTTAGAAAACAGCTAGAAAACAGCGATAATAAATTATAATCACTTCGTCATAAAAAAAAAAAAGTAATGACAGCGACAATTCTGCAACTGAGGACATTTCAGTGATTTTGAGTTGATTACATTATTGAATAATTTTTATTATAATTATATTATCATTTGTTATAATTATTTATAATTATTTATTATATTATAATTTATAATTTTATTTAAAAAAAAATGTCATACCCGGGATGCCTATTAGACTCTTGTCTGGTCAGATTTAAGTGAGTTATTCCTAAGAATTACAAGCCTACAGTATAAAACGCTAAATTTCCTTGCAAATAATGGTACCGCTTTCAGCGCCTAAAATCAGAAAGAATCATACCGCCAGAGAGGTTAAGTATTGGCTAGAGTTTTAGCCAATAGGTTATATAGACATATCGAAAGCTTAATACATGTAGGTCAAACAGGGTTTATCCCTTCTAGGACAGCAGCAATAAATATCCGTAGGCTCTTTCTGAATCTGCAATTACCAATGGACAACGGGGGAACTGGCGCCATTTTGTCATTGAATGCTAGTTCGATATGGTAGAATGGGAGTACCTATGGATTGTATTGACTGCTTTTGGTATAGGTACAGGCTTTTTAACCTGGTTAAAAATATATAAAGAGCTGAAAGCTAGGTTGAAGATCAATGGAACTATGTCTCCAGTTCTCTCATTGTCCCGGGAGACCAGACAGGGCTGCCCTTTATCCCCTCTCTTGTTTGTACTGGCAGTGGAACCACTGGCCTCTGCGGTCAGACAGTCTGAGGGGATAGAGGAATTTTGACATGCAGGAAAAGAGGACAAAATAGCTTTATACGCAGACGATGCTCTAAATTTCCTGAGTGGCCCTACAAAATCTTTAGGGGAACTTATGACCCTTGTACTCACATTTGGACAGATCTCAGGGTTTTGCATCCGTAGGGAGAAATCGGTTTTGATGCGTATACATAATGACACCATCTCCCTTCCAGACTGCGCAAAACAACGATCATAAAATCAGGTATTTGGGAATCGAGGTAACACGAAAAGTGGGGGACTTTATAGACTTGAACCTTAGACCAATATTACTTAGATTTAACGATAAAAGTCAGAGCTGGTGAAAACTCCCATTAACTGTGATTGGAAGATCCAATTTTTATAAAAATGATTTGGATCCCACAATTATTGTATATTTTTCATAACTGTCCAATGTGAATAGCAATGTTCTGGTTCCGCAGGATAGAATCCCTCTTTCGTGAACTTATTTGGAAGAAAAAATACTCTTGGATAAAACTAACAACTCTAATGCTAGCTAAAGATGAGGGGGGATTTGCTATCCCACAGCCAAAGAATTATGTTTTAGCAGCACAAATTCAACAGTTTTTTGGCTGGGCAGTGGCTGAGTAAGAAGATCCTATACAGAGACTACTTTTGCCGCTGGGTAATGGATATACATTGCTGTCCACATTGGAGGCAAAAATTATGCAAAAAAAAATTTGTCTCGGGTAAATTATTCGCTATTGTATGGCTGGAAATGAAGGATATTACAAATATTACAGGCTATACCTCTTACACTCCAATCTGGACTAATGGAAACTATGTGGAAAAACAGAAATTAAAAGGGTTCAAGCTCTGGCAAACTCGAGGTCTTAGATTTGTTGAGCAATTGTTTTGGAATTGTAATATAAAACCATTTTCTCAGTTGTCTGAGGAGTTTGAGATACCAAGACAGAGGTTCTTTCAGTTCCTGCAACTTAGACACGCTGTGCAGTCTCAGGCACATTTAGTATAAAACTAAATGATTCTAAAATAATATCATTGCTCAAAAAGAAAGGAAAAAAACAGGGCTTAATATCCAAATTCTATGAGATATTAAATAGTAATTTCAAAGAAAAAGTAGCGGTCCCGGGCTGGGATACAATGGGAACGAGACCTTGGCCCATTCTTCCGGCGATCTTACAGGTCTCACTTTCCACGACTCAAAAATTACCGTATTTATCGGCGTATACCGCGCACTTTTTTCCCCTTAAAATAAGAGCGCGCAATACCCCGATAAATACGGTAACACAATTGTTCATTTTACACAGGTCATATTATACCCTGGAAAAATTATTTAAGTGGAAACAAAGGGAATCTCCCCTATGCCCCCGATGTAGAGGTGCCCCAGCTAATCTTATACGTATGCTTTGGAGGTGTACCAAACTTCAAAGATATTGGGAGGACTTAAAACAAAATATCAATAATACACTCGGCATAAAACTAGAATTAGACCTAAGAATATGTCTGTTAAATATAGTAAATAAACGTAATATATCAGTAAACATCTATAGAGCAATAACGAGATGCCTGTTTCTGGCACGAACATTGGATCTCTATATATCCTCTGACGTTGGAGGAATGGAGAACACAATTGAGAGAAACTACAATACATTTATCTACACAGAAATAATCAAGGGAAATTTGAAGCTATTTAGGTCTGGGACCCTGTCGATGAGTGGCCTTGCTTAACGAGGGGGTGGGGAGATGGAGGGGTGGAGAGCGGAAGAGAGGGGGGTAAATATAGGGGAAGTAGAGGGAAATACTAAATATTAATTTCCTTTTTTTTCTCTTTCTTTTTGGGATATTGTAAGATGTAGTATGTGTATGTCAACTGTATCTGGATTTTATGAATGTGAAATGTTTCAACTTGTATTTTTGCAAAAGAAAACAATAAAAAAATTACTGAATTTAAAAAAAATCCTATATCATGTCTGTTTATTTCTTATGATTATGAGCAGGGCCGCCATCAGGGGGGTACAGGCATTACACCTGTAAGGGCCCCGATGGTCCCCAGAGGCCCAGCTTCCCCCCTTCTGTTTTATTTTTTATTTTTTCGCATTACACTTGTAAGGGGCCCGATGCCCCCCCCCCCCCCCGCTATTATCTTGCTTCAGGAGAGAAGAGATTACACTACTGCTCCAGTGGGGCCCTGCCTAAATCTGTGTAAGGGGCCCCAGAATTTGTGATGGCTGCCCTGTGTGCATACATAAAGTGTCTCCATGCAGTCTTTTCATTTTTTTTATGTTTTCACTTAAATGGACCTTCAGTTTTTATTTAATCTTTCCATCTATTAAATCTTCTGTCCTTGTTATCGTTTTAACTTTAAATAGTAAAACATTTTATTTCTGCCAGTAAATCCCTTATACAGTCCACTTCCTGTTTCTTGTCTTGCCTTGTCTCAATCTAGTGAGAGTTTGTCAGGAAGGGAGGGGGGAGTCATAAGAGGGACGATGAAAGCTGCAGAGCTGGAGGTGTGTCTGTGTAAATCCAGGAAGTGAACAGGCAGCAGCTTCAGCTGCCCACAGTTAATATGTCTGCAGCCAGACTCAGCAGGGGGAGATTTCTGCAGCCTATTTGGCAAGTACAGAATCACAGTATATATAAAATAATATGCAAAGTGTTTGCAGGGAAGCTTCAGAATGGCAAAGATGTTTTTTTTATTACAAATCATGTGAGCAGACTGCTGTTCCTTTTTAATTTGGGCTTTTCTGGTCATGGTTTTCTTCCTTCCAACCTGCAGCTAGTATGGGCAGTTCCACAGACTGCCCACTAGAGGCCGCTGCTGTCTCTCCCTCTTGCACGGAACCCTATGGAGAGATCAGTGTGTAGTGGGGGGAAGGATTTTGGTGTTGCACCTGAGGAGCTTAAGAGGTGGTTGCCACTAGTTGCCATCCTCCAGATTCACCTAGTCAATTCTGAGGATGGGAACTAGCTTGCTCACTGTGAACAGGCTAGTTCCCATCCCACAAAATAAACTTTTTGCCCCCTAGTGGTCAGATTATGTATAAGGATGGGAACTAGACAGTTCACTATGAAGGAGCTAGTTCCCATCCTGCTAAATGACCTGCTAGTCCCCATCTCTCAAAATGACCTGTATGGTAATAATGAAGAACGGTCATTTAGTGGGGTGGGAACTAGCTCCTTCATAGTGAACTGTCTAGTTCCCATCCCATTACCATACATGTCATATAGAGAGATGGGAACTAGACAGTTCACTATGAGGGAGCTAGTTCCCATCCTGCTAAATTACCTTTCTTCATTATTACCATACAGGTCATATAGAGGGATGGGAACCAGACGGTTCACTATGAAGGAGCTAGTTTCTTTTTTATAAATATGTACCTTTAAGTCAGGGCTCGACAAAACCTGGGAGCCAGATTGCAATTGCCAGAAAAAATTGTGACCTGGCGCCCGCGCCCACCAGTAATTGAGGCCGTGGCTTTGCGGCCTACAAAAGACTGCAAAGCCGCGGCATCAATTACCAGGCGTCGTGGGACCCTGTGTCTCCATGTGCCCCCACCTATCCCTGCTGCGCGATCGCGGCGGGCCTGCTACGGCCGGTAATTGAGGCAGCGGCTTTGCGGCCTTGTAAAGGCCCAAGCTTTCTTCTGTGACTTGGCGCCATCTGGTGGTGGCCGTTGGCATTACAAGTAAAACAGCAGTTCTCGTGTTTTTTTAGTGTTTTCACTGTCATCTCCTTCCCTCTAATTAGAACCCCCGAACATTATATATATTTTTTATTCTAACACCCTAGAGAATAAAATGGCGGTCATTGCAATACTTTCTGTCACACCGTATTTGCGCAGCAGTCTTACAAGCGCACTTTTTTTGGGAAAAAATACAGACAACAGTAAAGTTATCCCAATTTTTTATATATTGTGAAAGATAATGTTACGCCGTGTAAATTGATACCCAACATGTCAGGCTTCAAAATTGCCTCCACTATTAAAAGCGCCCTTTCTCTCCAGTGTGAAAGCCCTTGGGCATTCACACTGCAGCGGTGCGCTCGCAGGACGGTACAAAAAAAGTCCTGCCAGCCGCATCCTTGAGACGCTGTATGAGCGGTGAATACACTGCTCCTAAAGTGCCCCCGCCCATTGAAATCAATGGGCAAGCGGCCGTAGCACCTGCAAAGCGCTGCTGCAGTGGCATTTTTAACCCTTTTTTGGCTGCTAGAAGGGGTTAAAAGTGCCTCGCTAGCGGCTGAAAATCGCAGAAAAAAACTATGGTAAAGCACTGCTAAAAATAGCCGCCGACGCACCCAGGGCCTCAGTCTGAAAGTACCCTTAGGCCCCTTCCACACGAGGCGGACACCACTACAGCAGGAGATTAGTTAGTTGATCTCCGCTGAGCCGGCGGATGACAGGTCTCTCTCTGCTCACTGAGCGGGTAGGGGCTTGTCGAATAAATGAATGAATGAAAACTTATATAGCGCAGCACATGCGAAGTAAATCGCCTCTGGGCGCTTGTTGTTCCTGTCTCCTTTGAGATCAAAAGAGATGAGTCTTAATCTTTCTCCTGAAGACTAAGTGGTTCTCCTCCAGCCGAATGCTGGCTGGTAAGGCGTTCCATAGTCTGGGACCTTGGACAGCGAATCTCCTGTCTCCTTTGGACTTGTATCTGGCTTTCGGTATCTGAAGCCGATTTTGATTGGTGGATCGTAGAATACGATTGGGATTGTGAACTTTTACGACCGCTATGTCTTTCTTGGGAATAAAAGGAGTGAGTCTGCGTAGTAGGCGCAGCAGATAGTGAGACCCTATTTGTGCGTTCATTGTCATGTCGGAGTCAAAGATGACCCCAAGACTTTTGACTTTGGCGCTAGGAGTGATGATTTTGCCCAGAATGGGCGGGGGGATCCAGGTTGTTGCCGATTGATTCCTACGCTTGGCGTGAAACAGAAGAAGTTCTGTTTTCGCTCCGTTGAGTTTGAGATAACTCTTTGTCATCCAGTCCTCTATCAAAGAGAGACAAGTCTCTAGATTGAGGTGGTGATCCTTTTTATTGCAAATGCGGAAGTACAGTTGCGTGTCGTCTGCATATGAGTGATATAGCAGTTTTTGGCTGCTGATGATTTCGAAAAGAGGACGCACATAGATGTTGAATAACATCGGCGACAGGGGAGATCCTTGAGGGACCCCGCACGATAATGTGCGTTTTTCAGAAGTGAAGGGTCCTAGCTTCACTATTTGCGATCGGTTTTCCAAGAAAGAGGAGAACCAGGATAGATCGCTTTCTGCGACTTTGGCTATTTTGGCCAGCCGAGTCAATAACAGCTTGTGATCTACTGTATCAAAGGCTGCGCTTAGGTCCAGCAGAACCAGAAGAGAAGATTCTCCTTCGTCTGCGGCCTCGAGAACGTTGTCCCATATCTTAAGCAATGCTGTTTCCGTCCCGTGTCCGGGACGGAATCCTGATTGAAATGGGTCGAGTAAGTTGTGGGTATCTAGATGCTGTTGCAGCTGCTGTACCACTGCTTTCTCCATTACCTTGGAGAGAACATTTAGGCCTGTTATAGGGCGCCAGTTCAGTGGATCCTTAGGATCCAGGGTGGCTTTCTTCAAGATGGGTTGAATAAAGCCCTCCTTCAGCTGGGAGGGCATTATGCCCTCTCTGAAGGATTGGTTGATAAGCTGCGTGACAGGAGGTGCCAGGATGTCGGCGCATTCTTTCAGCAGTTTGGTTGGGGTTAATATCATTTGGCGCAGTGCTGTTGTGCAGAGTGCCGATGATATTTTTTGTGGTCTGAATGGAGATGGGTTCCAGCGTGAACTCACCTAACTGTGGTGAATTACTGCCGGTGCTGTGTAAATAACTACGGGGGGGGGGGCTAGGAGAGAAATTGTTTTGCTGAATGCTTTGCCGGATTGCCTCAATTTTGTTAATGAAGCAATCCGATAACTCATTGCAAAATTCTTGTGTATCCAAGTTGGGGGCTTCAAGACATCCTGGATTCATGGTCTGAGTGACCAGCTTGAAGAGTTTGCGGTGGCGGTTTAGGGCAATGTTGATAGCCTCAGAAAAATAGTTTTTCTTGGCTTCGAAGATTTGCTTGTAGTATTTTCTGGTTATTGCCTTGTAGATCGAGAGGTTCTCATCTGAAGAGCTTCTTTTCCAGGCTGCTTCTGCCCTTCTGCGCTCTTGCTTCAGTAACGCCAGCTGGTTGTTGAACCAGCTGGAGTTATTTTTCCTGATCTGGGTCTTTCGTTTCGGCGCTATCAAGTCAGCTGACTGCAATAGTGCTGTGTTTATGGCCTCCAGTGTTTCTTCCGCCGTTTGGTGCGGCTGAATTGTGTTTATTTTTTCCCCTAACGTGGCTTTGAAGAGTTCCGAGTGGAGCTTCTTCTGACATCTGGTCCAGTGTGTTGTCACTGGATTTGATGTTTTTGTTAAGGGGGGAATTCGGAAATAATGAATTTAATTGCATGGTGATCTGTCTATGGCAATGGTTCATTTTCCAAGATTTTTATTTCCAGATCTTGTCTGAAAATAAGATCGAGCGTGTGACCTGAAGCATGTGTGGGCCCACATACTAGTTGCTGAAGCCCCAATCCTTCCAGGTGGTCGATGCAGGCGTCGGCAATGGGGTCTTGGGGGAGTTGGCCCAGAGGTTGAAGTCCCCGAGCAGCAAAAGGTGTTTGCTGTTCAGGGTATAAGTTGAGACAAAGTCCGTCAAAGATGGGAGCAGCTGCGATTTTGGGCCGGGTGGCCTATAGCAGAGTAGAATCCGGACGGTCTCCTGGCAATTTACTTGCAGTTGAAGAGTAAGGGTTTCCATGAATGGAAGAGGGTTTTGAAGGCTTGGTTTTGTGATCGCAAGACGCGTCTTATGGATCACCGCCAGTCCTCCTCCTCTTTGCCCTATTCTGTTTTCCATAATAATACGGTAGTTTTCTGGCACCAATTCTCCTAGAATGGTGTTACAGTCGTCTGTGAGCCAGCTCTCTGTAATAAAGAGGCAGTCTAAATCATGTCGCAATAAGAAATCATGGATTTCTAATCGGTGTTTTACTGCCGATCTAGTGTTGATCAAAGCGCTTAGGCTGGGGTAAATGGCTGCGATTTTTGGTAGTCGATCGTCGATCGATCCTCCAAAGTCGCAGATTTCTAAGGGCTTTTTTGGTGGCGGCCGGCAGAATTGCGGCAAATCGATCCAGATCCCAAATGTTCTCCGCCGAGTATTGCCGATTAACCATGGCCGCCGTGGAACCAAGGGGTGGGGGGGGGTGGATTCACAAGGATAACTAAATCCTCTGATCCTAGCTTGGTCCAGAGGAAGGCAAAAAAAAACCTGACCACGCTGCGCCAATATGCTGTGGTAGGGAAAAAAAATTCCTTCCTGACCCCTAAAGAGGCGATCGGGTTAAGCCCTGGATCAAGTTTTAAATGATTTTGAGAGGGGGGAGATAGGGCTGGGTGAAGCAAGATGGCCGCCGACCTGGCAGCAGGATTCAGGCTGGGGGGGTACCAGGCTAAGTGATGCCTGGGGGGCTAAGAAGGATGATCGGAGGGCAAGGGGGCTCTACTGGGGTAGGGGGGGGGCTTTCTGGCCTGATTTGTGCAATGGTACTGATTGTTGGGGGGTGGGGAGCGGCGCGCCGCTAGGCCGCGGATGAAGCCGCGGCCTTTCCTGATTCGCGGCTGCCGCGAATCCCCACCGACCGGCGCGGAGGGAAAAAAAACACTGCGCCGAGGGTAGCGGCGGCTTGTGGGGATGGCTGGCGGGAAGGACGCCCGAGCGGGGGTAGCGGTATGGGGGTGAGGAGAGGGGAAGAGCCGTGGGGATTGGGGGAAGCTACTGCGGCTTGTCCTGAGAAGGACGGCCGCCTTCAGCTCCCAAGGAATGGCTTACCTGAATGAGGGAGGCAGGGGGGGTCAGGTGAACCGGGGGAAAGCCGTGCAAGTCCTGGAGGGGGGAGAGGAGCTTGTCCGATAGCCTGCCGAGTGGCCAGTGGCAGGTGGACAGATGACAGGGAGGTGGAAATCCTGCCTGCCTGTCTGTGAGGCCTGGAACCGCACAGTGGGGAGGACCCTACTATCCCTGAGAGAGTTCCTCGTTTGAGAGCGTCCTGCTCTCTCGATGTCTTTTTTTTATTTTTTTTTTTTTTTTTTTTTTTTTTTTTTTTTAAAGTGTATTTTTTGTGCGTGAACTCGAGAGAGAGGAGCCGGACTGCAGGAGTTGGGAGTAGGCAGACCCTCCCCCCGGAGGCAATCGCCATCCTTCTCCATGCCCCTGGTGGCAATGGCGGGTGTGAAGGGGGGCCTCCCACTCACCCCGCCCTACCTGCTCCTCTTGGGAGCCCAACTGGGGCCCAACGGGACCCCAATGGGGCAGAGGGACTCCCCCTATGAGGGAGTGAGGGGGCCTAGCCCACCCAGCCAGCCCCGTAGATCCTTCGCCTCTCTTTATTTTAGGAGACCGCATGGCCAAAGTGCATGTGTTTTAAACCAATTTTGTGTGCGTGCAAGTGTGGTGGTTTTTGTGGGGGGGGAGGGTGGGCGTACTAAGCACAGGCGTACCTTGCATAGCACACCCACCGGGAGCCGGGCTGAGACCACCAAACTCAATTCACATGAAGCCGAGACCGGGATCCGAACCCTTGGCTGCAGAGGTGAATGGCTTGTCAGCGCAGTGCCAATCACGTTGAGCCACCACAGCTCCCTCTGCTCTCTCGATGTCTGACTGCACACTGAGGAGTTTCTGTACACTGTCTATGGGCCTCCTATGGAGAGAGCGTATGAAAACGGACAGCATGTCTATTTTTATCAGATCTTACCCGATCCGATATGGACAGATGGGGATGTATCGCCGTTCCGTCTGATTTTAGCAGATTGGGTCGGATGTCAGCGGACACGTCTCCGCTGACATCCGGCGCTCCATAGAGATGCATAGAGCAGCCGTTCAGGTCCGTCGACAAAAATGACAGCTGGACCGGAACGGTAGGACCGCGTGAAAGGGGCATTAGGGTTGTGGAAATAGTGGAGACATGTAGATCCTGTTATGATATCATCTGTTCATAAGGTCAAACACAAGGCACCTTAACAGAGTTTATGAATATAAAAAAAGAAAGATCAAATAGAAAAACATACATTTTTGTTTATTATTATAATGAAACACACAAACGTATTCAACTTTATTATTGTAAATAATTTCTTTATTCAGTATAAACAATCCTGCATAGTATACAACATGTTTTTGTTGTCACATTAGAGCTGCACGATTAATCGCGGAGAGAATCGCGATTTTGATTCTCCCCGACCACGATCTCCCCGCGGGATGACCCGCGATTCCTCTTTTTCACAGCTGGTTCCATGTAACCAGTGTGGAACCCAAATGGCACCGTGATCGGCACCGACGTCAGCAGCCTGCGCCGCTGGATGGATTCCCCCACAGTTCTGTACAACTGTAGCGTTTATCCATGCGCCACCCAGTGGTTGCCGGCGGTACTACTTCTGATGTATTAATCTTTCTCACAGTTCTGTACAACTGTGTGTATCCATGCGCCACCCAATGGTTGCTGGCGGTACTGCTTTTAATGTATAAAAAAGAGACCAGTGATATTTCTATAATGTTAAAGACCATATAACTCCTATGAAAAAAGCAGAATCAAAGTTTGATTCTGCTTTTTTATAGAAGTTATGTGGTCTTTAACATTATAGACCTATCACTGGTTTGTTTTTATATATTCATATTTTCAGATAAATCACAGGTTTATTTATATGGGGGGGGAGGGGGGTTCTGGCATTCAGTTTTTGAGAATTGTAATCTTTAGTCTAAGCAAAAGAATCGTGATTCTCATTTTGACCAGAATCGTGCAGCGCTATGCCACATGAAAAGATACAATAAAGGCGGGGGGGGCTAGAAAGAGAGACAGAGGGGCTATAAAGAGAGACAGAGGGGCTAGAAAGAGAGACAGAGGGGCAGAGCAGGAATGGGCAAACTACGGCCCAGCGGACCTTTTAATCCAGACCGCGGAGCGGTAGTGGCTGGGAGAGGGGGTAGAGAGAGGGGGGTAGAGAGAGGGGGTTAGAGAGAGATGGGGGGGGTTAGAGAGAGATAGAGAAAGGGGGGTGAGAGAGAGAGAGAGAGAGAGGTAGAGAGAGAGAGAGGTAGAGAGAGAGAGAGGGTAGAGAGATAGAGAGGGGGGTAGAGAGAGAGGGAGAGAGAGAGGGGGTAGAGAGAGAGAGAGGGGGAGTCTATGGAGTCTGGCACAGCCTACTGCTGAGCAGACACTGCTGGTCATACAGCAGAGAAACAATAGTATTTTTTGATTTTTATCACACAGAAAAATCAACAAGCACCTCACCTCTTCAGAAGTCTTTCTGACTGCTCTCCTTAACTCAAAAAGCCTCAGGATGCAGCAATCAGTAGTCATCCTTAGGATAACTTATAGAGGGCTTAATTGCCTAATTTTGAACAGCTGACGTTTTCCAACGCCTTAAACCTTTCTGGCTATTTCTGCAGCCGACACCTAATAGTAATTGGTGAATTGTCTAAACAAGGCAGAAATGTATCTCCCGTCTGTGACAACACCCACAGATTTACCTGACTTCCTGTCACAATCGTGAAAGATAATGTTACGCCGAGTAAATTGATACCCAACATGTCACGCTTTAAAATTGCATCCGCTCGTGGAATGGCGACAAACTTTTACCTTTTAAAATCTCCATAGGTGACAGTTAAAAAAATTCTACAGGTTGCATGTTTTACATTGGTCTAGAGCTAGAATGATTGCTCTCGCTCTAACGATCGCTGCGATACCTCACATGTGTGGTTTGAATACGCGGGCGCTACTCACGTATGTGTTCGCTTTTGCGGGCAAGCTTGCCCTTGGTGGAACGCAAACTTGCACCAAACCCCCCCCCCCCTGTGTGGCAGGGCACTGACCGCCTGTAGCACCTGCCAGACCACGCGCTGCACTGACTACCAGCCGGACCACCCACGAGCACTTACCCGCTGTGTGGCAGGACACTCCTCTCCTGCAGCGATGGGCTGTCCTCCTCCTTTCCTGCAACGGGGGCTCTGGCCCCTGTGTGTCTCCTCTTCCACCAAAGCACTAGGCATCCAATAGGGTCGCTTAGCGCTTTGGCCAATCGGGAAACAGGTCTCACAGACCTGCCACCTGATTGGCTAAAAGGAACTGTAGTGTGACCATAGCAGACATGATCAAATACCACCAAAAGAAAGCTCTATATGTGGGGAAAAAAGGACGTTGATTTTGTTTGGGAGCCACGCCGCACGACCGCGCAGTTGTCAGTTAAAGCGACGCAGTGCCAAATCGCAAAAAGTGGCCTGGTCTTTGACAACCAAAATGGTCCGGGGCTGAAGTGGTTAATGTCACTTTTTAAAACCACTTGTTGTTTTTGCACACAAAAAAACTACATGGGGTATAGACCCCTATCTATGGCAGGATTTTAAAGGCAGTACTAACAATATAGTTAAAATTTTAATTTTTATTACACAGTTACATTCGTTAAAAGACAATCATCTTTAAAAGAATACATCAACCATACGCTCACATTCCCCCAGATAACTGGGTCTAGTATTCTCGACAGATGGTGCACAATTCTGTTCATTGTTGAGTTCAGCAATACATCTAATAAGTGGCTCCTCCACACATAACACGTTTCTTAGATAAAGATCCACTTCATCAGGAGTTCATTGGTGGAGCATTTATATATAAAAATATATATATAAAGTGCATCGCAAACCATGTAGACAATATAATAAATTGTGATAAATAAATTGGTAAAGTCCAAACAATTTGTGTCGAAAAGAGGAAAAATGTCTGTAGACCATTCGGTGAGACGAAAAGTTGAAGATCTTCACCACGTGAAAGAAAACAAGGGTAGCAAGTATAGAAGCTTATCCCTCCACCAGTGTAGATGGCTACTCTCACCTTAGAATATGACCCCTGGGTTAACAGATGGTCATTAGGGCATAAGGAGAACCGGAAGTGAAGTAGATCTCCTATTTGGTGGTCTCAGCATGGATGCCGGAACGAGGGGACATGGAAGAAAAAACAACCATCTAAGAGCTTTCGCTTGATCACTACTTTAATCAGATAGGCAGTTGACAGGCTATTCACATTTGATCAGAAGTTAACAGGCATGTACATGTATAACAGCTCACAGAGTTCCCCAGGAAGGACACCGAGCGATGTGTAAGGCTCCAAAAACCCCTGGACGCGTTGCGTGAAAAACACTTCCTCAGCAGGGTGGAGTGGACTATGTATAACGACGTCTCAGAATTAGCCAGCCCCGCTGTAGCCGTCATTCGGCATGTGGTTAAAAAGGACATAGTGTATGAAAGTGGTTAATAAGGGGGCTTGTCCTATGCCTACATACTTTTGATAATAGGTGTCCCTCATTCCCATTTCTGAAAGTTGGGAGAAATGCAGATTTTGTATTCCCATACGTTTGTGTGCATACAGGGGGGTACAGGCATTACACCTGTAAGGGGGCCGATGGTACCCAGGGGTCCGGCTGGCCCCCCACCCGTTTTTATTTTATTTATTTTTTGCATTACACCTGCAATGGTCCCCAGGGCCCCTTACAGACCCGGCCGCCCTCCCTCCCTCCCTCCCGTTTTTTGTTTTTCTTTGCATTACACTTGTAAGCCCCCCCCCCCCCCCCCCCCCGAGAAGAGATTACACTTGTTGTTTTTTCTCTGCTCCAGGGGGGCCCTGCCTTAATCTGTGTAAGGAGTATCCTGTGATGCTAGGGGCCATATTGTGGCAGTATTTTCTTAATTTAGGTATTTCCTCAATCTTTTATTAGGGCCACTGGATAACAAAATAATACAAATATAATCACAACTTCTAAATCTTGAGACATAAAGGGGTTGTAAAGGTTCATGTTTTTTCACCTTAATGCATGCAATAAGGTGAAAAAACATCTGACAATTACTGCCCCCCAGCCCCCCATTTTACTTACCTGAGCCCTGGAAAGTCCCACGTCGCCTGGGTTCAGGGTTCGTCATTGAATAGATTGATAGCAGCACAGCCATTATCTCCCACTGCTGTCAATCAAATCCAATGAGGCAGGGGGCGGGGCCAAGTCCTGCACTCGGCGGCTATGGACGCATTCGGAGCGTGCCCACAAGTTAACCCCCTTGGAAGAGCGCTTCCCAGAGGGGGATATCTGAAGCGGGGAGGAGCCAAGAGAGCTGCTGGGGGAACCCTAGAAAACGCAGTTGGTGGCCACTCTGTGCAAAACGAGCTGCACAGTGGAGGTAAGTATGACATGTTTGTTATTTAAAAAAACTAAAAATCTAACCTATAGTGTCACTTTAACCACTTGCTGACCGCCCGCCGTCATGTTACTGCGGGACGGTGGCACTGCTGGGCGAGAGCCCGTAGCTATACGTGCGCTCTAATGTGGCCGCTTGGGGGCTTGTGCCCGGCGGGTATGATCGCCGCCGGGCACACGCGATCGCTCGTTACAGAGCGGGGACTGGGAGCTATGTGTGTAAACACATAGCTCCCGGTCCTGTCAGCAGGGGAAATGCTGATCTTCTGTTCATACAATGTATGAACAGAAGATCATTGATTTCCCCTAGTGAGGCCACCCCCCATACAGTTAGAACACACCCAG
The DNA here is from genome assembly GCA_029574335.1 of Rana kukunoris. Lineage (NCBI taxonomy): Eukaryota > Metazoa > Chordata > Amphibia > Anura > Ranidae > Rana > Rana kukunoris. The sequence continues at coordinate 139,583,293 of CM056053.1, read as the reverse complement.
GAACACACTTAACTCCTTCCCTGCCCCCTAGTGTTAACCCCTTCACTGCCAATGGCATTTTTATAGTAATACAATGCATTTTTATAGCATTGATCGCTATAAAAATGCCAATGGCCCCAAAAATGTGTCAAAAGTGTCTGAAGTGCCCGCCATAATGTCGCAGTACTGAAAAAGAAATGCTGATCGCCGCCATTACTAGTAAAAAAAATAATAATAATAAAAATGCCATAAAACGACCCCCTATTTTGTAAACTCTATAACTTTTGCGCAAACCAATCAATAAACGCTTATTGCGATTTTTTTAACGAAAAATATGTAGAAGAATACGTATTGGCCTTAACTGAGGAAAAAAAAAGTTTTTTTTATATATTTTTGGGGGATATTTATTATAGCAAAAAGTAAAAAATATTGAATTTTTTTCAAAATTGTCGCTCTATTTTTGTTTATAGCGCAAAAAATAAAAACCGCAGAGATGATCAAATACCACCAAAAGAAAGCTCTATTTGTGGGAAAAGAAGGACGCCAATTTTGTTTGGGAGCTACGTCGCACGACCGCGCAATTGTCAGTTAAAGCGATGCAGTGCCGAATCAGAAAAAAGTGCTCTGGTCATTGGACAGCAATATGGTCCGGGGCTAAAGTGGTTAATACCTTACATTGCTGCCCCAGGCACTTGCTTATAACTAACATCATGAGTTTGGGCTTATATAATTCGTCCACGTTTTTGCATTGTAGTATGCTCCTGGCCAGTCAGACACAGGAGTTTGTCCCCAACCACTCCACTTTAGAGGACTTGCAAATGGGCGTCCTCAGGGGTGTTTTAACAGGAATGTATTGACTTAGGCCCGGATTCACGTAGATCGGCGCATCTTTCAGCCGGCGTAGCGTATTTTTTTTAGGCTACACCGGCGCAACGTTGAGAGGCAAGCATGGTATTCATAAAAAATATGCGCTCAACGTTGCGCTGGCGTAGCGTATAGTTGTCGGCGTAAGCCCAAGTAAGTCAAAGTAGGTGGAAGTGAGCTGGAAGTGGGCGTGATATATTAAAATGAAGCGTCACCCCATGCAAATGATGGGCTGAGCTTCAAAAAACAAACTACGCATGCGCCGTCTCTTGGACACATCCCAGTGCGCATGCTCACAGTTACGTCGAAATAGCTGCCTAAGATACGTCAATACACTGCCTTCGCACAGCCCTATTTACGTAATACTACGTAAACAACGTAAAATATGACGGCTGTTCCCTCGTCCATACCTTTGCATGGGTTGCGCCACCTATATGTGGAAAAACCTTACGCCGGACGTAAGCCTTACGCAAACCGCGTATCTTTTCCGCCGGGCGCATCTACGTTCGTGAATCGACGTATCTCACTCATTTGCATAATTGCAATGGGGCGTCCAGCATAATTATGTGCCCAAGATACGCCGGCATAGGCAAGTTACGTCGGGCGCCAGAAGCCTATTTTTCAGGCGTATCTAGCTTGGGGAATCGGCGCAGGGATACGACGGTGCACATTTGTACTTACGATGGCGTATCTATATACGCCGGTGTAAAACTTACGTGAATCCGGGCCTTAGAGTTTAACATAGAAGCCCCAGGTAAGGAGCACATGACCTCAAAAGCTCCTGGACAACTGCAAATTCGATGTGCATTTATTGAAAAACAATCTTATTTAAAATTGTATATTCAACAGTTGTAAGTTGCAAGTCTTATGGCAATAAATTATGGGACAGCCAACTGAGACAGTTTTAAAAAGTTTAAAAAAGCTTAATGTAAGATTAACTGTCTCCTGCCCGCTGTATTAAGATTAACTGCCCCCCCCCCAGGTACCCTGGGCACCGGAAAAAAAAGCTGCTACAGCATCTACAGACGATGGGGTCTATACTAGTGCATCAGTGACAGTGCATTAACCCCCTTCCTGCTGCATATTACCAATACCATTGCTAATTAAGCAAACTCCCGTCCCCTACAGCTCATCTCTGTATCCCCCCCAATTCACAGCTCACCTCTGTATCCCCCGTCCACCTCAGTACCCCTCACCCACGGCTCACCTCTGTATCCTTCCGTCCACCTCTGTACCACCATCCACATTCTCCTCTGTACCCCCTGTATTCCTCTGTACCCCCCATCCACATTCGTCTCTGTCCCCTCGTCCACCTCTGTACCACCATCCACATTCACCTCTGTACCCCCCGTCCACCTCTGTAGCCCCGTCCATATTCGCCTGTGTACCCACCGTCCACCTCTGTACCACCATCCACATTCACCTCTGTACCCCCTGTCCACCTCTGTACCCCCCGTCCACCTCTGTACCCCTTGTCCTCCTCTGTACCCCATCCAACTCTGTAGCCCCCTCCCGTCCACCTCTGTACCCCCCATCTACATTTACCTCTGTACCCCCTGTCCTTTTCTGTACCCCCATCCACCTCTGTAACCCCCATCCACCTCTATAGCCCCCTCCCATCCACCTCTGTACCCCCATCCACCTTTGTACCTCCATCCATGTTCACCTCTGTATCCCCATTTCTCTTCACATATCTCCACGGTTCTTTCTGTCATCAGGTGAGATTGAGAACATATTCATCACAGTGGACCCAGTGGTGCATTACAGTGCAGTCTTGAGCTATCAGACCCAGCACACAGCCACAATAATTCACTCCGCTGTGTGCTACACGGGTCTGTCAGGCGGGGGTGGGGAGGGAGGAACACAGAGTGCTGCTCTGCTTCATTCCCTGTCTCCGGTCCACAGATTCTTTCAGAGGGAGAAGCGGAACGGTCGGGCGGGCGGGCAGATGGCCTCAAGCACATGAAGCCCACAGCTGTCCCGCTCTACTGTTATAATGTAGCCACTGCTTGGAGTGCGGGGGGATCGGCTGCTCGATTGAGTAGCATGATGGCCCTGACTGCGCCCCCCTACCTCCAGTAAATGGTCCCGCCCAGGGCATCCTTCCCCTCTGCCCACCTCTTGTACCGGCCCTGGTTCTGGATACTTTAGAACAATGGAATAAGTAGTCCATCTACAGTAGCTTGGAAATTATCATTAAATCATTAGTAAATATTTTTCTTGTTGTATCCTAGACTTCTCCAACTGGCTCCACCATGACCAAAGGATTTTTCAAACTGGGGAGTTTTGTCAAAAAATAATTTATTATCTTAATCCTTGGACTAGCTGCAATTGGAAAAAAACGTCTGTGCACGCTTCTTCTCACAAGTGCACTTTTTAGAGCAACTAGTGACATCCTACTGAGATTAGATGCGTGGCAGACTTTGCCACCCTTCTGAAAAGCGATTCATCATGGATAAGTTGCCTACAATATATCCCACCCTCACCGTCTGTTTTAACCCTGTAAATGCTACACCCCCCCCCCCACAATCTGCAACTGTGTGCATTATATGCAGTTGCAGGGGGTTGAGGCATGAACCCATTCACCAGATTGGCTCGTGTTCCACAGCGGTATAGTCAGTAGTGTATTTAGGTTTTGTTTAAATATGACCCACCCCTTTCTTGTCAAGGCCACACCCCTTTCTGTTTAAGACCTGCCCTGACATTTTCGAGTCAGGACACTAGTTCTTAGGGTCGGGTGGGGCATTGAATTCCCTTAATTTGCATATATTTCCTCTCACCTTCTGTTTGGCTATGAGGCAGGAAGTGAAGGGAAATATCTGCAATGGGACAGGGATGGTAAAAAATAAACTGACAGGGGCTATAACTCTCCCTTACTCTATCCAAGAGGAAAATAAAAAGTGGTGCCTATAGTTCTACTTTAAGAACAAATTTCTGATAATTGTATGGAGAAGGTTAAGAAGATATAACCATGCCAATGGTACAGCAGAAAAGATATAGCACAGTGAGTAAGGTTTGTGGTCCAGGATGATAGGACAGTCAAAATTAGAAGCAGCTTGCGTTACACTAACAGTGTAGCGCAAGCCGGGCTAGGACTCGTTCTGTGCTGCCCCCCTGTAAAGTGCTGCCCTAGGCCTGGACCTTGTTGGCCTAGGCCAGGATACAGCGTTGGGTATACTATACCTCCATCTGTCTGCCTTTGCAATTTAAGGAGGGTAGCGAGAGAGGAGTGGTCAAAATGTCCTTAATGATTATTGCTAACTTAATAATGTTTAGTACAGATAGTCATAAGGGTAAATTTACAAAGATCACACCGGACTAAGGATTATTTGTTTTATTTTAAAAAAAAAATGTTACTATTTTCAGAGTCCAGTAAGAACTGAAAACGAGTCACATGCGAAAAATAAAGATTCTCATTATTGTTTTTTTTTAATTAGCCCTATAGTCATTTACACCAAAGTCAAATATTGGTGAAGTCAATGTATCTTGTTGATACCAGTACTCATCATTACCTACAAGGCTCAAAGATTAGTGATGTCCAATATAATGATGTAATCACTCAAAATCCTGTGTAACATTCCACCATTGTGGCAATCTGGGAATGTCAACTCTGAGGATTTAATCAGTGTTGGTCATCTGCTTGTTTTAGTTTGGGCTAGGAGATCTAACAATGACAAAAACATTGTTCTTACTAAGCTGCAAGACTTTAACCTTGAAAAGGCGAGACTGGGGCCCTGACAAAAACCCAAACAGTTTCAAGCAGTTGATAGATGCTCCCACCCCATTCAAATTTGGGAAATCAGCGCTTCCTGGTTTCTCTAAAAAAAATGGCAGATGAAAATTACTTAGTTGTCTATTTTGTCTTTGTAATAGTTTTTTTTGTCCAGTGTTATGGTTATTTTAAAACTTTGTGACTTAATCACACATTTGTATGGTTGTTCAGAACCTTAATCGGAGTATATTTCATTTTGCTGACCATAGGGAACATGGGTACGTGGGTGAAATGGCAATTGTTTTGCAAATATATGACAGATTTATGGAAAGTGTATCATGTAAATCTGCCTCACTGCTTCAGCTTGGCACTGTGTTGCTATACAGCAAAGATGATTAAAGCTGAACGCCAGACAGGTATAAAGACACAAATTAATGCAGTATAAATTAAAATGACTGTGCTGCGCTCTCACTCAAAATCTTCCCATTGATGATTTTTTTTTGTTTACAAACAGTTTTTATTATGGATAAGGTCATAGTATAAGCTTTTAACAGTGATATAAGATGAACAAGTGAGAGAGTCATTTACATTATATCCAAGACATATCATATGAGAAAATACATATATTTGATTTATAAATCTATATAACATTTGTGGTAAAAAATCTGTGGGTGTGCTTCATTAGAATAACAGTAGTGGACATTACACCAGAAGTGAGGTTTCCCATAAAGACCATTTTTTGGTATATATGCATAGTGTCATATAACGTGTGGTGTATTATGGTTAAGAACCTGAGGCCATGGTATGTTGGATGAACGCCAGATGAAAGCTTTGGCCCAGTGGATAGAGCTAAAGAGAGTGTAGATTAGTCTAGAACTGACTATTGATATGTCTTGTATGGGGGAGAATAGAAGGCACATTTGGGGTGTTAGTGGGATCTTTCTGCCTGAAATTTGATCAACCATAATGCCGCGTACACAGGGTCGTTTTTTGCGATGAAAAAAAACGACGTTTTTTAAAACGTCATTTAAATTGATCGTGTGTGGGCAAAACGTCGTTTTTTGTCTTCAAAAAAACGACCAAAAAAAAATTCCAACATGCTTGAATTTTTTGTGTCGTTTTTCAAAACGTCGTTTTTTGTTTCACAAAAAGTCACCGTGTGTAGCAAAAACGTCTTTTAAATCAACGTTTTTCAACCCGCGCATGCCCAGAAGCTAGTTATGAAGCGAGCTTCAATGGAAAAGAGTGGTGAACGTAACCTTGTTTTTTGTGAAAAAACGATAGTGTGTATGCAACATTGTCTTTGAAAAGTGACGTTTCAAAAACGTTGTTTTTTACTTCACAGAAAACGCCGTTTTTTTTCATCGCAAAAAACGACCGTGTGTACGCGGCATAAGACTTGCATTGTGCCAGATGTATTTTAGGTGGGAACAATGCCAAAATATATGTAATAGTGTCCCATGTGTAGGTCAACCCCTGAAACAGAGTGGGAAAGCTGATGGGTAAAATAAGTTAAGTTTGGCAGGGGTGAGATACCACCTGTAAAGCAGTTTAGTGGCAGATTCTCTGATGGTGGTAGTTTTGGTACATTTGTGTAGGTTTTCAAATATGGTATCCCATTGCTTAAGGGGAGACTGAAAAGTTTAAGTCCAATTCCCATTGTCCCATTGATTAAATTTTAAGTGGCAGCATTACAATAAAACCTTCAAAATGTAAACCACGACAATAAATCAAACTAAAAAGTAATACATATAATCCTTAATTCCTGTGAATAAATAATCTGTGCTGAGTGTCACATTTCACAGCAAATGAAGAAATATAATATTAACAAGGTGGGAGATACCCATATTTACCAGTGGCTCCTGCAGGGGTAGTGCTACATGAATGTTACTTTTTTTAAATCATAAACCTTTCATACAGTTTGCAACTACAACACTGTTCATGCATAGTAACACAATGGTGGGCAGGGGTGGGGTCTCTGTCAGACTTGCAGTTATTCATTATGTACCAACTAGACCCAGACTCTGCCATCTGGTTTCATTCTTGGTATCCTGCCAGTGTCTTGTGTATCCAACTATCCACACAGGAGCACTGGAGGATGCAAACCCTGTGCAAGCACTAGACAGTACAGGCTGGCCATTTGGACTTTCTACTTCAAAATCATAAATAAAACTGCATAGCTTGCCTAATGTGAAGAGAATACTAATCAGTGTAAACAATAGAATGCATCCTTTCAGGAAACCTATTCTTTCTTAAATGCATTTAGTGACCGTATCTACAGCCATTTTTCACATGTGAAGTAGTAGTTCAGAAAGGGAAATAATTAAAAGAAACCTGTGCTGTGAAAATGTGCGGTGCCATTTCTGACCTTTCCTTATGAGAATGCTAGTCTCCTGGCTACCATGCTAACCTAGTTGCTTCAGTACTTTCTGACTCGCTTAGCTGCATTAAGTATGCAAATTAGGAGTTCTAAATGAATGTAGTGCTAAAACCTCAATTCTATCATATTGGTTAATATGATATTCCTTTGGATGGACCATAGACCATGTGCCCGGGCCATAGACCGCATGCCTAGACCATAGACCGCGCGCCCGGGCCAGGACCAGGCCATTGACCGCGCACCCGGACCATAGACCGCAGGCCCGGGCCATAGGCCGCACGCCCGGGCCATAAACCGCACCCCCGGACCATAGACCATAGTGGGGTCCAGGCGTGGGGCCTATGGCCCGGGCGTGCGGTCTATGGTCCGGCAGTGCGGTCTATGGTCCTGCAGCGCGGTCTATGGTCGCCATCACATCTAAGAATTGTTAACCACTTCCCGCCCGGCCAATAGCCGATTTACGGCAGGGAAGTGGTTATGAAATCGTGACTAGACGTTCTCAAACGTCTAGCACGATTTCAATGCCGCGCGCGCCCGTGGGGGCGCGCAGCGCGGCGATCGGTGATGCGGGGTGTCAGTCTGACACCCTGCACCTCCGATCTCGGTAACGAGTCTCCGGCGGAGCCTCGTTACCACGTGATCAGCCGTGTCCAATCACGGCTGATCACGATGTAAACAGGAAGAGCCGCCGACGGCTCTTCCTCACTCGCGTCTGACAGACGCGAGTACAGGAGAGCCGATCAGCGGCTCTCCTGACAGGGGGGGTTTGCGCTGATTGTTTATCAGCGCAGCCCCCCCTCGGATCGCCACATGGACCACCAGGGAGTGCCCACACTAGACCACCAGGGAACATAAAAAAATGAAAAAAAAATGTCAAAAAAAAAAATAATGAAAAAAAAAAATAAGTCAGCAGTAAAAAAAAGGGCAGTAAAAAAAAGATGCCAATCAGTGCCCACACATGGGCACTGATTGACAACATTAATCCATCAGTGCCACCCCTCAGTGATCATCAGTGCCACCCCAGTGTCTGTCAGTGCCACCCCACAGTGCCAATAATGCCCAGTGCCCACCTATCAGTGCCCACCTGTGCCACCTATCAGTGCCCACCTGTGCCGCCTATCAGTGCCCACCTGTGCCGCCTATCAGTGCCCACCTGTGCCGCCTATCAGTGCCCACCTGTGCCGCCTAACAGTGCCCACCTGTGCCACCTATGAGTGCCCACCTGTGCCACCTATGAGTGCCCATCTGTGCCGCCTATGAGTGCCCATGAGTGCCTATCAGTGCCGCCCATGAGTGCCCATCAGTGCCGCCCATGAGTGCCCATCAGTGCCCCATACCAGCGCCGCCTATCAGTGCCCATCAGTGCTACCTAATCGGTGCCCATCAGAACTACCTCATCGGTGCCCATCGGTGCCCATCAGTGCCACCATATCAGTGCCCGTAATTGAAAGAGAAAACATACTCATTTACAAAAAAATTAACAGAAAAAAATAAAAACTTTATTTTTTTTTCAAAATCTTTGCTCTATTTTTAGTTGTTGCGCAAAAAAAAAAAATCGCAGAGGTGATCAAATACCACCAAAAGAAAGCTCTATTTGTGGGGAAAAAAGGACGCCAATTTTGTTTGGGTGCAGTGTAGCATGACCGCGCAATTGTCATTCAAATTGCGACAGTGCTGAAAGCTGAAAATTGGCTTGGGCGGGAAGGTGCGTAAGTGCCTGGTATGGAAGTGGTTAATCTGCAATGTAATAAAATGTTTGCTTTTGTGTTTATCACTTTAGAGCCCTTTCACATTGCAGCCACGGCCCGAGTTAGCTGTAACCCCCGCTAGTGACCGAGGAAAGGGTTAATAGTGCTCTGTAGTGCTTTGTAGCCACTTCGGCAATGGTGCCAATTCATTTCAATGGGTAGGAGTGGTGGAGGAGTGGTGTGTACAACGCTTCTCCACCGCCCCAAAGATGTTGCTTGCAGGACTTTTTTTAATGTCCTGCCAGCGCAGCGCCCCAGTGTACAAGCTGGTAAAGTGTGTTTAGTGTGTGGGTGAGGTGACTCCCCCCTTCGGCACACCACAATGTTCCCCCTGCAGGGTGGGCGCTCACTATCTGGTCCGCGGCCGTGCAGTGTATACAGGTGGGCAGGAGGAAGTGGCTGCAGAGGCGGCTCTCTAATTAGGCGAACGCATAATTTAAGAGCCACCCCACTCCAGCTGACTACAATGCCGTTGCGGCGGTGCTGCGCTCCGGCCAGCAGAGTTTTAATGTTGCCTGTGAGTTCCATTGCCAGGCAGTGGAGAGAGGACGGGCCATAGCTGTATCTTGGAGAGGAGGTGGGCCGGCCAGCACTGTGTTGTCCGGGGGAGGAGACTCATTCAGCAGCCGGATCAAAATGAAACTTATTCCCGCTGCTCCTGAGGAGATGCAGATCGCCTTTCCCACTCCTCACTGGATTTCTCCGCTGAGCGATCCTCCCCCGCACACCCAGAGGAATCGTCTGACTGTTAAGCTAAGCAGAGCTGCAGAGGGGAAGAGGAGGGTCCCGCCAGGGAGGAAGCATCACCAGCACGGTATATGGAGCCGATGGAAGGGAGAGGAAAGAAATTGTCTGAGACAGCTAAAACCTTTATCAAAGAGAGCCAGCCAGCCCATCCCTGCTTCTCCAGCATCTCTCAGCCACTGGCCTTTAAATCCACCCCCCATGTCCCCTCCACTCTACTACCCTTTTTCTGGTTGTCAGGGCAGCTCAGACCTGTGCCAGTGTGTCAACCTGTGCTTGACAGCCACTGACCCCTCGCTCTGCCCTGCCCTTACCCCCACCTATGCAGGGCTCCACTCTGGGGGTCAGGAGGTGCCAGTCCAGTGATCCTCAGCCATGGTGCTGACACTGCCTGCAGATTGGCTTCTTCGCTGCTATCTCCCTCACTGACACCAGCACCGAGATAGTGTTCCATTTTGGTGCTGGTGTCAGTGTTCCATCTCTGTGCTGGTGTCAGTGTTCCATCTCTGTGCTGGTGTCAGTGTTCCATCTCTGTGCTGGTGTCAGTGTTCCATCTCTGTGCTGGTGTCAGTGTTCCATCTCGGTGCTGGTGTCAGTGTTCCATCTCGGTGCTGGTGTCAGTGTTCCATCTCGGTGCTGGTGTCAGTGTTCCATCTCGGTGCTGGTGTCAGTGTTCCATCTCGGTGCTGGTGTCAGTGTTCCATCTCTGTGCTGGTGTCAGTGTTCCATCTCTGTGCTGGTGTCAGTGTTCCATCTCGGTGCTGGTGTCAGTGTTCTATCTCGGTGCTGGTGTCAGTGTTCCATCTCGGTGCTGGTGTCAGTGTTCCATCTCGGTGCTGGTGTCAGTGTTCCATCTCGGTGCTGGTGTCAGTGTTCCATCTCGGTGCTGGTGTCAGTGCTCTCTATCTCAGGGGCTGGTGTCAGTGTTCTATATCTTGGGGCTGGTGTCAGTCTTCTCTATCTCGGTGCTGGTGTCAGTCTTCTCTATCTCGGTGCTGGTGTCAGTCTTCTCTATCTCGGTGCTGGTGTCAGTGTTCTCTATCTCGGTGCTCGTGTCAATGCTCTCTATCCCAGTGCTGGTGTCAGTGCTCTCTATCTCAGTGCTGGTGTCAGTGCTCTTTATCTCAGAACACTGACACCCGCACCAAGATAGAACACTGACACCAGCACTGAGATAGAGAGCACTGACACCAGCACTGAGATAGAAAGCACTGAGACATAGGGCACTGACACCAGCACTGAGATAGAGAGCACTGACACCAGCACTGAGATAGAGAGCACTGACACCAGCACTGAGATAGAGAGCACTGACACCAGCACTGAGATGACAGTATTAGTATGACTGACAGTATTATCTGAAAGATGGGTTTGAACAGGGGCGCAGTTTCAGTGTTTGCCATAGGCAGAGGCGTTAATAGGGGGGGGTGGGGGGTGCCGTCTGCACCTGGGTGACACCCTTAGAGGGGTGACACCATCCCGATTTAAAAAAAAAATATTATTGCTGACATGCAGAGATGAAAAAGCACCCCCCCCTCGAACCCCCATCCTCCCGCACGGAGAGCCGCACAGCTGAATCCTGGATTTTAGTGCCGAAACTTCAGGATTCAGCTGTGCGGCTCTCCATGCAGGAGGAGGGGGGTTCACGGTGGGGGCACTTTTTCGCCGCCCCCGCAAAGTGGCGCGGTCACCTGACCTGGGACATCTGCCGCCCGGGGTCCCGCAACACCATTCGGCTTTACAGTGCAGCCGTGAGCCGTCCATCTCTCTCCACTGACTGCAATACACAGTCTTCGGCTCCTCCCCTCCTTGGCTCAATGTTCCTGTGTACACAGCCAGGAGCCAAGGAGAGACACAACTGAGAGAGCCGTGCTGCTGGTTATGGTATGTGGGAGAGAGAGAGTAACCAGGAGGGAATGAGGGGGGGCAGGCATATACGAGGTGAAGTGGTGAACAAAGTAATCGGAGAGGAGAAGGTGGTATGGGGGATATGTGCTGCACATATCCCCCATACCACCCTCTCCCCCCCAAATTAAAAGATGCTCTGCGGCTGCCCCCCTGTGCTCATCCCACCCTGCCCTCTGTGCTCATCCCACCCGTTTCCCCTGTCCTCATCCCACCCTGTCCTCATCCCACCCTGTCCCCCTGTGCTCATCCCACCCTGTCCCTCTGTCCTCATCCCACCCAGTCCTCCTGTGCTCATCCCACCCTGTCCCCCTGTCCTCATGCCACCCTGTCCCCCTGTGCTCATCCCACCCTGTCCCTCTGTGCTCATCCCACCCTGTCCTCATCCCACCCTGTCCCCCTGTGCTCATCCCACTGCGTCCCTCTGTCCTAATCCCATGAAAATGACAGGACGGGTCTTAAAAAGGCACAATGGCGACAATTGATGGCACAGTGGCTGCATTTGATGGCATGGCACAGTGGCGACAATTGATGGGCACAGTGGCGACAATTGATGGCACAGTGGTGACAATTGATGGGCACAGTGGCGACAATTAATATCACAGTGGTGACAATTGATGGCACAGTGGCTACATTTGATGGCATGGAATAGTGTTGACAATTGCTGGGCACAGTGGTGACAATAAATGGCACAGTGGCTGCGTTTGGCATACCACAGTGGCTGCGTTTGATGGCTTGGCATAATGGTGACAATTGCTGGGCACATTGGTGACAATTGCTGGGCACAGTGGTAACAATTGATGGCACAGTGGCAGCGTTTGATGGCACAGTGGCTGTGTTTGGCATGGCACAGTGTTGACAATTGATGCACAATGGTGACAATGGGCACAGTGGCGACAATTGATGGCACAGTGGCTGTGTTTGATGGCATGGCACTATGGTGACAATTGATGGCACAGTGGCAACAATTGATGGGCACAGTGGTGACAATTGATGGCACAGTGGCTACATTTGATAACATGGAATAGTGGTGACAATTGCTGAGCACAGTGGTGATAATTGATGGCACAGTGGCTGCATTTGGCATAGCACAGTGGCTGCGTTTGATGGCATGGCATAGCGGTGACAATTGCTGGGCACAGTGGTGACAATTGCTGGGCACAGTGGTAACAATTGATGGCACAGTGGCTGTGTTTGGCATAGCACAGTGGCTGTGTTTGGCATGGCACAGTTAAAATAAATACAGTTCTTTAACAGTTTAAGCTTTGAATTCTATTATTTTCATATGATTTTGTTATTCAAATTTGCTAGTTGATTGGAAGTTATTAACGGCACTACTGTTGCCAATATATGCAGTGTTATTAGGGGGGAAAAAATTATTGGGGGATGACACCATGTTATACCGCCACAGGTGACACCAACCCTAGTGACGCCACTGGCCATAGGTGCCATTTTCACTAGATACGCCTCTGATCTGGGCAGCCTGCAGTGTCCGGTCCTCCTCCTGAGCAACTGGCAAGGACATATGCACTTTGGCAGCTGCCATCCAGTCCTCTTTATATCCCTTAACCTACTTTGAGTCCATAATAGGAGTGCAACCAAAAAAGTGGCCTCTATCTAACCCACTTTAACTGACACCACTTAATTCTACCATCGGTCTCCCTCTTACCTTGCCTTGGCTCAGGGCCCAGGAAGTTCTGCTTAAAAGAGACACAGACACACACTGGAATGAAGAGCAGAGACTTGTTTATTTCAGCTTGTACAAGAGCTTAAGTACACAGGATGAGATGGGTGTTAATTATTTTCCACCAATAAGAGGTACATGTTTGGATGACATATTTCCTTTATAATAAGGGAGAAGACCTTCTTTTTAATTTAACCAATCATATAGATGCACATATTGAACATGTTCATTATTCATAACTTATAGAATAGTCTTAGGCCTTGTACACACGAGTGAATAAATCCGCTGAACATGGTCCGACGGACCATTTCAGCCGAAAAATCCGCTCGTGTGTAGGGGCAAACGGACCGTTCTGGCCGGATTCCTCCGGTGGAAAATTTCCAAAGCATGCTTTGGAATTTTTCCTCCGGAGAGCTGTCCGTCAGATATGTCCGCTGGTTAGTACGGCAAACCAGCGGACATATCTGCCCGCACATGCGTCGTATCCTGTGCATGGATCCGCCGCATGCGCGCGGAAGTGTTTACTTCCTGGTGCGGTGACGTGGCAGTGACGTGGCGGCGTCAACGTCACCGCCGCGTCACCGCGCTGTCCGCCGGCGGGGAATTTTATCCGATGGTGTGTACAGCCATCGGATCAAAGCAATCCGGCGGACAGATCCGATGGGAACGGTCCGTCGGACCGTTCCCATCGGATCTATTCCCTCGTGTGTACAAGGCCTAAAAGTGGAGTTCCACCCATTTTTTTATGTTTGTCTGTGCTGCATGCCCTAATCTCATAGGGCTAGATTCACAGAGACCTTACTCCGGTCTATCTCGCGTTAGACCGGAGTACTTTCAAATTACGCGCGTCGTTTCATTAGTCTGAATCCTCAAACCATGAAACAACGGCTTCGGTTTTCAATCCGACTGGCTTACGTGTTTGTACGCCTTCGGATCTACGCTGCAATAAATTTGCGTCCGCTGGGTGGAGTTCCCGTCGTTTTCCGCGTCGGGGTATGCAAATTAGCTTTTTCCGACGATCCACGAAGTCACGAGCATCATTCGCAATCTCTTACGGCATCTGTAGTCATCTTTTTGCTGCGTAAAGTTATTCCAGCTTTTATCTGGTCTAGTATTAGACAGCCCATGTTAAGTATGGCCGTCGTTCCGCGTCGAATTTCAATTTTTTTTTTTTTTTTACGTAAGTCGTCCGGGAATAGGAATGCACGTAAACGACGCTACTCAAACAAAAAATGACGTAACAACGTTATTTCGCGCAATGCACGGCGGAAAATTTCTGAACGGAGCATGCGCAGTTCGATCGCCGCGGGGACGCGCCTAATTTAAATGCTTCACGCCCCCTAATCGCGTATTTTGATTCCGCCGCGAGAAATACACTAAGCCGCCGTACCTTACGGGCCAAAATCTACATGAATTCGTCGTAAAGCCAGGTAAAATACGGCGGCGTAGTGTATCTCTGATACTCTGCGCCAATGTAATTGTACCTAAATCTGGCCCATAGTTTTCATTTATTTTGTTGCTTGTAAATAACTTCATTTTGTAGTACTTCATTACTTCCTCCTCCTTATTAGCCTAGGCTATTAAGTCACAAGGCTATTTGCAAGGGTTTCTGGGATAGGCATTATGTTTCCCAGTAGTCCTTGCAAACCTGACTGAAACCTATTACATTGCTTGTGCAGCACTGAGCATGTGCGAGATATGCAAAGCTGAAATCCAGGAAGTCATACAGTCTGGTTTCATGATGCCCACACTTAAGATGGCCACAGTCTATTTCTAGATTATAAACTATCTAAATGCTGTAACAACCTAACAAAACGGACCTTAGTTTACAGACTAACTTTACTAGAATACATTAAGTTTGTGTATTACAGGGGTATTTATATTTAAAAAGTGAAATTGTGGGTGGAACTCCCCTTTAAGCTCAAATTTTCCATCAAACAGCTCCCTTTAGCTATCTCACTACTAGGCTATTCTTACATTTATAAGTTCCTCATTCAAGTTTCACTTTTACTAATACATATTTTTCAAATATACTTGGAACAAACAAATGTGCTTAGAACAAACATCTTCAAAACAGACCTCTACATCCTAAAATATTATTCATCATTACAGTAAACAACTATTTAACCCTTCCATAAAACAAGTTAACAAACTGCTTGTCCAGGGTGATGTAATCCTAGATTCAAGATCTGGTTTTAAATATATTTTAGCGAACGCGTTTCGAGGGTTGACCCACTTCCTCAGGGCCTTAGATCCTGTCAAAGACTGTAACAACATGTACAAGATATGACAATCAATGTTTCATGTAGAAAAATCCCAAATTAATTTCTTTACACATCATCTTTTCATATGAGAAAAATGTATATATCATTTCTACATTCATTGTGACATTCCACAGAGCGGGGCAAATTATATTTCATGGTACAAGTCAATATTTTCTAAAAGGTATATATTGCAAAATTACCTATATAGTATTACATCAGAGAGTGGTGGCAAGTAGCCAGGGGAGCCCTTGGGGAACATCTCCAAAACCCCAAAAAGGAAACACCCACATAGGAGCAATGACGATACCATATATCTGGATGTTGGAAATATATACTGTAGTAATATAGTGCACCACAGGGGGCATCTAAAAAAAATTATATTCTTTCATCTATCCAATGTATGGTAACATTAGATAATTTACTGCGTTGGATAGGTATTTGTCTCTATATATGTATATATGTGTATACGTGTAATGTCATTCCAATCCTATTTCATTTATACGATCAATTATATATACAAATGTATACAGGTGTGTGCACTGTTATCCTAATCTCTTTTTTCATTGATTGGTGGCATCTGCCTGGCCCGTGTCTCCCCAGCTTATTATGGGACAGGGGACACTTTCATTGGTTCGCCCCGGGGTTGTTTTCGGAGAGCCCACATTCCATAACCTGTGCGTTCCGGTTTCTGGAATGCACATGGTGCAATCGGAAGTGGCGCAACTCTTTTACGCGTCGCTTCTATGACATGCTTCCAGGCCGTAGAAAACACAATATTCATGACGAAGATGTGGCCCAGGGACAGCGATTTGTCCACAAGCACAATAATCCCACCCTCTACTACTGGCTGGATCCTCCCTATGGAGAGGTCCTATCACAAACCTTACTTAGAGTTCTACAATTGTCTCCCAAGGGATGGTACTTCCCTAGGGTGCGTATTGATTCACACTCTACTCCCATACAGGATGTTTTTGACTCTACTCACAGGAACGTAGGCAGCAGCGGGAGCCATTGGCAGCTGCTGCTGTCAATTTAATGCTACGAGGAGGGATGGGGGGGGGGGCCTACGATGTTTGTGTCTATGGACCCAGCCCACACGTCTGCCTCCGTAGCGGAGGAGGTTAAGGGGCACTCTGTGCAATACCATTACACAGAGCAGGTAAGTATAAGATGTTTATTTTAATTTAATCATTTGCCTTTGAAACACTTTAAAGAGGAACTGCAGTCTGTGCACTTAATTTGTAATAAAAACATCTTTGCCATTCTGAAGCTTCCCTCCAACCACTTTGCATATTATTTTATATATACTGTCATTCTGTACTTGCCAATTATGCTGCAGAAATCTCCCTCCACCAAGTCTGGCTGCAGCCACTTTAACTGTGGGCAGCTGAAGCTGCTACCTGTTCACTTCCCGGATTTACACAAACATACAGAGGAACACCTACAGCTCTGCAGCTTTCATTGGCCCTCTTATCACTCATTCCCTCTCCCTTCCTGGCAAACTCTAACGAAAGTGAAAGAGAGAGCTGTGCATGATGTCATAAGCCTAGGTCAATGACCAGACAAGAAACAGGAAGTGGGCTGTATAAGGTAATTATTGGCAGAAAAAAAAAACGTTTTACTATCCAAAATTAAAACAACAAGGGCAGAAGATTTAATAGATGGTTGAAAAAACTTGGTATGTTGTAATGCAAGAAGTAATCTTACCGTTTAGCTAATCTGAGTCCCTTTTCAGCCAGAGGTTTAACCATATCAGAAAAGATGCTGGCATTCTCCCCACTGGAACTCCCAAGAAGAAACCTTGCATGAATCCCCTGTATAACAAAACAATTATGTTAAAGTGATATTAAAGCTTTGCATTTTTTTTTTATACTTACCTCCACTGTGCAATACGTTTTGCACAGTGGAGGCAAGTATGAGAGTGGTACCAATCGTCCTCTTCTGGGGTTCCACGGTGGCTCTCGCGGCTCCTCCCCGCATTAGATAACCCCCTCTGTGAAGTCCTCTCCCGAGGGGGTTTCCTTGCGGGCACGCTTCTGTGTTTATGGACGCTGAGTGTATGACTCAGCTCCGCCTCCCGGTGCCAGTGTCATTGGATTTGATTGACAGCAGCGGGAGCCAATGGGTGCGCTGCTATCAATCTATCCAATAAAGAGCCGATAACCCGTGGAAAGATCGACGCGGGATCCCGCCCACTTAAATTCTGGGCTCAGGTAAGTAGAACGGGGGGGGGGGGGCTGGGGGGCTGGACACTGCAAGGTGTTTTTGTTCACCTTAATGCCTTTACAACCCCTTTAAAAACTATATAAATAAATATCAGTCTTTGTGAAGAAGTTTTTAGAATTAAGTAAACCTGAGCAAGCTAAACACAGTGGAAGGTGAAGTAATATGCAAAATCTTGACTTGTTATGTAAAAATCCAACCTGACACAGCCCCACCTCCCTATCAGTCAATGTGGTCTCTTGTAGAGCAATAAGGAGGCTAAGAAGGGGAGAGGGTAGAAGTCAGGCCAACTTTTATGAGGAAAAGTCAAGCGTTGCATATATTTTCAGCTCACTATGATTTTAAATGACAATATAATAAGAAGACTTGTTTTAACTTGTCAATATACATTAATCCTTTAATTTAATTCTCACAAACAGATTTGGAATCTGCTCACCACGGTAATTCAGAAACAATTTCATGCATATGAGTGACTTGTTCCCATCATGTCTATTGATCTGCCTTTATCTGCATAGAACAAAAACAGGCTCAATGCGAGGGTACATAGAAAGCATTTGTTTTTTTATGTGCCCTGTTCCCAACATATGTGTGCATCAATTCTGATGTACTGATGGTAGACAGTCCAAGGTATTTAGTAAGAGCCTGAGGCATGGAAAATTTTTTGAATTTGTAATTTTTTGTCAATTTTTTGGGGAAAAATTAACCAATTGAAAAAAAAAAAGTATTTTTTTTTTTTACATACTGTCACCATTGCAGCACATGGTCATCATATTGTATGTAAAAATTGTTTTTCAATATCTTAATTTTTCCCCAAAAGTGTGCCAAACTGTTGGTTTTTTTTTAAATCACACTGTGACCAGAGCAATAAATTGTTACCATAGTAAAACTGTACTACTCTGGGGAAGTGATCAGGAAAGTTTTTTATTTTTTACACATTATTATTGCTTATACCATCGAATTTCTCTAGTTTAAGCAACCATTTTTACGGAATGAAATCGATTCAGTCAGTGTGTATTGCTGTAATTACACACAGCTAATCACAGATGGGCTGTGATTGGCCCTGTCTGTAATGTGATCACTGTGACAAACACTTTACACAATAAATGGCATAAAAGGAAGTCATCCAATGTTTAAAATTTTCATGTGATTGGTCACAGAGATCACATGGTACCAGGCAGCAAGATAGTACAGTGATCACTCACAGCCACAGCCGGTGACAGATCGTGTCACAGTGTGGCCTCACGGCCCAGCGTGAGGAGTGTTCCAGAAGGACGTTATATGTTGTTTACCCGGAATGACGAATGCCTCACCTAGTCTTCATTTGACAACAGGCTGGGTGGGAAGTGCTTAAACACATATGAGATAAAGTGTTCCACTCTGTTACCTGTGCTAGTCCAGCAATCTTAAAGAAGCTAAATGCAAGAAAAAAGTTCCAGTCATGCACTGGGGAACCCACATCTCGACGCCGGCTATAAATGCTCATCAGATCCTCATAGGGTGGTACTCCTAACAAATAAAGAACACATGCAGATGAAAAATGTTCAGCTTTTAGCGCTGTCGCACTTTGTATGACAATTGCGCACTTATGCAACACTGTACACAATCAAAGTTTTTATATTTTTATGAGACAGATAGCACTTTCTTTTGGTAGTATTTAATCATCCCAGTTTTTTTGTTTTGTTTTTTGCTAAACAAATGAAAAAATAGGTTTTCCTAGGTTCTGTTATAAAATTTAGCAAAAAGGTAATTTTTCTTCTTCGTTGATGTGCACTGATGATGGGGGGACTGATGGTCTGCAGTGATGGGCACTGATGAGGCAGCACTGATGGGCTCGCTGCAGTGATAGGCACTAATGGCCTGCAGTGATGGGCACTGTTTGGCACTGATGGGGCTGCACTGATAAAAGGGCACTGAATATCCGTGTATACAATGTACTGACAGGCTTGCCGGTTAAAGGTTCTCCTTTCCTCATATAGACACATCATGGGAGGAAAGGACTGACGATAACTGGCAAGTCTGTTACATGTGATCAACTGTGATTGGAGATGATCACAGATGATCACACGGTAAAGGGCTGCTGTGATTGGCCTTTTACCAAGATCTGTGATCAGCTGTGTCTGAAGGACACAGTGGTCACAGAGAGTGCCTCAAGGGGGGCACTCAAGAGGCGGGGTACTGGGAGGCTGTCCATGGATGGCCTCCCAGAACTGGAAGCCCACGCTGTAGCCGTCATTTGGCTGTAGCGTGGGCGGAAAGTAGTTAAAAAATATATATGTCCTTACAAAATACAGATAGGATTCTGGCACATTGCAATTACACCTCTCACCTGAGCAGGCAAAATGGTATCACCACTAAGCTCTTGCCAAAGCATTTAGTCACAAGGGATGTTGTTCAGTGGCACAGAAGTAGCAGTGCGAGGGAGGAGCTTGGGAGCTTAGCGGTGAGCTACTGCCTAACTAGAGCTCCACACACCAAGGACCAGAGGAGCCTAATAACGGCAGAGGTAACCCCCAAATCTGCCCAAAAAGCTACCCAAAGGGACCCCACAGCCACCTACCTCACAAGGGTACCCTTTTCGGGGGGTTTTGGAGTGCATTTTGTGCCGAAAATCGTCATGAGAGAGCGGCCTCACAGACTCACAGGCCCTCAGTGGTTCTGTCATGGCACTGAAGCCATCCTATGCAGCCCCTCCTGCTGTGTCACACAGTGAAGCTCTTGCCCCATTAAAGGAACAAAGCCAGAATAAATACTCTCCAGGGAATATTATAAAGAACTGTGATAAAACATTACAGAAGGACTTGCCACCACAAATAACATTGGAACAAATAGAGCTGCTGCTGCAAAAATCATTAAGGCTAGATTCACACTTGTGCGGTGTGAATTTCAGCTCTGTAATCTCTGCAGACAGATAAGGGAAGTGTTCAGCAGATTAGCTCAGTTTTAGCTGCGAATTTGGAGACCTGGTAGAAGTTCCGGGTGAGAGGAGAGTGGGGGAGAAGTGTATTGAGCTGAATGACAGAAATTCTGTCTGAACACATCTGCGTTTCAGCTGCGTACCCATAGAAGATAATGGGACTGAATTCGCACCTGAGCCGCACCGCAAGGCATAAAATCCACACACGTTTTTTCTGCAATGCGCAGTGCGAATGCATCGCACATATGTGAACCAGCCTCATTGAAAACAATGTATTTAGAAATGTTCTGCGTATTAGATGCGGTTTAAGCCGCACTCAATTCGCATAGGTGTGAACCCGGCCTTAAGGTTACCTCAGACTATATCACTACAAGCCTTACTAAGGAGATTAGGGAACTAGGACAGCGAACATCAGCACTAGAATTAAGGACTGACGATTTGGGAAAATGTACAGCTGATTTTTCAGAAATCGATAACCTTAAAGAGGAAAATTTAACTCTACAAACCAGATTGGAAGATTATGAAAATCGTGCGAGAAGGTCAAATATTCGCATTAGAGGAATCCCAGAAACAGTGATTGATCTACAAGCCACTATGACTGCTCTTTTTCAGGAACTGCAACCGGGAATACCGGTGGAGCGACTTTAAATGGATAGGGTACACAGAGCCCTCGCTGCAACAAAAAAACAGATGGCCCGCCACGCGATATTATCGCAAAATTTCATTACTACCGGACCAAAGAACTACTACTGAATGCAGCAAGGCATAAAAATATGTTGCAATTTCAAGCATATAATTACCAACTTTTCGCCAATCTGTCGCAGCTAACCATCAACAAAAGAAGGGCTCTGAAACCACTCCTCCAAATACTGCAATGCAACAACATCATTTACCAGTGGGGCTTCCCCTTTTTTGTGAGATTTTCATACCAAAACCACAAATATACTTGCCGTAGCTCAATGGATTTGCAAACTACTCTGCAAAATGTAGGGCTAATAAACGCCGTCCATGATGCCACGGACTCTCGCCAAAAGTTCTCCTCACATCCCGACAAATATAGTTCCTCTTCTGCCTCCAGAGAAAATGGGGGCCATAGTCCCAACAAAAGACTTCGCAAGTCGTTACCTGTTCCTGATCCCTGTGACTCTATGGACTGAATAGGGCCATAAACTGTGCTTATTCCTTTTACTCCCTTTCTCTGTGAATCAGCTTGACCCTGTAGGTCTTGGTCTTATTTTGGCCCCCATTTGACTACACAACAAGAAAAACTTGCGCTAACCCAAATAACAATAACAGTAAGAGTGATAATTAAATCACAGAAGGCAGCAATCACGTGACCTAACACAAGTAAACATAGAAAAATAAAAAGTTTGTGCCAACTAAAGGAACCTTAAATAAAGGTATAGTAACTTAGTAAAGTCCAATACATAAAGTCCAATACAAAAAAGAAGATCCGTTCATCACAGATAACACCCAAGTGTACTTCAGAAATCGTGAACCGCCACCACATGGACTGGAGCTTACCAGAAATAAGCTAGTTAGAAGCCTATAATTGAATCCAATGCAGGGTATCACAGAACCAGATCACACAGCCTCTTGGGAATCCTTATGTTGTTTGCAGACAGCTATTCACAGGATCCTCACCAGACAAGATGCTGTGTTAAATAGTCACCAATGAGCATGTCATGCAGGGCAGCGGTGAACCATAAACAGAGAAGAAGACCGCAACATAGTGTGATACCAATGCGATTTAATAAAAATAGATAAAAAGCCACTTACACAGAAGATGTAAAATATAGCAGTATAATTAGATGCCGGCCGGCATAAACCAGGAGCCCTTCCTCCTTATGCGAACGCGGTGACGTCACTGCACGCCTACGTCCCAGGCGCGTTTTGTCATAGGTTGACGTTATCAATGGGGATGGGCTCTGCAGTGATTCTCCGGTATAAATACCCAAGCCTCGCTTTGGTCACCGGAAAGGCCAAAACCACCATTTTGAGTATGGGAATCAGGTATTTAATGTTGATTACTAACAGGAGTCCGAAATATAATCGAACACAATAATCATAAATGACCATGTTACAAAACGAATCTGGATCTCACCAGAAAATCGTAGTTACATGGAGTAAGTTAATAATGGTAATAATAATAAGGCCAAAAATGTGAATAAGTACCGATCGTAACCGGACTAAAATGTAAGCCCCCTACTGGGGATCAAGTGAGCTACATCGTAAAAAAATATATAAATATAGTCCATTAGAGAAATGTGAAATTAATACTAATGGGTAATGGATATCATAATGCGACTGTAGTCCCAGATTAAACATTGGGATCAGAACGCGTATCATATAAATCACCTAATGTGTAAATTATAAATTAAGAGAATCATATATAAATAGGGATTACAAAAATAAGGAAAGTGAACCTAAATTATATAAAAATGATATATATAGAACTTGAAAAGGTCCATACAAAAAAATATATAAAAAATATGTATAAAAATGTATAAAAATCATATCCATCCCGGTGTACCAAGCCGAGGCTTTTACAAAGATAAAATATCATGCATTGATAATAAAAGTGTTTACATCGGTATCGATATTAAGCCCATATGGCATATAGCATTTGAGACGATGGATCCAGGACATCTCTAGCTTGGAGATTTCCCTAACTAGGGAACTGCCTCTCCAATTAGGTTTAAATTTATCTATGCCTAGAAATAATGTGTTGGATGGATCCTTATTATGCTTCAGGAGATAATGTTTGGATACCGAGTGGTTTTTGAAACCTGTGAGTATGTTGGTGATATGCTCATTCAAACGAACCTGCACCTCCTGATGGAATTATTAGAACACACTCTACAGTATCTGCACTGATAAAACCCCGTTAATTGATCAAAAAACGTTAAATTGTTACGAGGGGGATTCAAAACATTGGGTGCTATGCGGTCCCGAAGAGACGGGGAACCTTTAAAGATGACCCTAGGTCTATCGGGTAATAATTCCTTAAGTACAGGGTCATTCTTCACCAAGTGCCAATGTTTACCAATCAACTGCTTAACACTACCATGCTGTATTGAATATGGGGTAATAAAAGGTACACCCACTGGAAAAGGATCACGTTCACCAGGTGGTTTCTCTCTCAAAAGATCAGATCTAGCAGTGGTACTGACACTCTCCAGGGTCTCTAAAAGGAAATCCTTGTCGTAACCCTTTTCCAGAAACCTATCTGTCAGGATTCTGGCCTGTTCGGAAAACTCCAGAGGGTCTGAGCAGTTCCTGCGGAGCCTTAAAAATTGGCTCTTAGGGACCGCTTTAAGCCACTGGTTATGATGACAGCTCTTCAACGGTATGAACGAGTTACGGTCTGTCACCTTAAAAAAAGTGGAGGTGTTAAATTAATTTCCTCTGATACGTATGTTGAGATTGAGGTAATGTATCTCAGTTTGGCTAACCTCAAATTTCAACTGTATACCCCTTTGATTAAGGTTTAATTAACATATAAATCTCTCCAATTGTTCAAGGGGGCCATCCCATAGGAGGAGGATGTCATCAATATACCTTGCCCAAAGCGTCAACTCTGGTACATCGGCACTGTAGATGACATCCTCCTCCCATTTAGCCATAAAGAGATTGGTCAGGCTGGGGGCATGTTTGTAGAATTTCCCATCAAACCAGAAGTAGTTTGAGGAGGTGGCAAATTTCAAAAGTGTCAGAATAAATTCCACTTGATCTACAGGGAGCCCTGAATCAACATATGACTGCCTGGTAACTTCTTAATTTCAGTAACGCATAAGTTATTGTTGCAGTGACTTTTTTCAAGTTATCCTCTCCCCCCCCCCTTTTTTTTCTCTTCTCTTACCAGGCCTGGCCCGTTATTCTTTGCAATATAGAATATATAGTAATTAGTATACTGTTAATAACCGATATCTTATTTCCAGGTTTTGGTCGGGTCTATCTTTAAATTTCAGTTGTAATAGGTTATTATTAAACTTAGAGGATGACTAGCAGACATCTCTAATCCTCCAGGCTCGCCTTTTCTTAATTTATGCTTCATGAGTATGGTATGTACATTAACTCCCAATTAGTAAGTGTTCATTACTATTTGGTCTACTACTTATGTTTTTAATTTTACTCAAGAATGACATTTAATTGGTTGGCTCCCCAGGTTCTGTGGGACTGTTCTGTGCGCCTCCCTTTGCTACCCTTGTCCACCTGCGACTTACTGGACGGTCGACAGTAGCACATGAGCCCTCAACGGAAATGTCATGAACTTATATTTATTCTGCTTTTTTTTTGGAATATGTCTAAATTATACTTCCTCCCTGAGTCCTTTTTTTTTTTTCTTTTTTCACCCCCACTCCCAATTTCCTCTTGTGTCTCGAATAGAGTTGAGCGAACCCGAAATGTAAAGTTCGTACCGAACTTCGTTTTTCTTTTTACCCGAACATTTTGCTGAAAGTTCGGGTTCGGAGTTCGGCTATGTAACGGCCCGCTGCATGGCAGCCAATCGCAGTTTGTTTTACTTGTGTGACCTATAAGTCATCACAGCCATGCCTACTAATAGCATGGATGTGATTGGCCAGTGCAGCATGTGACCAAGCATGTGACCCAGCCTCTATATAAGCTAGAGGCACACAGCACAGCTCATCACTCTGCTTTAGCTAGGGTAGGGAAAGGCTACAGGCTGCTCTCATGGACAGATTTAGATAGGATTATGCTGCTTCAGAAATCGAATTACAATACTCAGCGATCTACATAGCATTAGGTACTGTAGGGAAAGGTTCCTGATGTTCTTACAGGGAGAGAATTAAATAGGAGTCAGTCCTACTTCACAAAACTTAATTGCAGCTGCATTGCACATGTTCCTCTGGCATACTATGCATATTGCACCAGCATTGCATATGTTCCTGTGGCATGCTCTGCATATTGCACCAGCATTGCATATGTTCCTGTGGCATGCTCTGCATATTGCACCAGCATTGCACATGTTCCTCTGACATACTCTGCATATTGCACCAGCATTGCATATGTGACATACTCTGCATATTGCAGCAGCATTGCATATGTTCCAGTGACATACTCTGCATATTGCACCAGCATTGCATTTGTTCCTGTGACATACTCTGCATATTGCACCAGCATTGTATATGTTCCTGTAACATACTCTGCATATTGCACCAGCATTGCATATGTTCCTCTGACATACTCTGCATATTGCACCAGCATTGCATATGTGACATACTCTCTATATTGCAGCAGCATTGCATATGTGACATACTCTGCATATTGCAGCAGCATTGCATATGTTCCAGTGACCTACTCTGCATATTGCACCAGTATTGCATATGTTCCTGTGACATACTCTGCATATTGCACCAGCATTGCATATGTTCATGTGACATACTCTGCATATTGCACCAGCATTGCATATGTTCCTGTGACATACTCTGTATATTGCACCAGCATTTCATATGTTCCTGTGACATACTCTGCATATTGCACCAGCATTGCATTTGTTCCTGTGACATACTCTGCATTAGATAATTTAGGGTGAAGGTTCCTGATTGTGCTTATAGGAAGAGAAATATATAGGAATCAGTCCTGCTTCACAAATGTAATTGCAGCAGCACTGCATATGTTACTGTGAGATACACCCTTTATATACTTTTCTTCTATTGTGCTATTCAAAAAACAACCATTGAGGGGAAAAATAAAATTTTTGCAGTGTTTCCTCCAGTGTTTCTCAGTGTTTCCTCCATATCTGTAGGTGTGAGATAAACACCTTAGCTAGTGTTGTTCTATTGTTGTATTAAAAAAACACCCATGTAGGGCAAACAAATATCTTTTACAGATTTTCCTCCAGTGTTTGCAGTCTTGCCTGCATATCTGTACGTGTGAGATACACACTTTACATACTGTTTTCTATTGTGCTATTCAAAAAAACAATAATTTTTGGCAAATAAAACAATTTTGTGTGCGTTTCCTGCATATCTGTAGGTGTGAGATACAAACTTTACATACTGTTTTCTATTGTGCTATTCAAAAAAACGTATTTTGGGCAAATAATTTATTTTTTTGGTGCGTTTCCTTCATATCTGTAGGTGTGAGATAAACACCTTAGCTAGTGTTCCTCTATTGTTGTATTAAAAAAACACCTATTTAGGGCAAGATCCTACATTTAAAAAATATGAGGAGAACATCAAATAAGGGACGTGGCCGCGGTCGTGGTGCTGCTGGTGGAGCTCCTGTTACAGGGAGAGGACGTGGTCGATCTGTGTTAGCCACACGCACAAGTGAAACACCTTTCTCAGGTGCGAGTAGGCGACAGAGCCTGCAGCGGTATTTTGTGGGGCCTAATCCGGCTCTACGAATGTTGAGGCCAGGAGAAGAACAGACAATAGTAGATTGGGTTGCTGACAATGCCTCCAGTTCCTTCACATTGTCTCCCAACCAGTCTTGTGCTGAAAGATCAGAGTTGGCACCTGCAGCCAATGTCCATCAGTCTTTCATCTCACCCCCTTGCAAATCAGCCAAGCAGTCTGAGCCCCAAATCATGCAGCAGTCTCTTCTGCCTTTTGATGACTCTGTTAGCAGGGTTTTCCAGGGCCATCCACCTAGCCCTGCCCCGGAAGTGGAAGAGATTGAGTGCACCGATGCCCAACCACTTATGTTTCAAGATGAGTACATGGGGGGACCATCACAGCACGTCTCGGATGATGAAGAAACACAGTTGCCAACTGCTGCTGCTTTCGCAATTGTGCAGACAGAAAAGGAGGGCAGTGGTGAAGGCTGGAACATGATGTGGTGGACGATGAGGTCCTCGACCCCATATGGAATCAACCTCATGCAGGTGACCCATGTAGTTCAGAGGAAGAGGCGGTGGTTGCACAGAGCCACCAGCACACAAGAGGAAGCATGGTGCCAAAGCGGAGCGTCCATCCCTAGACAGTACGCCTGCTACTGCCCAACGCAGCAAGGGACCGAGCACACCAAAGCCAGGTCCAAGGAGTTCCCCAGCGTGGCAGTTCTTCACACAATGTGCTGATGACAAGACACAAGTGGTTTGCATGCTGTGCAATCAGAGGCTGAAGCGAGGCATAAACGTTCTCAACCTGAGCACAACCTGCATGACCAGGCATCTTAGTGCAAAGCACGAGCTGCAGTGGAGTAGACACCTCAAAAACCAAGAAAGGTCTCTGGCTCCTCCTGCTTCCTCTTCTGCTTCAGTCTCGGGCCTCTCGGCCTCTTTATCCACCTCTGTAGTGACAGTGCCACCTGCCACCCCACAATTAGAGGACCGGCAAGCAACACTACCACCTGGGTCACCAAACGTCTCCACAATGTCCAATGGAAGCATTCAGCTCTCTATCTACCAAACACTGGAGCGGAAGAGGAAGTACCCCCCTACCCACCCGCGATCCCTGGCCCTGAATGCCAGCATTTCAAAATTCCTGGCCTTTGAAATGCTGTCATTCCGTCTGGTGGAGCGCAGAGTTTTAAAAGCCTGATGGCATTGGCTGTCCCACAGTACGTGGTGCCCAGCCGCCACTACTTTTCCAGGCGATTCATCCCTTCTCTGCATAACCAAGTGGGGGACAAAATCAGGTGTGCACTGTGCAACGCCATCTGCGCCAAGGTCCATCTAACTACGGATACGTGGACCAGTAAGCACGGTCAGGGACGTTATATCTCCCTAACAGCGCACTGGGTAAATGCAGTGGCGGCTGGGCCTGAGGCGGATAGCAGTTTGGCGCATGTCCTTCCACCACCGAGGATTGCAGGGCGCTTCAGTTTGCCACCTGTTGCTAACTCCTTCTACTCCACTTTCTCATCTTCTACCGCCTTCTCATCCGGTCAGCGTAACACATTCACCACCAACTTCAGCACAGCCATGGGTAAACGCCAGCAGGCAGTTTTAAAACTTTCCTGTTTGGGGGAAAAAACCCACACCGCGCAGGAATTGTGGAGGGACATGAAACAACAGACCGATAAGTGGTTGGCGTCAGTGAGCCTCAAGCTGGGCCTGGTGGTGTGCGATAACGGGCGAAATCTCGTAGCAGCTCTGGGCCTAGCCGGTTTGACGCACATTCCTTGCCTGGCGCATGTGCTGAATTTGGTGGTGCAGAGGTTCCTTAAAACTTAGCCCGATATGCCACAGCTGCTGCAGAAAGTGCGGGCCGTCTGTGCGCACTTTCGGCGTTCTCACCCTGCTGCTGCTCGCCTGGCAGCGCTACAGTGTAGCTTCGGCCTTCCCGCTCACCGCCTCATATGTGACATGCCCACAAGGTGAAACTCCACCTTGCACATGCTGTCGAGTACTCCACCAACATGGCCAGTGCCGATGACGTCGTTCTCATCGTGACTATCCCAGTTCGATGCCTCCTTGAAAAAATGCTTTGAGCGATGATGGAAGAGGATGTGGCACAGGAGGAGGAGGAGGAATCGTGATAATTTCCAAGGCTTTCAGGGCAGTCATTCACAAGTGGCTCCTAGGGTGGGTTCCTGCACCAACAAAGGCCAGGTACACAATCATCCAGCAAGGGCACAGTTCTGGAGGAAACATGTTCACAGCAGGGTGGCACCCAGACCAGCTCATGGCCATTACTGGTGCGTGGCTGGGGGTATACAGAGGACACAGACGATACACCTCCCATAGAGGACAGCTTTTCGTTGCCCCTGAGCAGCCTGGCACACATGAGCGATTACATGCTGCAGTGTCTCTGCAACGACCGCCGTGTTTCGCATATTTTAACAGGTGCTGATTTCTGGGTGGCCACGCTGTTGGATCCCCGTTACAAGGACAATGTACCACCCTTAATTCCCTCACTGGAGCATAATTGCAAGATGAGCGACTACAAGCGGAATTCCCACCTGACAGCGGGGGCACAGTGGAAGCACAAGGCGAAGGCAGTGGAGGAGGAAGAGGTCGCCAACGCAGCCGGGGCACCGCCAGTACCTCAGAAAGCAGGGTTAGCATGGCCGAAATGTGGAAAAGCTTTGTCAGCACGCCACAACAAGCAGCACCACCAGCTGATATGGAACGTCTTAGCAGGAGGCAGCATTTCACCAACATGGTGGAGCAGTATCTGTGCACACGCCTACACGTACTGAATGACGGGTCTGCCCGCTTAAAATTCTGGGTCTCCAAATTGGGCACATGGCCTGAGCTTGCCCTTTACGCCTTGGAGGTGCTGGCCTGCCCTGCAGCCAGTGTATTATCTGAACGTGTATTTAGCGCGGCAGGGGGTGTTATCACAGACAAGCTCAGCCGTCTGTCCAGAGCCAATGTGGACAAGCTCACGTTATTAAAATGAACCAGGCATGGATCCCACAGGACTTGTCCGTACCTTGTGCAGAATAGACACGTATACTGGCCTTACCCAGCCATTCTTGTATTTCTGATATTTCTCACTCTTTTGGGGTGTACCCTAAATTAAAAAATAAATTAATTAAAAACAAAAACCTGTGTTCGCTACCTTTTCCTCCACCACCGCTTCCACCTACACTGCCACATCCACCGCCACCTCAACCTCCTACTCCATATGGACCTCGTCCTCCTAGGTCAAGATTTTTTTTTAATGTTATTTTAAGTTATTTCCCAATCCACATTTATTTGCAGAGTACTTGCCATGCTCTTCCTGACATTTTGCTGCCATTTGCAGCCCTCTAGCCAACCATAACCCTAACCCTAACCCTAACCCCATATAGACCTCGTCCTCCTAGGTTAAGTTTTTTATTTTTTTATGTTATTTTAAGTTATTTCCCTATCCACATTTATTTTCAGAATACTTGCCATGCTCTTTCTGACATTTTTCTGCCATTTGCAGCCCTCTAGCCCTTTCCATTCGTTTTTTAGAGATATTTTAGTAGTCAAAAGTCCGAGTCCCCATTGACTTCAATGGGTTTCGGGTTCGGGTTCGGGTCAAGTTCGGGGCCCGAACGCAGACTTTTTTTCCGAAGTTTGGCCGAACCCGTCGAACCCGAACATCCAGGTGTCCGTTCAACTCTAGTCTCGAAGGTGGTCTCTTCCTTTGTTATTCCATGTCTGGGCAACATTAGATCTGACAATGTTTTAATATCATGGCCCCATTGAATATACTTTCCCTTAATGTCCAGGGTTTAAAAACGCACTAAATCCTTTCGTACCTTTGGTTCCAAAAAAGCAGATGTCATATGTCTTCAAGAAACGCATTTCACACCATTATCCACTCCCAAATTCTTTAGTAGGGCCTACCCGCAAGTTTATACAGCCTCGGACTCCACAAAGAAAAGGGGTGTGCTTATAGCATTTCACAGTAGTACCCCATTTTCAATTACTAAAGAGATCAAGGATCCAGAAGGCAGATACTTGATCCTAACAGGGCATTTATTGGACTCTGATATCACCATTGTGTCATATTATGCGCCAAATAAAAAAGCTAACTCTTTCCTATCTCACCTGCTACAGGTCATCGATTCGCATAAAATAGGAACTGTGGTATTGGGTGGAGACTCCAATTAGACCATCTTCCCTTTTCTAGACAAGTCGCCAATCCCACAAATCCAAAAAGCTGATAAACAATCCTTTTCAAAACTAATCGCAAAGTACAACCTAGTGGACTCCTAGCGCGAAGAAAATCCAACTAAAAGGCAATATAAGCACTATTCCTGTCGGTCATTCTCAAGAATAGACCACATTTTTATGACGCCGGAAATATTAAACTCCAAAATTTTACCCATGCCATGGTCTGACCAGAGTGCAGTCTTCAATACCATAGCATCTACAATACCGCAAGCGCGTGACGCCACATGGCTGCTTAAAGACTTTTTGCTCAAAAACCCAATATACAAACAGAATATTGAAACTGCACTGCGGGGAGTACCTGAAATTCAATTCCACTCCGGATATTTCCCCAACTACATTATGGGAAGCCCATAAACCTGTTCTCCGGGGTATAAGTTTACGCCAAGCTAATTTATGTAATAGAAAAAGAAAAACCATGTACCATACCCTGGAGACAAATTTCAACTCCTGTCATATGGCTTTCCAGCAAAATCCCTCTACATCATCCAGATTGCGACTAGACAAAGCCAAGCTGGAATTTGATCTATTCCTTACTGAGTCCGCGGATAGAATATTCAAAAAAATCGAAACATAATTATTTTATAAATGCAAACAAACCAAATACACTTCTAGCCCGAACATTGAAATTCTGTCAAAATAATAATAAACCAATTTGCCTTAAGCTTTCAAGAGGAGTATACTCCACTAACCCTGTGAAAATTCTACACAAATTTAGAACACAGTTAGAAAGTCTATACTCATCTAATAATGAGTTGGATCAATCTAAAGCAAGCAGTTTTTTCTCTCAGTTCTCCCTTCCTGCATTATCCAAGGTGCAAATGGAAATAATGGAGGAACCAGTATCTAGTGAAGAAGTATCCCAGGCTATCAAAACTTTGAAAGTCAATAAACGACCAGGGCCTGATGGGTTTTCTGCTCTCTATTATAAAACCTTTACAGATATCCTGTCACCAATTTTAACAAATACCTTTAATTCTCTCTTAGATAACCATTCTTTTAGGAAAGAAACCTTGACTGCAATTATCTGTATGCTGCCTAAACCACATGCAGTCTGGTCAAACTATCGCCCCATCTCTCTGCTGAATATCGATGTGAAAATGTTAGCCAAAGTTTTAGCAACAAAATTAAATATGATAATTGGCAAACGAATACACCATGATCAAACTGGTTTCATCCCTATTCAAAAAGCTGGCGATAAAATCAGACGCGCTGCTCTTCTATCCCATGCAGCTAAAACGCGTCGAATACCCTCATGTTTTCTTTCTATCGACATAAATAAAGCATTCGATACAGTTTCATGGTCGTATATGCAGTTCACTCTTGAGAAGTGGGGCTTTGGTCCACATTTTATGGGTTGGATTGCAGCGCTGTACCACAATCCCAAGGCCTATATCAAATATGCTGGTTACAAATCGGAAGAGTTTAATATACAGAGAGGGACTCACCAAGGGTGTCCTCTATTGACGCTATTATTCGCTTTAATTATCGAACCTCTAGCACAAAGGATAAGGATGGAACCACCGATCACGGGTATAGAGTTAGTCGGATGTCATCACAAAATAAGTTTATTTGAGGATGATATACTATTTTTATCCTCACCACAGTTATCGGCCCCAAATCTAATACGGGTACTTCACGAATTCTCCCACATTTCCGGCCTCACAGTTAATAGCCAAAAATCCTTGGCACTGAATATTTCACTCAGTGACACGGTGAAACAAAATTTACAGTCCTCGCTGCCCTTTAAATGGGCAGACCGTAGTATACCATATCTGGGTATACATCTTTCGGCTAATGCCTCTGAATTATTTGCTGCCAACTACCCTCCCTTACTGAAAAGTGTCACTAGATTGTTATCCGACTGGTCTTCTTGAACGATTTCCTGGTTTGGGAAGATCAACATAATAAAAATGGCTATACTCCCCAAGTTTTTATATCATTTCAAACCCTTCCAATTCACATTTCTGCTTATTTTCTTAGATTGATTCAGCATAGAGTAACACAGTTCACGTGGGGGAAGAAAATACCCAGATTGTCTAAAAAAACATTAATTCTACCCAAATTAATGGGTGGGCTGGGATTTCCAGATTTTGCAACATACTACAGAGCAGCACAATTGGCGCAACTATCAAAGTATCACTCAACCACAGAAATCCCACTGTGGGTACTTATTGAGGCAATAGACTTTGACCCTCTCTCCACTAACAATATCCTTTGGCTGAGCCCTCAAGACCGTAGAAAATTGAAAAGCTAATCTCTAAACACTCATTGTCATTATGGGATAGGTACAAAACCTCTCATGGATTGCAATCGCCACACATTCCGCTTCTTTGCTTTTATAAATATCCAACCTTTTATCCAGCATGGGTATTTCCAAGAACTTTTAAGGCTTGGATCAGGGTTGGAATTAGATGTCTATATCACATAGCATCAACAACTACAATTCGACCTTTCCCAGACCTATGTGAGATATCCGGCCTTCCCACTACAGACATTTTCAGATACCTTCAAATCAAGAACTTCTATGGACATTCCCTTAACCCAGTGTTTCTCAATTCCAGTCCTCACGCCCCCCCCCCCCCCCCAACAGGTCAGGTTTTCAGGATTTCCATTATTTTGCACAGGTGATTTGATCAGTTTCACTGCCTTAGTAATTCCCACAGCCTTTTCATCTGAGGGAAATACTGAAAACATGACCTGTTGGGGGGGGCGTGAGGACTGGAATTGAGAAACACTGCCTTAACCTTAGTGATAATCTGCGAAACCTGGGCAAGCATTTGGTCTAATACTAGCTCTGCATCTATAAAGGTATCGGCAATGGAAACATCATATGAAGTACATCCCGTTGGTACCTGGTTCCCAATAGATTAGACAAATTTTCAGCAAACTGCTCAGATCTCTGTTTCCGCGGTTGCCCAGACAAAGGAACATATATCCACATCTGGTGGCAGTGTCTACTTGCAAGGAAATTCTGGGAAGAGATATTCAGGATCGCTTCTAAAATATTTGACTGTATTATACTACCGGATCCAATGGCGGCCTTACTTAACATTAAACCAGAAACCCTTTCTCGGAATCAACATAAGTTATTTATTTTATTGTCGGAAGCCAAAAGGAGAATGAATCTTTCAGTTTTCATAAACTGGAAGCGCTAGACAAAAATGGGTGGGAAAAATTGGATAGCATATGGAAGCCCTGGGCCATATACTATACTCCAGACACTTTTGACTCAAGAGTTCTCATGTCATGGTATTGATACCCTTTCATGAATAATAGCGAAATAAAATAAGTGAAATCCACCTTCGGAAAACCACTACCTTCTCCCTTCCCTCCATTAGTTCTCATTTCCATTTATTAGTAATTGTTTTTATTTATGTTTAGTTATAGCTGTATAATACTACAACTCCTACAACAGTTCAATTATTATTGCATTAATCTGTGCTTCAATGCTGTATCTCATTCTTAGTTGTTGTCATCTGACATACTGTTGTAATCTATTACTTTAAAATAAAAAACATTATACGGAAAAAAAAGAAGAAGTAGCAGTGCACTGACGCTCTGGTGTTTAGGAAGGCTACAGATTCCAATCCAAGAGGGTGCACCTTCACTTACTATTCTCAATCACATGATCCCTACACGTTAACCCAGGCATTATCCCTTAATCATTAACAGGACTCCCATTACATTTATAAAATAAAATACAATCATATTTAAAAATTGAAATATGTCTTGTCATGTCTTGTGTCATAGGGTATGTTCGCAACAGACACTGCATTGTAATGCAGCAACTTGTGTGTGGTGTGGTCTGGCTAAGATCAGTGCAGCAATGATGCACTGATCCTGGTGCAATGCACTGTTTCTTTGTTTTTTTTTAAAGTCACACTGACATCTCAAAGTTCACTTACTGGCCTCGCACTGTACAGCAGTGGAGTGCCTCGCAATGCTCTGCGCGGTAAAAAAGGTATTGTGCGTGATGTCACATTACTGCTGCGATATGATCACATCAATAAACATTTGGACATTATTATGAAGATCCATGGTGTGCTGGTGAAATATGCATCGATCTGTGCTTATTTTTGGTCAGTTTTTTTAAAGTATTGAACCACAGAACCACAGGCAGCCAAGCAACTCCCATTTTTAAGGGTGGTCAGCAATGGTAACCCCCATATTTCTGTCAGTTCGGGTTGCCTTTAATTCCTACCTTCAATATCACCAAAGGATTTGTCACCACCATAAATGGGTTCTTCGTGAGGCCAAAAATAACCGATAAGAAAGTAAGCCAAGTCTGAAATAGGATTTCCAATTGTGGACAGTTCCCAGTCCAGGACAGCGATCACACGAGCCTAAAAGACAGTAAAAGTAAAGTTCACTTTTAAACACCAAGAAACAAGCTAGAAAACCATTAGGGCTCGTTAACACTTGTGGCGGCTTCAATGCACATTTAAGCGCCTACCACTTCAACATGCTTTTATCATGTGTTTTTGATGCCTCTGTGATGCTTCAGTGAAATTATTGAGAAGGGTTAGGAATACACCAGCACTCTCAACACAACTCAATGTAAGAGACACTCCAAATAATACCCACGAATTCTGGGTCTATAAAGAGGGAAGGGGACAACCAATATGTGAGATGTAAGAAGCAAAGGAGGAGGACTGCGAGGCTAATACCCAATAATTCCTCCTCTGAGGGCATAATACAATTGAGATGTGTAAAAGAAAAAAAAAATTGAGGGCATGGTTTGACCTTGCACAAAGATGGCTGCCTAAGGTCAGAGCTCCCACCACCACAGGACTCAGCCGCCTTTTATCGGAGGTATTGCCTGCCGAGATTAGCCTGTAGACATGGGGACAGCCTTCAGGTACCTCTTCGAGCAACCGGTCCAGCTCTTCCCGCGAGACAGGCAGGAGATTGAGCCACAGCATCCCGGAGATTTTCCGGATACAGAGCGGAAACATGGCGGCGTCCCGCCATGAACACTCTCAGACGAGTGCTCCACTGTTATTCCCTGCACCTGCAGATACAGGTGCAGGGAATGACAGTGCACCCTTACAGTGTCACAGTCTGAATCATCTTAGCCATCTGCTTGGACATACATTCAATGGCAGATAGAGTCCATGAGGTGGAGAATGTTGCATCACAGCATGACACCACTCTCTGCAGCATAACTCACAAGATGGATACCCACACTCTCCAACTCAGAGACATCCGGCATCACACGGAGGACCTGGATAATAGAGGTAGGCGCCATAATCTAAGGATCCGTGGGTTGCCTGAATCAACTAAAGCAGACCAACTTGTGCCCACAGTAGTTGGCCTATTTAACAACCTCCTTGATAGGCCCCCTCAGACAGACATAGAAATAGAATGAATCCATAGGTCCCATAGACCAAAAGGAAGAGATAATGATCCCCCCGTTATGTAATCTTCTGCCTTGTTGACTACAAGCTGAAAGAGGAGATACTCCGGAAAGCTAGAAATAGAATTCATCTAACGTACAGGGGAGTAAATATCCAAATATATGAGGACCTCTCCAGCATCACGCTACAACATTGCAGGGACCTGCGCCCCTTGCTCGAGACCCTGCATTACAGGGGCATACACTACCGCTGGAAGTTCCCCTTCTGCCTGTCGGCCTCTACACAAGGCTGCACCGCTTCTCTATGAGTAGCCGAGGATCTCCAATTATTCTGCGACACCCTGCACATACCATTGGTCGAGGTTCCCAACTGGTATTCCATGCAGCAGGGAGCCACATTGAGAAGAACCCATAGAAGTACAAGAACTGAGGTACTAAAGACAACACTCCTTGTCTGGACCCAGACCCCAAACTAATTTTTGAGGCTCAAGAAATGGATCGAGCCCCACCAATCCACCACAACCGCGCAGAGCCCATCGAGATAACTGAAAAACCCACATAGAGCCATCCACCACAGTCGACTGAAGCTCCAATTACATAAGTTCAGCTAATGTTCTGGTACGGTTTTATCCCTTTTTTTGTTGCTCCTAATATATGCCCTGGCACACAGAAACAACCTAAATTGAACCTGTGAAAACCTGACTGCCTGATCTGTTGACCGATGGACAGACAGTTGCGAATACAGGATCTAAGCTGTTTCCATGACCCTCATAATCTCCTCACAAGGCATGGTTGCATGTGTATTTGACCACTGCCCTACTTTTCCAACCTTTGCCAGAGCACTCCTCTTGATCATTAGCTCACCTTCTGGGGGGGGAATCAACCGCATGAAATGAACAGGGGTATGTTCCCAGCTGTGACTAACCCTTGTTTGGGTCCACAAAATTTGTCAGGCCTGGGGTAAGCTATATTAATGATATGGCTACATATCCCCTGCTCGCTTGGACATGGTAAGTCAACCTGCACAATACACCGCCTATGAAGCTTCCCGTGCGCTTTCACTGTACGGGTGACCAGAACAAGGGCATAAGGGTCACCTACCAGACCACCAAGGAACACTGGTTTATAATGACTAACGAGATGGACTACACCCTGATACTTATAAGTGATTGAGAATTATATTACAGTTAGCTCCTACTCTCCAATATATGTATGTAACTAACATAATGAATGAGGGGGTTCCTAAGCATTACAATCACTATTATTCTTCTCACTCAGGTCCAGGAATAGGTCCTATACAAACACATAATGAGGACGACCTATTCCTCTGGAAGCTAAACTAAACAACAAAAACAAGCAGCGCTCTATGAGTTAAAGTAATAAAAATGTTATAGTTGAAAAAGTAAAAAATGGACATCAAACAAATGTACACAAGTTAATATGCCGTGGTGGACAATTAGGGTACATAAAATAGCTACCAATTGCATAGCATTGAAAGGAGTCCAGTGATGTAGTGGTAAAAATCAGACACTGATATTAATTACTTGGGCTGCTGTATGGGCGTCAGTTCATCAGACTTAATGACCCATGCATAAGAACACAGTACCTTAGATGGTAGAAGGGGATACTGCTGTGGTGGGGATGGAAGATCGCTCAGGTGAACTGATGTACTCACGTCACCGTGGGTGGCTGCACATGCAGTGTAGATCTGTAAGAATCCGTCACACTGACCCTCGGGGAGACAGTCGTGATGGTGCCAGAGAGCAGGAGGATACAGATGACACTGGATCAAGATGGTGGACAGCAGCAGCTGTGTCACAGCGGGCACCGGACCGGCGGTCAATTCAGTGAACCGAAAGTGTGATGGAGTACGTAACAGCGCTGACACGTGAAGGGGGTGTGAACAAACACAGGACCCAACGGTGTAGAGATTCTTGCGCCCTCTGGAGGTGGACGAATGTCCAGAACGAATGTGCACACACAGACAGGCTGGCGAGGTGCCGTATCCCACAGTACAGAAACTGATAGCAGGGTTCATACACAAGTGTGTATGTGGGACTCCAAGCAAATGCTAGTCAAAGGGGTGTGGAGAATATTTTAAAAGGGAGGGGATAGAAACCGTGACTGACATGTTTCACATTGTTCAACGCTTTTTGGATTTTATGTACCCTAATTGTCCACCACAGCATATTAACTTGTGTACATTTGTTTGATGTCCATTTTTTTACTTTTTCAACTATAACGTTTTTATTACTTTAACTCATAGAGCGCTGCTTGTTTTTGTTGTTTATTTTTGTACCCATCCTCCTATGGTTGGCAGCTGCACTGAGTCAAGTATAGATATCCATATAGGTATTACTGTGTTCTGCTTCATATTGTTGTAGCGCTTTTGAGGGCTTTGCGTTTTGTGTCTCTGGAAGCTAAACAGGTTCCTAAACCTCCCCTATTACTCCTTAATATAATTTTCCCCAAGGGAAGGGAACCCCGCCATACATTCTTATTTGGTTAATGGGATTTATATAGCATTTGCCTCACCAAGGTGTTTTTTTAAGTGAATGTATGATACTACATGCTATGCAGGATGACCGGTTATCTCTCCACACCCCTCAGAGGGGCACCATCAGAAGGTCTCAAACATCAGACCCTCATGACCCGAAGGGAGGGAGGGGGGAGGAGATTGAGAAAGATCCCTAGTCATTGTTCCCAGGAGACATTGCGGAGGTCTGCCACGAGTTATCCCGAGATTTAGAAAGAACGTACAGGTCACATGTAACAAGGGCACATGTATTCTGCATTGTAAGCTACAGACATTATCATCTTTTGACCGCACAATCTACAACCTGTTTATCTGCTGTAACCTGTCATCCGATATATTCTGATGTTTGGATTAAAGCAACTTCTGTGAATAGAATCAGTATTGGTGAGTTCAAGCTATCTAATAAGGATTCTCCTCAGTGATTATATCTGCTTATACAGGCCAGGTATCACAAGGGATAAGTCCCTTCACAACAATCAGAGTCTGAATCATAACACTCTACAACTCCTTACATCCTTCCAGGGTGGCATACTGATCTTAGGGTGGGGACTTCAACTTGGGACTTCAACTTGGCTCTTACCCCCACTCAGGATACTTCATCAGGCTACTTCCTCCTCAGTGTCATACAGATCCCACAAAGCGATCAAGACAAAACTTAACTAAATTAACACTTCACAGTACATGGCGCACTCTACATCTCAACACTAAAGATTTCACCTTTTTTTTTCGGCACCACATAATAGATACACTAGGGTTGACCATTTCTTTATTATACAGGAAGATCTCCCATCTCTTTTCAGTGCATTTATAGAACCAATGCTTATATCAGATCATAATCTCATCTCTGTGACCCTATCACTCCCAACCACATCCGCAAGATGGCATGGCATCTTGACAACTCCCTCCTAAACAACCCTCATTGGAGACCATAAACACATCTATTGCAATTTTTTCACGAGAACGATTACACAGAGACTGCTCCCTTGACACAATGGGCTGCACACAAATGTGTTATACGAGGTTAATTGATCTCATTAAGAAAGTTCGCCAAGCACGCATTATTGAGCTCTCGTCAAGTATTCACACACTACAACAATTGCACAAACAGTCCCTAGCTACACAAACACTAAACAAGCTGATTCAGAAGAGACAAGAACTACTAGAGGAGCTAGGGAAAACAACTAAAATATGTGCTAACGCAGAGACTATTCTAAGAATTTGGCAACAAATCAGGGAAATTGCTGGCCAGAGCCCTCCAAACTAAAAAGGCAGCGACAACGGTTCACTCGCTCACAGATCCCCTAGGAAACAAAATAACCACCTCCCAAGGAGTAAACGAACAATTTGCACAATTCTACTCTAAACTATATAATTTAACAGCCACTAATGCAACTAGAGCAGATAATGAGAGACGAGAACTGATCATAGACTTCCTAAAACAGTACAGTCCCAAACCCATATCATCCTCAGAAGCCTCAGCTCTGAATAACCCACTATCCTTGGAGGAAGTCAACCTAGTCTTGAAACAACTAAAATCAGGGGAAGAGCCCAGGTACAGATGGACTAACTGTTGGCCATTATAAAACCTTTGCTGACACGCTCATGCCCCACTTCCTGAAAATCTTTAAGGCCGCGTACACACGACCAAATACATCTGTTCAAATCAGTCTGACAGACTGATTTGAACAGATCTGTCTGCTGGGCTGTTTTGGTTTGATCGCTGTACACACGATCAAACCAAAATCCCTGCCGGCAGACAGCGCGGTGACATGGCGATGATGTTGACGCCACCACGTCACCGCACCAGAAAGTAAAACACTTCCGCGCTTGTGTCGAATCCATTCGACGCATGTGCGAGCAGATATGTCTGCTGGTTAGCGTACTAACCAGCAGACATGTCGGACGGACGGATTCCCAGCAGACAGATTTTAAAGCATGCTTTAAAATCTGTCAGCTGGCCAAATCTGTCTGTCCGCTCGTACACACGATCAAATCTGTCTGCTGAAACGGTCTGTCAGACCGTTTCCAGCAGATAGATTTGATCGTGTGTACGCGGCCTTACTCTATATCTTCTCCCCCCCCCATCCAAATGAAGACATATTACAAGCCCACATTACAGTGACACTAAAGTCCTGGAAAAGACACCTCCATAGTATCAAATTAT
The DNA here is from genome assembly GCA_029574335.1 of Rana kukunoris. NCBI lineage: Eukaryota > Metazoa > Chordata > Amphibia > Anura > Ranidae > Rana > Rana kukunoris. The sequence continues at coordinate 139,542,256 of CM056053.1, read as the reverse complement.
AGTCCCTTCTTAATGTAGACTTAAAAATCTACGCTAAAGTACTTGCAAACCGCCTACTACCTCTACTACCCAAATTAGTATTGTTAGACCAAGCCGGACAACATCATGAACGCTATCAGCCTACATCATTGGTTATCCTCATCCCACAAACATGGCTTATTCGTATCACTGGATGCGGAGAAGGCGTTCGACAGGGTGGCATGGAACTATATAACAGAAGCCCTCAAAGCAATGGGCATATGCGATCGTATGCTCAAATTCATCCTTGCTCTATATTCAAATCCAACAGCCAGAATTAGAGTCAATGGCCACCTGTCAGACGCCTGTCCCCTCTTATATTTGTGCTAACTCTAGAACTTCTACTCCGCAGACTGAGATCTAATCCTGATTCCTGACATTAAAGAAGTCAGGATAAAAGGCTGTCAGTACAAATTAGCAACCTATACAGATGATATTCTTTTTTTTTTTATAAATCTTTTTATTAATTTATTTTTCCATATCCATATATACATTTTGCATCTTAGATTTATTAACTTCTTATAAATTCATACAAATCATTTAATCACAATCACATTAAATACAATTATGCATTTATACATTTAACCTCTTCGTTATCCCTTTCATTCAGTGGTGTATCTCCATCTCCCTTCCATATACCCTACCCTGAGGCCGTTATGACATTCTCTATCCAATTCGCCCATATTTTTCCATATTTCTCCTCATTTCCTCTATTACAATATGTCTCTCTATAAAGTGATAAATTACTATTTACCAAACGTTTCCATTGTAATAATGATGGGGTTTCCACCTTCTTCCAATTCAAAACTATTGCTTTTCTTGCATAAAAAAGCAGCAGGCCCACCAGTGTTCTTCTTTCTATAGAGACCTTATTTTTCTCAACTAATCCTAGTATACAGATCTCTGCCTCTAGATCGATATCACTTTATCAGATGTGATAATGAAGTCACATGCCATGACGTAACTTGTAGGGCATCCCGAAGTGATGTTGGAAACCTGACACGTACAACACGTACGACGGCACTATAAAGGGGAAATTCCATTCGGATGGCGCCACCCTTTGGGCTGCTTTTGCTAATTTTGTGTTAGTAAAAGTTTGGTGAGAGATGATTTGCTCTTTTCAATCTGTTACAGCGTGACAAATGTGCTATCTCCATTACGAACGCTAGTTTTACCAGAACGAGTGCTCCCGTCTCATAACTTGCTTCTGAGCATGCACGTTTTTTTTCCCGTTGTTAAAGCCTACACATGACCGTTGTGCACGACGTGAAAAACGACGACGTTAAAAAACGACGATGTGAAAAATTAGAGCATGTTCTAAATTTTTAATGGCAATTTTCCATGATGAGAAAAATGCTCTGGAGCCCACACACGTCGTTTTTAATGACCAATTTAAAAAATAGCATTTTTCTTGTGATGAAAAGCATGTGTACGAGGCATTGGAGTTACTATTTTTTTTAATAAATACTTTGATTTTACCTACTACACTATGGGGGGTCACTTTGCTTTACCTTAATATATGGATGGTGCATGGTGGATGAAGCCTAAGGCGGCGTACACACGACCGAGGTTCTCGCTGGAAACCAGCGAGAACCTAGCTGGAAGCTGCATTCCAGCGAGGACCTCGGCCGTGTGTACGCTCTCGGCGATCATCCCGTCGGAAGCCCGTCGAGCAGAAATAGAGAGCACGCTCTCTATTTGCTCGACGGCCCGCCTGGATGAATGGCTGGTTGCCATTCCCGACGGGCGGGTCGCCGATTTCGATGGCCGGCAGAGAACCTCGACGGGCGGAACGATGTGTTCTGCCCGTCAAGGTTCTCTGCCGTGTGTACACGGCCTCAGGGGCCATTCACACGGACGGATAGAATGGTGCTTTTAACTGTGGATTTCCTATTTTTCTACCGCAGCTAAAATCACACAATGTTTTCCTATGGTCCCATTCACACACAGCGTTTACCTGCGATTTCGTTACATGCGGTTTGGTGCGAATAGAAAGAATAGAATTGAATGTGTCCAGGTGCGATGTAGCGCAGCTATATGCACATAACCGCAGGTAATCGTAGTCTTTTTTGTCAACTGCGGATAGCGGCGTAAGAAAAAAAAATAACAACAGGAAGCACATCATAATCAAAAATAAATAAAAAGGGTTGCTATGGAAATGACTACCGCAGCTAAACGCAGACGCATGTAACCGCACGTAATCGCAATGTACAAATGCAGCTAATCGCAGTGCCTGGAGCCCTGAATTTCACAAAACATTTGTAGTGCTTTTAACTGCGGCAAAACAGCTGTTCGTGTGAAAGAGGACTTGTAGCACTACCTAATACATCCAAACTCATCTGATAGACCTGGAACCAGGCTAGGATTAATGGAACATTACCCTGAGCACTACTAGGTATTGCCCTGAGCATTGTAATCAAAAAGTGTATTTGATTACTCACTAAAGGTGAGAGTTCTAGGAGCACAGAGGTGTCACAAGGAGGTTTATATATGTTCACATGAGAAGCACCTTGTCTGGAAATAAGTAATTACTTTAGTTACATCATCGCTGGAGAATGAACTGTTACACACTTAGAGATATAGGGCCAGATTCAGGTAGATGGGCGCATATTTGTGCCGGAGTAGCGCCGGCGTAACGTAAATGTGAAGGGTGGCGGACAGGCTGGCCTCTGTCACTGACGCTGTGCTGGACGTGAGCTGCAACAGTGCTGCAGTGGTCACCAGTCTGGGGGAGGTGCAGGCTGACGTGCGCTCCCTTACAGCGGCTGTCCAGGCCAACACAGCTGCCATCCGGGCTGAGGGGAGGCAGAGGCAGCGGGACCAGCGGCATCATGCCAACCGGCAGCTCAGAATGCAGGCCCAGATGAATTACTTTCTGAGTTGCATAGCCGTGGCCTTAGAGGGCAGGCAGCCATCACCTGCCAGGAGTGGCCAACCCGGGGATGAGCCACCTCCAGATGCCCCACTCCCCCCACCCGAGCCTTCCTCCAGGCAGCTGAGGAGCCAGAGAGGTGGCACCAGAAGGAGCCCCCGTCACGCAAAATGAATGGCTTCTTTTTTGCCTTATTTCTTTCTTATTTTTTATTATTTATGCCTAGCTCATGAGTTTTTTCTTACTTTGATGCTCAGGAGATGATTTTTTTTATTTTTTATACTGCACATGGTGAGGACTGCAGGGTACAGTGAATGGTGTGTGAATGTGGGGGTGGCACTCCTGCCAGTAAGGGGTGTCACCCTCGGTCGTTGTGGATAAGTTCTCCTCACGGCCGTGTGAATGACGTATGAATGGACAGCAACATCATTGGGGCCTTGGCACGGCGTTGTTGCTCCCAATTCCTACATGTTGGACTTGGGCTAATCCAATGTGATGTGGATGTGGTGTGTGTGATCTAGGGACCTCAGTGGTGTGCATGCGTGCATTGTCCGTGTGCCATGCTGAATGTGTGTGTTTAATGTCCAAACATGCCTACCGCCAGGACCCTCCTGACTGCTCTTCCTTCAGCAGAATGGGTAGCCTCTGGCAGGTGGGGACTGTGTGGTTGGGGGGTCAGGTCATCACGTATGTCAATCTGCAGGCCCTTTCTCACGGAAAAGTTGTGCAGAATGCAACATGCACCGATGATCTGACACACAAAGTTTGGGGAATACAACAGGGCCCCCCCAGACTTATCCAGGCATCTGAAACGGGACTTCAGGAGCCCAAATGTTTGCTCCATCACTGCACGGGTACGTATGTGTGCTTCATTGTATCTTCTCTCTCCTCTGGTTTGGGGATTCCGGAATGGAGTCATGAGATGGGGCCCAAGTGCATATGCCGATTGAATGAATGAAAAACGTATATAGCGCGGCACATGCAAACTAAATCGCCTCTGGGCGCTTGTTGTTTCTGTCTCTCTTGACATCAAAAGAGTAGAGTTTTAATCTGTCTTCTGAAGGTCAGGTGGTTTTCCTACAACCGAATGCTGGTTGGTAAAGCGTTCCATAGTCTGGGACCTTGGAAAGCAAACCTTCTTTCTCCTTTGGACTTGTATCTGGCTTTGGGTACCTTGACCAGATTTTGGTCGGTGGATCGCAGAACGCGATTGGAATTGTGGGCTTCTATCTTTTCGCATAGATATTGCGGGGCCTTCCCATGGATGCACTTATGTGTCAGACAGAGTGCTTTGAAAGCAATTATGTCCTTTACTGGCAACCAATGAAGGGATCTCAGTGAAGGTGAGATGGATTCCCAGGGTTTTTTCCCAGTCACAAGTCTGGCGGCTGTATTTTGAACGACTTGCAGACGAGCGATTTGGTACTTTGGGAGTCCGAGGTAAAGGGCATTTGCATAGTCCAATCTGGAGTTTACAATTGTTCCTACCACTACTGCTACGTCTTCTTTGGGAATAAATGGAGTAAGTCTGCGTAGTAGGCGCAGCAGATGGTGAGATCCGCTGACTACTGACCCTATTTGTGCGTCCATAGTCATGTAGGTGTCGAAGATGACACCTAGACTTTTGACTTTGGCGCTAGGGGTGATGATCTGGCCCAAAATGGGCGGGGGTTTCCAAGTAGTTGCCAGTTGACTCTTGCGACTGGCGTGAAACAGAAGAAGTTCTGTTTTGGAACTGTTGAGGCCTCGTACACACGAGGCAATAGATTTGTTCAAAACGGTCTGTCCGACCGATTTGAACAAATCTGTCTCTTTGGATTTTGGTTTGCTCGCGTGTACACACAAGCAAACCAAAATCCCCGCCAGCAGACGGCGCGCTGACGTGTCGGTGACGTGGTGGTGACGTTTACGCCGCCACATCACCGCACCAGGAAGTAAAACACTTCCGCGCATGTGCCGAATTCATTCGGCGCCGGTGCGAGACGACATGTCTGCTGGTAAGTGTACTAAGCAGCAGACATGTCGGGCGGACGGGTTCCCACCCGATAGATTTCAAAGCATGCTTTGAAATCTGTCAGGTGGCCAAATCCGTCGGCTCGCCCGTACACACGATCGAATCTGTCTGCTGGGACAGTCTAGCAGACCGTTTCCAGCAGACAGATTTGATCGTGTGTACGCGGCCTTAGTCATCCAGTTTTCTATCAAAGAGAGACATTTCTCTAAACTGAGATGATGATCCTTTTTGTTGCAGATGCGAAAATACAGTTGCGTGTCGTCTGCATATGAGTGATAAAGTAGATCTTGGCTACTGATAATTTCAAAGAGAGGGCGGAGATAGATGTTGAAGAGCACCGGTGACAAAGGGGATCCTTGAGGGACTCCACATGACACCGTGCGTTTTTTAGAGGTGAAAGGTCCCAATTTCACTGTTTGTGATCGGTTTTCCAAAAAGGAGGAAAACCATGGTAGATCACCTTCTGCGACTCTGGCTACCTCAGCCAGCCGAGTCAATAAAAGTATGTGGTCTACAGTGTCAAAGGCTGCGCTTAGGTCCAGCAGAACCAGGAGAGAGGATTCTCCTTCGTCTGCGGCCTCGAGGGCGTCATCCCATAATTTGAGTAATGCTGTTTCCGTTCCGTGTCCGGGACGGAAGCCTGATTGAAATGGATCAAGTAGGTTGTGGGTATCCAGATGCTGTTGCAGCTGTTTTACCACTACTTTTTCCATTACCTTGGAGAGAACGTTAAGGCCTGTTATGGGACGGCGGTGAGCTGGGTCCTTGGGATTCAGGGTAGGCTTTTTCAAGATGGGCTTGATTGTGCCCTCTTTCAGCAGGGAGGGCACTATGCCCTCCTTAAATGACTGGTTTATAAGCTGCGTGATAGGTGGTGCCAAGATGTCGGCACATTCCTTCAGCAGTTTAGTGGGGATAATATCTTTAGGCGCTGTGCTGTTTTGCAAAGTACCGATGATATTTTTAGTGGCATCGATGGAGATGGGTTCCAGAGTGAACATCGTTGATTGTCGATTGTTTCTGTGGATGTTATGTGGTTGGTTGGGACGGGGGTTGAGAGGGGTATTGATTTGCCGAATGCTTTCCCGAATTCCCTCAATTTTATTAATGAAGAAATCCGATAGTTCATCGCAAAATTCTTGGGTATCTAAAGTGGGGGCTTCCAGGCAACCTGGGTTCATGGTCTGAGTGACCAACTTGAAGAGTTTGCGGGGGCGATTTAAAGCGCTGTTGATAGCCGCAGAAAAATGATGTTTCTTGGCTTTAAAGATTTCTTTATGGTATTTTCTTGTTGATTCCTTGTAGATGATGAGGTTCTCCTCTGAAGTGCTTCTTTTCCAGGCGGCTTCCGCCCTTCTGCGCTCTTGCTTCAGTAGTGACAGTTGGTTGTTGAACCAGCCGGACTTGTTTTTCTGGATGCAGGTTTTGCGTTTCGGTGCTACTAAGTCGGCTGACTGTAGTAGGGCTGCATTTATGGCATCCAGTGTTTCTGAGGCTGTTAGAAGTGGTTGGATTATTTTTATTTTATTTCCCATGGTAGATTTAAAGAGTTCCGAATGGAGCTTCTTATGAGATCTAGTCCAGTGTATTGTCACCGGCTTGGGTGTTTTTCTCAATGGGGGGATTTTGGGAATTATGAATTTATTCGCATTGTAATCTGTCCATGGCAGTGGTTAATTTTCCATAATGCTTATTTTCAGATTTTGTCTGAAAATTAAGTCAAGCGTGTGACCTGAAACATGTGTGGGCCCACATACTAGTTGCTGTAGCCCTAATCCTTCCAGGTGGTCAATACAGGCATCGGCAACAGGATCCTGAGAGGAGTTTGCCCAGAGATTGAAGTCCCCGAGCAGCAAAAGGTGTTTGCTGTTAAGGGTATAAGTGGAGATAAACTCCGTCAATGATGTGAGTAGCTGCGATTTTGGCCCGGGTGGCCTATAGCAGAGAAGAATGTGGACAGTCTCCTGGGGGTTTGCTTGCAGTTGCAGGGTAAGGGTTTCCATAAATGGAAGAGGATTTTGAAGGACTGGTTTGGTGATCGCAAGATGAATCCTGTGGTTCACCGCCAGGCCTCCACCTCTTTGCCCTATTCTGTTTTCCGTTATAATGCGGTAGTTTTCTGGCACCAGTTCTCCTAGAATGGTGTTACAGTCGGCTGTGAGCCAGCTTTCTGTAATAAAAAGGCAGTCTAAATCATATTGTAGAATGAAATCATGGATTTCTGATCGGTGTTTTACTGCCGATCTTGCGTTGATCAGAGCACATGATATGTGCTTAAGCTGGGGTAAATGGCTGAAACTCTTGATAGTCGATCGTCGATCGGTTCTCAATAGTTGCTCTAATTTTAAGGCCTTTTTGGTGACGGCTGGTAAGACTGTGGCGAATCGCCTCAGACCCCAAATGGTTTCTGCAGAATATTGCAAAAGAGCCTGGAAGGGAAAAGACAGGAAGATGTTAGTCATGCATGTGCCCCTTGTGATGTCTGCATGTCACTCCCATGTCACTCACCAACCAGCCAGCTGTCCCCATACACGTTCTGTTCGAATTCAGCTGGGATGCGGCTCTGACGGTATATGAAGCTGTCGTGGCTGAACCCGGGGTGTTTGGCACGGACGTGCCATATGAGACATTGGGCATCGGCTATCACCTGTACGTTGATGGAATGCCAGTTCTTCCGATTGCGATATATGTGCTCTGTGGCACGGGGGGCTGTAGTGCCACATGTGTGCAATCAATGGCCCCGATGGTGCGTGGGAATCCAGGAAGTCTGTAGAAATCCAGCATTGCCTTCTGCCGCAGATGCTCATTGGTGGGTTTGATTGTGGGGACAACCTGGAGCACACATCTGCTTATGGTGGATTGTGACATCCCAGCCACAACTCCACTTGTACGCTGAAAAGATCGACTGGCAAGGAAATGGAGTGTTGCCAGTACCTTGACCAGTGCACTGCTTGTGAGTGGTGGGTCTTGCTGGTGATGTCATCCTGCAGGGCTGTGGTTAGTTCCAGGATGGCATCAGGGATGAATCTGAAGATGCGATACACCTCCTCATCACCCATGCCAAAGAGGCTCATGCGCGTGCAGTATATCCTCTCACATGCCCTCCTCCTCCATATCGGTGGACCAATTAGTAGTGCTAGGACCACGGCTGCCCCTGGCATGTTGGCATACAGATGTGGTGTTGTCCTGCAAGTGGGGTTGCTTAGCTTGCTAAGTTCAGCTGACCTGTGCCCGTCAGGTGCAAAGATAAAGCAGCTATTTGTAGGACTAACTTTAGGCCGGACTTAACACTTACGCGCGGCGCACGTAGCCAGCGTCTGGCGCTAATAGGTACGCGAATCGGCATATATCTCCCTCATTTGCATATTTGAATAGGAAATAAATGGGCGCGCCAGATCCGTCCAGCGCAAATATGCACCTAAGATAGGCCGGCGTAGGAAAGTTAGGTCGGTCGAAGAAAGACTATTTTCAGGCGTATCTAGTTTGGTGGGTACGGCGCATAGATACGACGGCGCATATTTACACTTAGGCCGCGCATCTCAAGATAAGCCCCTTAACTTCTTACTGAATCTTGCCCATACAGTGTATATTTGCACCTTCTGAAATCGACTGCACTATAGCTATGCACTATGGGCCAGATTCAGGTAGATGGGCACTTCTTTACTTTGGAGTAACGTTTCTCATTTACGCTACTCCGCCGACACTTTCGGCGCAAGTACTGTTATTCACATAGCACTTGCGCGTAAACTTGCGCCGGAGTAACGATAATGCGCTGGCGTAACCCGACGCAAGTGGAAGTGGGTGTGATCATATGTAAATGATGGGCGGAGCCCAGCGCAGAGGCTTACGTTCAGCGCATCATCCACGGAGCATGCGCAGTAAGTGAGGCTTCACTCGGCCCCCTGTGCGCATGCTCACAACTTCCGTCGGCACCACTTCACGGGAAACGCCAGCGCAATGTGTTTTCCGTTGCGCGTATAAAAGCGCCAGCGGAAGCGCCATTCCGGCGCAAAAGTATTTCCGTTTCCCCCCACCCCAGGGAATTTACTTTTGCTCTGTTATGGCTGCTCCCGCTACCCCCAAAGAGAGGAGGAACCTCAATTTTAATGCCCAGGAGGTCTCTGTGGTCATCTGTGCTATGGAGACTTACAATGATTTCCTGCATGGGAAGAAAAGTAGGAAGACCACCCGGGAGAGGAAGCAGGCCATCCTGGACACCATTGCTGGCAGGGTGAATGTCTTGGGGTACTCCACCCGGACTGCTGGGGATATACAAAAAAAAATCAATGACCTGCGGCGCAAGGTCCGTGGCAAGGTGGCCACCATTCGGAGCCATGAGCGGGGCACAGGTGGTGGACCCCCATGTCCGGTCAGCCTGACCACAGAGGAGGAGGTGGTCGCCCGCTGCCTGGAGAGGGAGCAATTGGAGGGGGTACCAGGCTATGATTCTGTGGAGGAAGGCTCCAGGACAGGTAAGTGTTTTTATCCCCTATTTGGTGTGTTGCATGTGGGGGGGGGGAGGGTACATGTGCCAAGTGTGTGGGACCACCAACATGTGTCTGCTTTGTGTTATCCACAGATGACGGAGCTGGGCCATCATCTGTCGGCGGCCAGTCCACCCCATCCCCCCAACGGCACCCAGTGCCTGTGCCCCTGGGTGGTGAAGACACCGAGGTGGAGGAGGAGAGTGCCCACACCACACCTGCAGAGGTCGTTGAGGAGGAGCCTGTTGGGGCAGAGCAGGACTTTATTTTATTGTTGGAGGAGTCCTCCTCTTCTGCAGGGCCCTCTCAGATCCCCTCCCCCATCATAGGAAGCCCCTCAAGGGCGACTCCATCCCCCCGGGGAAAACCATCTACTGGCCCCAGGAAGGCCACCCATAAGACCAGGGGGTGTCTGATCTGGTCCAGGACCAGGTGGCGAGGGATCACGCCAGGCAGACCCAGCAAATGGGGGACATAGTTGGGCACCTAGACAGAGTGGCTGACAGCCTGTGCTCCATGGCCCTGGGGGGCTGTAGGGCCACATGTGTGCAATCAATGGCCCCCACAGTGCGTGGGAATCTGGCAATGCTGTAGAAATCTGTCATTGCCTTCAGCCGCAGCTCCTCAGTGGTGGGTCTGATGAACTGGTTGGACATGCGTCTGAGGATTGCGGGGACAACCTGGTGCACACATCTGCTCATGGAGGATTGTGACATCCCAGCCACCACTCCACTTGTACGCTGGAATGATCCACTTGCAAGGAAATGAAGTGTTGCCAGTACCTTCACCAGTGGCTGCACTGCTTGTGAGCGGTTGTGGTTAGTTCAAGTATTGCATCAGGGCTGAATCTGAAGAGGCGATACACCTCCTCATCCCCCATGCCAAAGAGGCTCATGCGCGTGCGGTATATCCTCTCACGTGCCCGCCTCCTCCATACCGGGGGACCCAGTACTAGTGCTAGGACCGCGACTGCCCCTGGCATGTTGGCACACAGAGGTGTTGTCCTTGCAAGTGTGGTTGTTCAGCTTGCTAGTCGGTAACGCTGCTGCTGTAGCTGCTCTCCTGCTGACCTGAGGCCGTCTGGAGTAAAGATAAAGCAGCTATTTGTAGAAATAACTTTGCGCCGGACGGACGAGATACGCGCGGCGCATGTAGCCAGCGTATGGTGCTAATCCGTTGGCGAATCGGGAAATCTCCCTCATTTGCATATTTGCAGGGGAAATCAATAGGCGCGACTGATGCGCCAAGCGAAATTATGTGCTGACGAGACTCTGGCGTCGGAAAGTTAAGCCGATCGGAAATGGCCCGTTTTCTGTTGCATCTAGTTTGGTGGGTACGGCCACATAGAAACGACGGCGCATCTTCACAGTTACGCGGCGCATATCGAATTACTCCAGCGCAAGTCTTGCTGAATCTGGCCCTATATATTTTATGATATATTTCACAGGATATGAAATGTATGTTTGTTGATACGCATCAGGTATATTCAGGTAGAGCGGCGCATCTTTGTGCGGGCGTAGCGTATCTACTTTACACTACGCCGGCGCAATGTTGAGAGGCAAGCATGCTATTCACAAAGAATATGCTCTCAAAGTTGCGCAGGCATAGCGTATATTTGTCGGCGTAAGTCAAAGTAGCTGGAAGTGGGCGTGATATATTATATTGAAGCGTGACCCCATGCAAATGGTGGCCACAGCTTCAAAAAACGAACTGCGCATGCGTCGTCTTTGGACGCATCCCAGTGCGCATGCTCACAATTACGTCAAAATAGCTGCCTAAGATACGTCGAACACTGCCTACGACGTGAATGTAACCTATGCACAGCTCTATTCACGTAGTACTACGTAAACGGCGTACGCAACGTAAAATTCGACGGCGTCGTTCCCTGGCCCATACCTTTGCATTACCTGCGCCTGCTATATGAGGGGTAACTTTACGCCGGACGTAAGCCTTACGCAAATCGTGTATATAAAGTGGCCGGGCGCATCTACATACGTGAATCGGCGTATCTTACTCATTTGCATATTTAAAATGGGAACGCCGAATGCGTCCACTGTAACTACGCGGCCACTATACGCAGGCGTATTCAAGTTACGTCGGGCGGATGAAGCCTTGTTTTACGGCGTATCTAGCTTCGCGAATCGGCATAACAATACGACGGCGCACATTTGTACTCACATTCAATCTTTGCATAATATACCGTTTAATGCGAAGCACTGCAGCACATAGAAATACATACTATATACATATGTAGCACTATCCCCAAAGGAGCTGCTGGTTTGTTTTGGGCGGCATGTTTCCTCGTCATCTAGGGCAGTGGTCATCAACCTTGTCCTGCAGGGCCCACTAACAGGCCAGGTTTTATGTATTACCTTGGGGAGATGCAGACTAGAATACTGCAATCACTGAGCAGCAAATTATATCACCTGTGATGTATTTCAGTTATCTTGCTAACCTGGCCTGTTATTGGGCCCTGCAGGACAAGGTTGATGACCACTGATCTAGGGTATCAGATGAGAGTTGAGAAAAAGTTCAGTTTCCACACTTTAGGCTTCTTTTTCTTTGCCACAGACCTTCCTAAAAATGGTGGGATATTCGGTCCAAAATCATCTCAGCACAGGATTAATCACCCGGATCTCTCCCGAATAACTTGAACTGACAGGCGACCATCACTCAGCCTTTCAGTAATGGTGCATCCTTCGATGAAGTTCAAGGCCTCTCCTGAGATACCAGCCTCTTGCTCAGTGCTCTCCAGGACATGTTCTTCATCAAGTGGCTTCCTCCCTCAGGACGGACAGCACAGGACCACTCTGCAAGCGTAGACCCAGTCTGACTACTGGGCCTACTTAGTAAATCACAACCCCGGACCAACGTGGTCCCGGAGCCAGGTACACTGGAACATGCACCCCCGGCCAGGAGGGCCACACACGGGGGGTGGTGGAACGACAAACCCAGGGTCGACGATCACCCCGGACTAATGTCCCTTAAGTACTCCTCCCCAGCATGCACAGCGGGACGATCAACTCCCTCTGATTGGCTGCCGAAGGGGAACACCCAAAACACCTTGACCTGACTGCTGCCACCCTTGGCCTGGGATGGTTCCATGGCTAGAACAGAGGCCCAAATTTAGTGAAAAATAGTACAGTCTGAGTCAACTAACTCTCAGACTACCCACTAAATTTAAAGCAGCACCAAGTAGAAAGTAGCAGGCCGATACACATACGTAAAAAAAAAAAAAGGGGGGGGGGAAACACTTAAAAACTATTCAAAAACACATGCGGTACAGTGTTAATAAGCCCTAACACCTAACTACTACCTTGTAATTAGAAGAGGGAAGGTCTGGACAGCTGCACTCCAACAAAAACACCTTTATTAACTAAGCACTGTTGAGAGTGTGAAACGTGTCAACTTTTATCCTGTTCTCTGATGTGGTTTGTACTTTTGTCATTTTTCACAATAAAGGCGTTTTTATTGGAGTGCAGCTGTTTAGACCTTCCCTCTTCTAAAAGCCTGCACTGCTGCTTCCACCTTGAAGAGAGTGCCATTTCCACACCTGGAGCGGTGATCCCTTCCCCTTATGTCAGGCATGTCCAAAGTCCGGCCCGCAGGCCAATCGCGGCCCGCGATGCGATTTGGAACGGCCCGCCTGGTTTTCTGGACATATATATCTTTTGTGGCCCCAAACGATCTCCCAGCACTGGGGTCACAAAAGATATATATCAGACATCACTAAATTAGTGTTCTCTCCCCTCTGCCGCCTCTCGCCTGCCCGCCGCTAACATCATTGATTACTTGGGAGGCGGCAGGTCTCTTGTTTACATAATCGCATCACTCCCCCCTTCCTCCCCCTCCCCACACACCTTATTCACAGCTTCACACAAGCCTGTCAGCGCTGCAGGTCCGGGCAAAGTTTGTGACTTTCTAAGTTACAAAGCAGGTGATTGGTTGCCAGAGACAATATGGGGCAGTACCAGCAATGAATCACCCGACTTTAACTTGAAAAGTCCCGCCCTTTGTCTGGACCTGCCATGCGTGCTTCCTGGCTGTGAGTGTGAATAAGGTAGGACAGTGTGGGGAGGGAGAGGGGGAGGAAGGGGGGAATGCTGCGTTAATGAAAGGGACAGGCTGACTCCGCAAAGGACTGTGATGGAGGGAGGCTGTAATGGGGGCATGTCTGAGATGGAGTGGGGTCTGATAGGAGGATCTGTAATGTAGTGGGGTCTGATGGTGCGGAGATCTGTGGTAGAAGGAGAATCTGTGGGTGGAGTGGGGTCTGTAATGGGGGTGGATCTGTGATGGAGTGGGGTGGGTCTGATAGGGGGGGATCTGTGGTGGAGTGGGGTCTGATGAGGGGATCTGTGGTGGAGTGGGGTCTGATGGGGGGATCTGTGGTGGAGTGGGGTCTGTAATGGGTTGGATCTGTGATGGAGTTGGGTCTGATGGGGGGGATGTGTGGTGGAGGGGGGTCTGATGTGGGGGATCTGTGGTGGGAATGGGGATCTGTGTTTGTGATGGGGGTGAAGGGGCCTGTAATGGAGGGATCTGGGGTGGGGGGGGGGGGTCTGTGATGGAGGGGGTCTTTAAAGGGACACGCTGGGATGGCCGCCGTGCAAACAGGAGTTTCTCCTGTATGTAATCTTTTGGCGCTCGTCCCGTCCCCTCCAAGGCTGCAGATGGATAGGCATCAATGAGGCTGCACTGATGGCAATGGTGGATGCATTCCTGGCAATGAGGGTGCTGCACTGATGGAAATCGGATCGGGGTTTCTGCATTCATGGCATTTGTGGGGCTGCAGATGAGCACTGACCCTTATTTTGCTTCACAGACCTTTATTTAAAATGTAAGTTTTTTTTTTTCCTGAAACTTCCCCCTTAAAGTGAAGGAGCGTGTTATACGTCAATATATATCCAAATAATAAGCCCAAACTCATCTCTTTACTCACACACAGCCACAAAGGCAGGAGAATTCTTCTTGGGTAGTGTATTCGTGATCGAACGAACACACTTAGCCCGATTTTTAATGGTTCAAAGAATGTCAGGTAAAATGGTCGGCCCCCGAGCATGTTCACTTCATCAAATCTGGCCCTCTTTGAAAAAAGTTTGGACACCCCTGCCTTATGTAATACCCTGGTACAGGACTCTATTTACTACAAGCAATGATGGGTATACTGTCATGCCACTTTGATGAGAGGTTGAGAAGTTTTATTCATACACATCCTGTATAATGCATATTTTTTTACATACTCAGATTCAAGATTAGAATATCTTTTTTTTTTTTTAACAAAAGAATTTACCTCAGTGGGATGGAATATGATATTGTCCATCTTAAAATCACCATGTACAAGGCACTCTTCATTGTCATTGCTTGGCAAATTATTCATAAGCCAGTCAGCTAACTGGCTTATTGCTGGGATATCAGTGTGTGCAACTCGGTCATACTGCTTCTTCCATGTGGTTACCTGAAATGGATTTACAGAAAGTAAGACAGCGTGACATACAATAGCGTTACATCTAGCTGGTTACATCCAGCTCTTGAAATACTGCTTTTGCTGAATGATAAAGTGGAGCTCTGCTTTGAAATCAGGTATACAACAAGAGTAAAGTAACCAGACAAGCACCTACCTACTGTATATCCACCACTGTTAAAGCCTAATTTCCCCCAATGCTGGGACATATACCCAAGGCGAAAATGTCCATCTTCCCCCATAAGTTATGAACTACAGTGCCTTGCAAAAGTATTCGCCCCCTTTTTTTCTGTGTTTTGTTGCCTGGAATTAACATGGATTGTTTGAGGATTTGCATCATTTAATTTATAGAACATGTCCACAACTTTGAAGATATTTTTTTTGTATTGTGAAGAAAAAAACCAAATAGGACAAAATAACAGAAAAAGTCAATGTGCATAACTATTCACCCCCCTAAAGTCAATACTTTGTAGAGCCATCTTTTACAGCTATCACAGCTCCAAGTCACTATGAGTTTGCCACATCTTACCACTGGGAATTTTGCCTATTACTCCTTGCAAAACTGCTCCAGCTCCTTCAAATTGGATGGTTTGCTCTCGTGAACAGCAATCTTTAAGTCTGACCACAGATTTTCTATTGGATTGAGGTCTGGGCTTTGACTAGACCATTCCAACACATTTACAGGTTTCCCCTTAAACCACTCAGTTGTTGCTTTAGCAATGTGTTTGGAGTCATTGTCCTGCTGGAATGTGAAGCTCCATCTTAGCCTCAAATCACACACAGAGTGGTACAGGTTTTGTTTAAGAATATCATGTGACACTTATACCAACGTTTTTCAGCCTCTAGAAAAAACAATGGCCCAGATTCAGGTACATCTGCGAATTATTGGACCGGCGTAGCGCACCACCTTTATGTTAGACTTGCGCAATTTTGCCGCGTAATCACCCTATTCTCGTAGCTTTTGCGCAGGAAACGTTTTTTCAGAGGCGTAAGGAGGAGTAATACAAATTGGGAAGGACGTGGGCGTGTTACATTGAAATGAGCCGTGACCCCATGCAAATGAAGGGCCGGCCGGCTCGCGCATGCGCGCTTGAAGGAGACCATGTCAGCTCCGCTGTGCGCATGCTCACAACTCGGGAGCGGCGCAATCAGTGAAATTGGAAATGGACTAGGGCAACGTTGTGAACTACGCAAACAGTATAAATAGACACACACAAACGCACTTCCTTTGCAAAAGTACATCCCTTTGTCCCTTCCCATTTAACCAAGTGCTTTTGTTCTTGTTGTTCGTTGCGGTGTGTTTTGTAGTTGTCAGATTAGTGTTCTGTGTGATCAGGTGTTTGTTAGTAGATTTTTGAAAGTGGTTTTTGATAAGTGTTTGAGAGACTGTTTGTTTGATTGATATATTTCTGTTTGTTTCTTTTTCCTGCTGTATTTTTTTTTTTGGTGACTGTTTCTTTGCTGAGTCGTTTTCTCTCTCTGTGTGTGTGTTTTTGCTTGATTGGTTGGGCTTTGTTTGTGTGCGTGAATTTTGTTGACTGGGACTGTTTTTTTTTGGAAGGATGACTGAGAGAAAACGCAAGCTGAATTTTACAGTTGTGGGAAAAACAGATTCTTGCCCGGGCCATTAGCGAGTATGGGCGTTACCTCCACGGCCCAGAGAGTGCCAACACCACCCCGGCCAGGAGGAGGGAGATTTTGGATAGGATCACTGAGCAGGTGAATTCAGCGGGGCAGGGGGAGACACGGACCAGGTCTGGGATTGACAAAAAAATCAATGACCTCCGGCGTCTGGTCAAAAAGAAGCTGGCCAGAATGCATGCCCATGCCCAGCCACAGGGGCACAGGAGGGGGCCCACCATGCCGTATTAGCCTGAGCAGCGGGAGGTGGAGCGTGCGGTGGCCCTGACCTTTCATCGGCATGAAGTTGAGGGCCTGCCCGGCTTTGACTCAAGTCCGGAGCCGTGGTGCCAGGTAAGGCAAGGTTAGTTGTTTTATTTTTTTTAATATCAGATGTGGTGTAGCATGTGTGGGGGAGGGGGGGTGAAATGGAATATGTGGCAAGTGTGTGGATCCTCCAACCTGTGAATGTTTTGTGTCATCCACAGATGTGCAGGAGGGTGCAGGGCTATCTGGCCTGACCGCACCAACCCCAGGACAGCAGCCTAATGAGGCCCCCCCAACAAAGGCCGGAGTCCGCGGAGGAGGTTCAACGGTGAGGAGGACAGGAGAATCATGAGGAGGAGGAGGAATCATGAGGAGGAGGGAGTCCATGTCAGGCACTGGACGTTTGGGTTTTGAGGACTCCTCCCCTCTGGCTGGCAGCAGGCAGCCTCCCTAAGGGGGAGCCCCCCCCCTCCTCCCCCAACATGGCTCCCCTCACAAGGGCCTCCCCTTCTCCCCGGCCACAAGCATCAGCTGGAGGCAGGATGTCATCCCAGACCACCAGGGGGTTGGCCGATCTCCTGCCCGCCACTCTGAGAAGGGACCAGTTCCTCCAGACCCGCCATCTGGGACAGGTCAGCCAGACATTGGTGCGGATGGAGGAGAGCCTGTCCTCCATCAAGGATACGCTGGGGAACCTGGACTCCCACTCCCGGGCTTTCACAACCTGCCTAAATGAACTGCAGACGACATCAGCAGGCGTTGGGCAGGATGTGAGGGCCCTTACCCTGGCTATCCAGGCCAACACGGCAACACTTGGTGCTGCCCTGGACAGAATTGCCGTGGCCTTGGAGGGCAGGCCACCAGGTGGGCAGAGATCAGGGGCTGCTCCTCCTTCCCCGGTTTTACCCCTTCCCCATGAGTCTCCCCTGAGAAGCCGGGGCCGTGGCCGGGGGCGCCCCAGGCGTGGCTCACGCAGAGGGCACTAATTTGATTTTCTCAATTTTTTTTTTTTTTTAAATAGTTATTTTTTTTTTTTCATATTTTTTTTTTTGTCATTTTTTTTTTTTTTTTGCTGGAAATTTTTTGCTTTTGTAGGTCATTTTTTTTTTTTTTTTGTCTTTTTTTTTTTTTGCTGGAAATTTTTTGCTTTTGTAGGTCATTTTTTTTTTTAGTTTTTTTTTTTGGTTTGTGAATGCTGTGTGAATGTGGGGGTGACATTCCTGCCGGAAAAGGGGTGTCACCCTCTATTTTGGTGGAGAAGGGTTCCCCAGGACCAGGGAGAAGTGATCCCCAGGTCCGTGTGAATGGTGTATGAATGTACAGTGACATAATTGGAGCCTTGGCGTGGCGTTGCTGCTCACAAGTCCTGCATGGTGGACTGGTGCCAATCCAATTTGATGTGGATGTGGGGTGGTGTGTGTGTGCTAGGGACCACAGTGGTGTGCATGCATGCATTCTCATTGTGCCATGATTAATGTGTGTGTGTTTAACGTGCAAAGATGCCTAATGTGAGCTGTCTCCTGGCTGCTCTTCCCTCAGAAGACGGGGTAGCCTCGGTTAGGTAGGGGGGATTGTCTGGTTCAGGGGTCAGGGGTCATCACGATATGTCAATCTGCAGGCCCTTTCTTTCTGCAAAGTTGTGGCATGCATGCAACATGCACCGATGATCTGGCACACAAAGTTTGTGGGGAATACAAGTAGGGTACCCCCAGACTTATCCAGGCATCGGAAAACGTGACTTTAGGAGGCCAAAGGTGCGCTCCACCACTGCACGTGTTTGGGCATGTGCTTGATTTATTGTATCTTTCCTCTCCTGGGGTTTGGGGGTTCCGGATAGGAGTCATGAGATGGGGTCTCAGTGGATATGCAGAGTCACCTGTAAGGGAAAAGACAGGAGGATGTTAGTCATGCATGTGCCCCTTGTGATGTGTGCATCATGGGAGGGGATAGTCATGCCTGCCACCCATGTCACTCACCAACCAGCCAGGTGTCCCCATACACGTTCTGATCGAATTCCATTCGGATGTGGCTCTGATTGTAGATGTAGCTGTCATGGCTGGACCCTGGGTGTTTGGCAGGAACGTGCCATATGAGGCCTTGGGCATCGACTATCACCTGTACATTGATGGAATGCCAATGCTTCCGATTGCGGTACATGTGCTCTGTCTCCAGGGGGGGGCTCGTATGTGCAAGTGCACATGTGTGCAATCAATGGCCCCCACAGTGCGTGGGAATCTGGCAATTCTGTAGAAATCTGTCATTGCCTTCAGTCGCAGCTCCTCAGTGGTGGGTTTGATGATTTGGTTGGCCATGCGTCTGAGAATTGCAGGGACAACCTGGTGCACACATCTGCTCATGGAGGATTGTGACATCCCAGCCACCACTCCACTTGTACGCTGAAAAGAGCCACTGGCAAGGAAATGGAGTGTTGCCATGACCTTGACCAGTGGCTGCACTGCATGTGAGCGGTGTGTTGGGCTGGTGATGTCCTCCTGCAGGGTTGTGGTTAATTCCAGGATAGCATGAGGGGTGAATCTGAAGATGCGAAACACCTCAGAATCACTCATGCCAAACAGGTCTATGCGGGTGCGGTATATCCTCTCCCGTGCCATCCTCCGTGCCATCCTCTGTGCCCTCATCCTTCTTTGTTCATCTAAAGTCAGTAGTATAGCTATGTGCGACGATGCCCCTGGCATGTTGGCATACAGATTGTTGTGCAACACGTGTGACTGCTGAGCTGCTCACTAACAGTGTTGCTTTATCTAACAAGTAGACTTTTTTTCTTTTTTTAGACCAGCTTTTATCAGCTCTAATTTTAGACAGGACATTTTGCTGTTGCGCACACTGCGTCGCCTGCGCTGCCCCAACGTTGTTTTGTGGATCCCCGTAAGTCCCTCATTAGCATATTTGACTAGCAAATCAATGGTGTGTCTAGCGCACTTCTGCGCGGATGGATGCGCCAGTCTAACGAAATTACGCGGGACAAAACATTTTTTTGCGTATTTCATTCTGGGGATGCCGCGCAACGAAACGCACGCGCACATTTAGACTTACGTACGCGCATCTCCTGTTGCGCAGGCGTAATCGCTCTGTGAATCTGGGCCAATGTATTTTTCAACTTCATCATTAAAACGACGTTGCCCACACACGATCGTTAAAAAAAATGCTCTAGCAAAGCGCGGTGACGTACAACGCGTACAACGGCACTATCAAGGGGAAGTTCCATTGGAATGACGCCACCCTTTTGGCTGCTTTAGCTGATTTTGTGTTAGTAAAAGACGGTTCACGATTTTCTGTCTGTTACAGCGTGATGAATGTGCTTACTACATTACAAACGGTAGCTTTACCAGAAGGTGCGCTCCTGTCTCATAACTTGCTTCTGAGCATGCGCAGGTTTTTCTCGTCGTTAAAGCCCCCACACGATCATTTTTTACAACCCGAAAAACAACATTGTTTAACCACTTAAGACCCGGACCAAAATGCAGGCAAAGGACCTTGCCCCTTTTTGCGATTCAGCACTGCGTCGCTTTAACTGACAATTGCGCGGTCGTGCGACGTGGCTCCCAAACAAAATTGGCGTCCTTTTTTCCCCACAAATAGAGCTTTCTTTTGGTGGTATTTGATCACCTCTGCGGTTTTTATTTTTTGCGCTATAAACAAAAATAGAGCGACAATTTTAAAAAAAATGCAATATTTTTTACTTTTTGCTATAATAAAAATCCCCCAAAAATATATAAAAAAACATTTTTTTTCCTCAGTTTAGGCCGATACGTATTCTTCTACCTATTTTTGGTTAAAAAAAATCACAATAAGCGTTTATCGGTTGGTTTTCGCAAAATTTATAGCGTTTACAAAATAAGGAATAGTTTTATTGCATTTTTATTATTTTTTTTTTTTTACTACTAATAGCGGCGATCAGCGATTTTTTTCGTGACTGCGACATTATGGCGGACACTTCGGACAATTTTGACACATTTTTGGGACAATTGTCATTTTCACAGAAAAAAATGCATTTAAATTTGCATTGTTTACTGTGGAAATGACAGTTGCAGTTTGGGAGTTAACCACAGGTGGCGCTGTAGGGGATGTGTGCCTATGTGTTTTGTTTACTACTGTAGGGGGGTGTGGCTGTAGGTGTGACGTCATCGATTGCGTCCCCCTATCACAGGGATGACGCGATCGATGCTACAGCCACAGAGAAGCATGGGGAAGCCGTGTGTACACACGGCTCTCCCCGTTCTTCCGCTCCAGGGACGGATCGCCGCACTGCAGCGGCGATCGGGTCCGCGAATCCCGCGGTCCCGGTCCTGGAGCTTCGGACCGGGTCGCGGGCGCGGGCCCGCGACCCAACGGCTGGGTACTAAAATCAACGTATATATACGTTGATGTGCCCAGCCGTGCCATTCTGCCGACGTAAATGTGCAGTAGGCGGTCCTTAAGTGGTTAAAATGTTGTGAAAAAAAAGAGCATGTTCGAATTTTTTTTTTTTTTCGTTTTTCAGAACCCGAAAAATGCTCTGAAGCCCACACATGATCGTTTTAAATGACATTTTTAAAAAAACTTTGTGCACCAGAGCTTTTTATGGGCTTCATAACAAATGGGGTGAATACATACGCACATGCCAATGATCAGTTTTTCATTTCTGAAAAAACTTTTTATGTACTGTATATATTTTTCTAATTTTACTTAGCCAACTTAGGGCCAGATTCAGGTAGAGTTAGGCTGGAGTATCAGTGATACTCCAGCCTAACTGTCACTTTAAGCCGGCGTTTTTGTTTTCTGTAACCAGAAAACAAGAAACGCCGGGATGGAGTTCCGATGCGAGCGGCGTAATTGAATTTCGACATCGCATCGCAACTTTAATTTAAAAATGGCGCTGGGGGCGTTCCCGCTGATTAACGCCGAAAAAATATGTTAATCAGCGGGAATCGGCAATTCACGATCGTATTCGGGCGCGACGCAGTGACTTTCCGATGTTTCCGTAAGAGATACGCAGCGTAAATAAATACATGCCCCCTAGGTGGAGTATCCTATGTTAAGTATAGCCGTCGTCATCGTGTCGAAAAAAAAAAAATTTGCGTCGCTTGCGTAAAACGTCCATGAATGGGGATTTGACATTCACTGACAGAATTTGGAGCATGCGCACTGGGATGCATTGACAGTCGACGCATGCGGGATCGCACTTAGTTTAAATAATACACGCCCCGTACCCGCCCAATTTGAATTCCGCTGGCTCATTTTCGATACGCTGCCGCAACTTTAGGAGCAAGTGCTTCATGAATAACAGCACTTGCTCCTAAAATTTCGCCAGAGTAACGTAAATGAGAAACGTTACTCCAACTTAAAGATTCGCCCATCTACCTGAATCTGGCCCTTAGACTATTGTGTTCTGATCCATCACATATAACACATATAATTCAGATTAAAAAAACATTGAACTAAAGGATGTAATGTAACAAAATAGGTAAAGCGCCAAGGGGGGTGAATACATATGCAAGGCACTGTACTTCATCAACATAGTAAAATTACATTACTTCATAGTCCCTAGACAGCAGGCGATCCATTCGCTGGAACTTGGGTGGACAGCCAATTACATCTTACCGGCAGCCAATTTCATCCTGATGACATGGCCACTTGTCCTGCACTGATTACAGACCCAATGACATCAATGAGAAGGGTGGAAAAAAGACCAGTGGGAGACTGGCATAAAAAGTGACCCCAGTGAACATCATCATTACAAGAACCAGCAGAGTGGAAGATTGCAGGACCGTGGAGTAACATCAGTAATACTCTGTAGTAGCCCATCCTCTTACAAAAATGAGTAATAGATCCAAGGGTGGAAAAAAATGTTGATATTTTTTATTTGCTTGGAAAAAGGCTTTATATTAAGCCTTGAACTGACGTTGTATGAAAAAATTATTTGATTAAGCGTACAATCTATTTACACTTACCACTTTGTAAAGTAAATTTAACATGCAAATTTTACGTAGAGAGCTTGCCTAAACCTAATGAATGTTGTTGTTTTTTTTGTTCTTTCATAGAATTTAATTACTTTTTGCTGAAAAAACAAAAAAACTACAAAGCACTAATGTATGAGTCAAAGTAATGACTCCTACTCCCTTACTGATTTTTTTATATCTCAGTAAAGAGCCTGAATTCGAGAAAGATAGTGTCAAAGGTACTGTGTTTTTTTTTTTTAAATACACATATTTATATAAACCAGAATAAAACATCCATTTAAAAAAACCTATACGCTTAAAGAATAAGTGCACCTTTTGTAGCATGTTACACCTATATTCAGGGTGTAACATGTTGAAGATGAACCGGCTTCTATTCTCCCCAATCCTTCTCCCCGCTGTCACAATCTAAACAAAGCCCGGCCGTGTCATTCATTTACAGTATATATAAACAGAAAATTGCTGCGCTAAAATGACAAAGAAATAAAGTCCCATACATGTTACAGTCCAATTAGAAGTAGTATAGTCCAATCACGAAACTAGTAGATTACTCCAAGGTGAATGTGAGGAATAAAGTGTTCAACATATATGGAAAAAAAAAACATTGATAGTGAATATCGTATAAAAAGGTGAAACCCCCAGCTGCGCCTATACCATATAATATGAGATGGTCGCTTACCGTAGGAAATGGACTCTAGTTTACAAGAGTCATAAGCGCAGTATGATAGAATATCCTTAAGACAAGAGTCATTAACCCTCTTTCCTTTGTAGCAAAATGAGAGACCTCGATGGCTTTTCTTTGGTGTCCAATGGGAATACTCACATTGATGGTATAATATAATAATTGATGGTTCACTGGAAAATCATGCATATAAGATGAATCAAAGAAACTCCTATAGTGTGAAACAGTATACAATTTATTAAAGATAAAATATACCAACTACTTACATAGAGGCAGTTAAAAATGAGCATATATGCAATGTATATCCATCCAGACATTCAAGCCGACAGCCTCGTTGGATTGGTAGGCGTGGTAATGTCACAAACATAGACTCCGCAAAATGCGTTTCATGAAAGATCACGTCATCAGGCTCATGGTCCATGCAAATATGCTTGTTTTTTACTGCCTCTATGTAAGTGGTTGGTATCTATTATCTCTGATAAATGTTATGGTTTCACATTATGGGAGTTTCTTTGATTTATCTTACATGCAATTGCTGGTGTATGTAGAATTGATTATTCCTTATGTGAGTATTCCCTTTGGACACCAAAGAAAAGCCATAGAGGTCTCCCTGCAAAGGAAAGGGTTGATGACTCTTGTCTTAAGGATAATCTATCATACTGACTCGTGACTCTTACCATCTAGAATCCATTTCCTCTGGTAAGCAGCCATCTTATTCACCTTTTTATATGATATTCACCATCAAGATATTTTTTCCATATATGTTGATCCCTCACATTCTCCTTGGATGATCTACTAGTTTCATGATTGGACTATACTACTTCTAATTAGATTGTAGCATGTATGGGACTTTATTTCTTTGTCATTTTAGCGTGGCAATTTTCTGTTTGCATGTGCTGTTTACAATCTTTTTACAATCTTATCTGTATTGTTTTTGCCAGCGGCTTTCTAATTTATCTGTGCAATAATTTTGAAATTTACCTACACTATTCATTTAAAGGGGTTGTAAAGGACAATTGTTTCCCCCCTAAATAGCTTCCTTTACCTTAGTGCAGTCCTCCTTCACTTACCTCATCCTTCCATTTTGCTTTTCAATGTCCTTATTTCTTCTGAAAAAATCCTCATTTCCTGTTCTTCTGTCTGTAACTACACACAGTAATGCAAGGCTTTCTCCCCGGTGTGGAGAAAGCCTCTCGAGGGGGGAGGGGGCGAGCAGGCAAGTCAGGACACTATCTACTTTGCAGATAGAGAAAGGAGCTGTGTGTTAGTGAGCGTCCTGATACTCCTGCTCACCCCCTCTCCCCTCAAGAGGCTTTCTCCACACCAGGAAGAAAGCCTTGCATTACTGTGTGGAGTTACAGACGTGAGAATTTCTCAGAAGAAATAAGGACATTTAAAAGCAAAATGGAAGGATGAGGTAAGTGAAGGAGGACTGCATTAAGGTAAACAAAGCTATTTAGGGAAAAACATGTTTTCCTTTACAACCCCTTTAAAGTATTCTGTGAATGGGAAAACATTCACTGTTTGTTGATTATTTGTTGAGCGCTGTGGTAATTCATGGATTCGCCCGTGCGATGTACAGGCAGACAGCTAACACTGAGGCCTTGTACACACGAGGGAATAAATCCGCTGAACCTGGTCCGATGGACCATTTTAGCCGAAAAATCCGCTCGTGTGTAGGGGCAAACGGACCGTTCTGGCCGGATTCCTCCGGCGGAAAATTTCAAAGCATGCTTTGAAATTTTTCCGCCGGATAGCTGCCCGTCAGATATGTCCGCTGGTTAGTACGGCAAACCAGCAGACATATCTGCCCGCACATGCGTCGTATCCTGTGAATGGATCCGACGCATGCGCGAGGAAGTGTTTACTTCCTGGTGCGGTGACGTGGCGGCGTCAACGTCACCGCGCTGTCGGCCGACGGGGAATTTGATCCGATGGTGTGTACAGCCATCGGATCAAAACATCCCGGCGTAAATATGCGCTGTAAACGGTCCGGGGACCGTTTACAGTGGATAAATCCTATCGTGTGTACAAGGCCTAACAGTCTGCAGGACACCTAAATGGCAACAGAAATCTGCTGATCACTGGTGCAATGATTTCCAAGCTCCTACAAAAAAAGACCTGGGAAAAAATGTGCATTTATTATAAAAAAAAAAAAAAAATTAACTTATCTTTAAATAAAAATATTGAAATTGATCCAAAACCACCAGTGCGCCTGTTCACACCTATGCATTTAAAAAAAATAGACCCTTAAAGTGCAGGAAAAATAAAAAATGTTTTGGGATAATGCAGTGCACCTCAAGGCACAAATGCATTCACATCTTTTTTCATGTGTCTTTCTTCACACTGTATATGTGTGTTAGGTTGCCATTTAAAATGAATTAGAAAAGACGCACAGTATTATACCACATGAAAGAGCGCATGCAAAAGTGTGAGGGTTCCTTAAATATTTATTCATATAAGCTCCCCTCACCTCTCTCTGGCAGAATCCTTTTCCTATGCCGATCCTTGTAAGATTTAGCTTGTGTATGTTATATGAATGGAGCCTGGACAGTGTTTCAATAGCAGCAACAAATAGCGCTGTTCTCTCTGCAGGGTGAGCATCAACATTAAAGATATCTCGGAAAATACGACCCTGTAAAAATGGAAAGTAACACTAGTTTTATGAGGTTGCATAAAAATTACTATTAGCATACATGCACTTAACCACTTGCTTACTGGGCACATAAACCCTCTTCGTGCCCAGGCGAAATTTCAGCTTCCGGCACTGCGTCGCTTTAACTGACATTTGCGAGGTCGTGCAACGTGGCTCCCAAACAAAATTGACATCCTTTTTTCCCCACAAATAGAGCTTTATTTTGGTGGTATTTGATCACCTCTGTGGTTTTTATTTTTTGCGCTATAAACAAAAAAATAGCGACAATTTAAAAAATATATATATATTTTTTTTACTTGTTGCTATAATAAATATCCCAATTTTTTTTTTCAAAAAAAATATTTTTTTTTTCTCAGTCTAAGCCGATACGTGATTTTCGACGTATTTTTGTAAAAAAAAAAAATCGCAATAAGCGTCTGGTTTGCGCAAAAGTTATAGCGCCTACAGAATGGGGAACAGAATTATGTTTTTTTAACAAATTTTTTTTTTACTAGTAATGGTGGCGATCTGCGAATTTTTATTGGGACTGCAATATTGCAGCGGACATATCGGACACTTTTGACACAAATTTGGGACCATTCACATTTATACAGTGATCAGTGCTATAAAATGCACTATTTACTTTATAAATGTGACTGGCAGGGAAGGGGTTAACACTAGGGGGTGAGGAAGGGGTTAAATGTGTATCCTGGGTGTGTTCTAACTGTGTGGGGGGAGGGGGGTGACTGGGGGAGGTGACCGATGCTGTGTCCCTATGTACAAGGGACACAGATCGGTCTCCTCTCCTCTGACAGCACGTGGAGCTCTGTGTTTACACACAGAGCTCCACGTCCATGCTGTCACCTGCTTGTGTTCCCGCCGATCGCGTGTACCCGACGGACATCGCGGCCGCCAGGTACACGCATCGGCTCTTCAGCGATGCGCCGAGACAGTGTTTACTCACCGCGCGCCACCCAGTGGCACGCGCGGGTAATGCACTTTAAATGACGTCCAAAGACGTCAACTTGGCACTTGAGAGCCGCGCTGTTGACGTCTTTTGTCAATAGCGCGGATCTCAAGTGGTTAATAATAGCAGCAATTTGTGAAACCAAGTATAACAACATAGTCTAATACTTGTGTGACTTGGCTAACCTCCACATGTGCCATCACATAGAATTCGGTTCCAATCACTGTCACATCATTACAGTATAATAAAGGCTTCGGTACCGGGAATCCAGAGTCAAATAGTGCTTTTTGGACTTCATATGTGCGCTCAATCTAAAAAAACAAAACAAAATGTCTTTCTTGCTGTTATGCAGAATCATTAGCACAATAATTTACAGCAGCAGGAGTGACAGTGAGAACATACACAGGCAGCATGACATTATTTTAGAGGAACTGATCTCTGGAAGTGGTGTTCAAAAAACAGGCAAAGGACTAGTCACTAGTATTGTGTGTGGTCTTCATGCAGCTGATCTTTTCCCCATTACTGAAATACAATGCCTTGTTCTGCACTGTATCTCTGTGTAGAGAATGGCACTTCGGTAGCGGAAGGGCTTTGTTTCCTCATGTCAGAGTCTCCAGAAAGGAGAACAGTGAGCAACACAGTAGAAATTTCACCAAATCTCATGAGACTAGAAGTAGGGTTGCCACCTTTTCTGCAAGTCAAACCTGAACACTTTAGCAATTATTATTTTTGTAGCGATACTCCCTCAAGAGCCGCTGGATAGATGTGGAATCGGCATATTTAAAGTTACCTTTGAAGAGTCTAAGGAAATTGATTGTAGCAACTGTGAGAGCAATAACAAAATGTCCAAGCTAAAGGTTGACGTTTTCTAATGCTTTATTCCTCAGGTCGAACATGACCAACATCAACAAGAGGTAGACAGGACAGGTTGATGAAGTGAAGGAACTTTGCAGAATCAGGCTTGGATAAACATTGAAAGCAAGCCTGCTTTCAATAGAAATAATTACCATTCGTCGCCACTCTAGCCAGAGTGGGTGAATTGCCCCCGGAGAGACTTCTGCCTCAAGCCTGGCAGCCGAAGTGTCAATTTAAGTCGCTGGAAGGAAACAGGTCCCTGCCATGAATCTGGCTCTAAGGATGCCTCTGCCACATGCTTAGGGCCAGATTCTGGTAGAATCCGCGGCGGCGTAGCGTAAGCCATTTACTCTACTCCGCCGCAACTTACTGGAGCAAGTGCCGTATTCTCCAAGCACTTGCTCCGTAGTTTAAATTCAAAGAGGGCGGCTTGTATTTAAATTAAGCGCGCCCCCGCGTCGATCGAACTGTGCATGCGCCGGCCGGAAAAAAAGGCCAGTGCGCATGCTCCAGCTCACGTCGGAAAACGTTGTTGAAACCGACGTGATTGTCACTTACGCAATGCCCTATTCGCGAACGACTTAGTAAAACGATGTAAACGACGGAAAAAGACGGCGCTGTCCCGAAGCCATACTTAACATGGCATACGACGGAACTTCGTAAACTTACCCCTCATATAGCAGGGGTAAGTTTACTCTTACGGAAACAACGTAAATGACGACGAAGCGGCGTAAAAATGTTTGGGAATCGGCGTATTAGGCTCATTTGCATAGGCAAATGAAAATCCAACGAAAAGGCCACCTGGCGGCTAGCGAAGTAATTACATCTAAGATCCGACTGTGCAAGTGTTTTACACCTGTCGGATCTTCGCTGTATCTATGCGTAAATGATTCTATGAATCAGATGCATAGATACCCAGTAAAAAAAACAGAGATACGACGGTGTTTCCTGCGATACACCGTCGTATCTCTTTTGAGAATCTGGCCCTTAGTACTTTGAGATTCTTGATTAGATGAGCAGATTCTCCCAGTAAATTTTAGTTAGAGTCACTGATCAGTTTAGATATATCTGCAGTATAACTGGAGACCCAGTAAGTCACTGAGACCCCTTTTCAGCATCTGCCCAGATCTCCGCATAACACGTTGTCCCCGGCCTGGAAGGCCATAACGCCGAGGCCCGTTGGATGTGCACCCACCTGAAGGTGGGTGCCGCACCTCGACCTGGAACCCGCGAAGAACCCCAAAAGATTTTGTCTGCCACAGATATAACCCTCCCCAACATGCCCCGCGAGGGAAAAACTCCTCCAATTGGCTGCTGGGGAAAAGCGGCTCTGTTAAAACCCCTCTGGCGACACCTGTCATCCGAAGCTCAGACTGGCCCACAGGACAGTTCCAAAATTGACAGCAACCCAATCTAACAGAATTAACAGTGAAAGCAACATAACTCTCTCACTCCCCACTAAATTTAGTGTAGTGCCCATACTAAAAGTAAGGGGGCGCTACATATTTTTATAGTATATACTATGCAGTACATATATTTTGTGATTACATAACATTTATAATCATATGAAGTTAATCACAAGAGTTCCCTCTTACTTCAGAGTCCACAGAGTTTGCTTTTTAAACCTGAATCCGCAAAGTTGCCCTTTTACATCTGAACTTGCAGAGTTTATTTACACTGTAAGGGGGGATTCTGCATACTGATGTATGGTAGATCTCTGGGGACTCTGACCTAAGGGATGCTGATTTAAGGGGGAACACTAGAAACACAATACACACTCTACACTTAGACAACTGCAGACAGCAACCCTGCTGGGAAGCCAGAGTCCGGTCTGAATAATGTGTCCGGGTTTCAGGTTGTCAGAAACCCGGACACATGATTCAAAACCTGAACTGTTCATGTGAATCCCGGACAGGTGGCAACCCTAGTTCAAGGAAGCTGTGCCTTAGATCTCACATGACAGATATACAGTTATAAGGCTGTAGACACAGTGCCTAGGTACCCTCACATACAGTACCAGGAGATACACTTTTATTTTTCAGGAGGACATCCAGGCAAAGGGTATGTTTTTTGGGGTACTGTGTAGGCACAATTAATATATTTTAGTTTTTGCAACATTTGGGCAGTGAAGCAATACAAAAAACATGATTAGTTTGCTAGTACTTTCAACATGAAGTTTCAGCAGTTGCTGAGCCGCAATGAAGGCTGCTCAGCAACTTTAAGGCTGGGTTCACACCTATGCGAATTGATTGTGGTTTCAACCGCATCCAAAACGCAGAACATTTCTAAATACATTGTTTTCAATGAGGCTGGTTCACATATGTGCGATGCATTCGCACTGCGCATTGCTGGAAATCCGTATGCGTTGTGGAGGCCTTGCGGTGCGGCTCAGGTGCGAATTCAGTCCCATTATCTTCTATGGGTACGCAGCTGATTCGCAGATGTGTTCAGTTCTCTTCAGGAATTTCTCTCATTCAGCTCAATACATTTCTGCCCCACTCTCCTCTCACTCAGAACTTCCCCCAGGTCTCCAAATTTGCAGCAAAAACTGAGCTAATCTGCTGAACACTTCTCTTATCTGTCTGCAGAGATAAAAGAATTGAAATTTTCACCGCACAAGTGTGAACCCAGCCTTAAGGTTCACTTTAAAGCAGAACTTTAAAGTGAACATGTGAGCTATCACTGCAAACGCTGAATGATCAGTAATTATTGATATACTGTAACTTTCACATATTTATTTGTCCACAGGCCTCTTCTCCAGACTGACATGACTAAGGATCTCTTGGCACAAGGTGACTTCCGCAAGCTGCTTTCTGCTCTCTGTGGTGCCCTTCTGTGAGTGAACTCCCCAAAAAGGAACATTTATGGGATCTTTGGAAGGTTGATATTCCTTCTTTGGATAGGGAAGACTGGGAGGAGTGTCTTTAGCATAGTGCTAAATTAGTAATTTGGCATGAACGTTGCTTTACCTTTTTCAACTTTTCAATAAACATAAACCTTGCATACTGAGCACCTTTTCTTTAGTAAATCATCCTCCCTGCATTTTCAATTAGTGTAAAGAGACTGAACCTAACTACCATAAATGCATATGAAACTAGATTTCCCCCTAATATATAGCAATCTCCCAAAATATATTTGCAGTTTTAGGTAGCAAGGTTAGCAGTTGTTACTGCACTCTGTGACCCTCTTAGAGAGATTTTATCTCACGGTCACAATGTTGGCAACATGCCAGCACAAAAAAATCTCTCTCTCTCTAAAAAAAAAAAAGGTAAAAACAAACATTTTTAGTGGTGTACTGGAAAGCTTTGAACCCTGTCATCCTTTTATCAGTCTGTGTGTCCCTATGGGGGTTTTCCTATGCTTCCTATCTGCAACATGTAGGAAGTGACTTTGAATATCACTAATTAGGACTTATGCAAGAATAAAACTTGTGAGAGTTTCATGCAGTTTTCACATACTGACTTCCGTTTCTTACAGGTGTGATTTCCCTACAAATTGCACCTTGGCAGAGTCCTAAAAAACTAACATTGTAATATTAAAATGCATATGTTTATTGCAAATATACCTCGCGTGCAAAACATGTGGTTTTTTTGTTGTTTTTTTTATAAAACAGTTGTTGGATCTCTGTCATAAACATTTATACAAGGTGGACGAATTTCCCTCATATTTTCTGTAATATATTAATTCCTACGATCGTCAACTCTATCTAGTGGCCAAAATGTGATACGTTTTCCCCATTGAGGTAGTTCAAAAAAACATACTGCATTTTGGTCACTAGATGCAGCTGAAGATCATAGGAATTAATCTATTAGCTCCTATCTAAATTATTCATAGTATGTATACCTGTGGGATAGGCACTTTATACTGTAAGATTTTGAGGGCATAGTGTTGTGTAAATTGTAGGCTCTTGAAAATACCTGCCTCTAATATTAAATGTAGAGACCCCCCCCCCTATTGGTGGGGTGCTACGCTAAAGTTAGTGGGGAATGGGATAGTTAAGTTACTCCCATTCACAAATTGCCTAAATTTGGGCTGCTGCCATTTGGAACTGCCTTGTAGGTCGGTCTGCATGTCAGGGGGGTGTTATTACCCCTGAGTGACAGTTAGCGCTAGAAGGGGTTCTGACAGACCCACCTTCTTCCAGCAGCCAATGAGAGGAGCGGTTTCTTCTCTGGACTTGCTGGCAGGAGGGTATATCTGGGGCAGTCGCCTGCGTGAGTCGTGCTATGCGGGGCCCGAGTTCCAGGTGCAGAATCCACCTTCAGGGTGCGCGCATCCATGGGCCCCACCATCGAGGCCCGCCTGGCCGAGGTTGCGTACCAAGTGGAACCTCATTCTGATGCACAGAGGGGTCCCAGCGGCTTGCTGGGTCCCAGATCCTAAGCTGGGAGCTGAACGGTGGGGAATCGGCTCGGGAGAACCCAGAGGCAGAGGTTGTCCGCGAGACCTGGATGAACCACTGGGGATCCGGTCACCACGCCACATGACAGGTACACTTCAGCTGTCAATTGGTGACCTTGAAATTGGACTTACTTGGAGGATTAATTGGTTCTAACCTTTGACAAATCTAAGAGAATCTACTAGGCCTATGGCAGAGGCCCTGTTTCCTCCCAGTGACTTTGTTCGAAAGTGGCCCCTTCAGCTGCCAGGCTCGAGTAAATCACCTGTCAGGGTGCACTTTGCCTACTCTGAGGAGAGTGGCGACGTTTGAACTTGACTATGCTGAGAGTAGGTTTTGCTCTCCCTCTGATATCCAAGGCCTGATACTGCAGTTCTCTCTTTGCTCATCAACCTTTTCTCTATCGTGTCCCATGTTGATGTTGGCCATGTTGGGCCTTGGAATAAAGCATTGAAACTCAAGTTGATGTCTGGACATTTGCTCTTTAACCACCTTCACCAATATTATCCCTAGACAAGAATCATTGGTAACCTAGCATGCCAGTCCCAAACTATTAAGCGGCTCCTTCGGGGGGTGAGCGCTACATAAACTGTAAGCAATTGTGAGGAATTTTTTTTTAAAGTATGGGAATTTTTTTTTTTTAGAATCATACTTACCTAGGTGGATGCAGCATCGGTCTGATCATCTAAGAAACGACCAAAAACCACTGATCACTCGGTTCTTAGAGCTCTTTGAGCAGAAAGCTGGTGAGTGTTAGTGACCACTGTCTGCTCTGACCCTCCAGCACTCACTGGAGCGCTAAGCTGTGGAAGGGACAGGTGCAGCCGGCACAGGCTCTCCGTGGCTTGCTGAGAATGAGTTGGGTGCCGCTCCAGGTATGGGGCAGATGCAGACAATATAGTCACAATCTTTCCTGAGCCTGGAACGGCTTCAGCCCTCTGCTGAAAATAGGTAATGAAAACTGGTAACTGCACTCCTGTGATTCATAGAAAAAGTACAGCCAACCGATCTTTGGCTGTACTTCTCCTTTTAAGTGGAGCTTCGGTCAGTTCTGGAAAAAATTAAAAGTTAACAGCTACAAAAACTCTAGCTTCTGACTTTCAATAAAGAGACACTCATCTGTCCAGGGATCCAGCGCTGTCCTCAACTGAGCCAGTTTCTCCATGGTGTTCGGTCCCCAGCACCGGCCTGTTAATTTTGGGCAGCCGGCTGTAACTCCTAGTAGCTTCACCGCTGGCTACCCACAGCACATATGCAAGCCGTGCTGCACTTTGTGAATGGTCCCACAGCCATTTGGGACCTGTGACATGTCCCAGAAGGTTGCAGGCAAGGATGGGGAGATAGAACTTCCAGTGGAACCGCCACGGCTATGTGACCAGAAGTGTGAGTGATTACCTGTCAAAACCAGGTACCCCCTCCCAAAAACATTATTTAAAACATGGCAGAGAAGGGAGGAAGGGAGGAGGAGGAAGAAGAGCAGAACTTCCATTTGTGTGATTATCCACTTTAAGTCTATGCTTAGTTTGATTGGAGATAAAGACAAGTCTACTATGAGTTTGAGAAAACAGTTTATAATAGGGTTGTCCCGATACCACTTTTTTAGGACCGAGTACAAGTACCGATACTTTTTTTCATGTACTCGCCGATACCGAATACCGATACTTTTTTTAAATGTCATGTGACAGTTTTCAAACCACAATACAGACTAAGGATATTTTCTTTAGAATTATGAAGAACTCTAACTCAAGACATTATAAAAGAATAAAAATGAGTAAAAATGAATAAAAATGTTTTATTTTCTTGTCACGCAGTAGTAAAAAACTCAAAGAATTTTCACAGAACATGTTGATAAATACAAAAAAAGTATTCTATTTAGGTATCGGGAGCATTTGCGCAAGTACAAGTACTCCCGCAAATACTCGGTATCGGTCCAGATACCGATACTAGTATCGGTATCTGGACAACCCTAGTTTATAATAAAGGTGCAAACATCTACAAACTCTACCTTACCAGATTATCTCCTGGTACAATTGGGTCATGAGATTCCTTTCGAAGAACACATTTATTTGGACCCTTCTGTAGAGAAAATGTAGCACTGGACTGGCCTGATCTATAAAATAAATGGAAAGTTTCTCAATTATTATTCATAATATATGGCAGTGACAAGTCACAACATGCTGGTGTTCATTGTTATAGATGAGCTTGGGTGTGTTTGGATGCACTTCCAAACCTATGTGTGTGACCCTGTCAGAAATATGTCACTTGTACCACTACAGGAGACTGGGCCATTATAGGGTTCTAAAGAGCACACACAAGCTCATCTCTATTCACTGTTACTATGTGTGAGACTAAGAGATTTATAGTCAAGACTCTTGGAAAAGTAGCACAAGAGAAGCATCATTTTTTTTATTTTTTATTGCAATTGTTTTTAAGTCAGAATGATTAAGGCTAGGTTTACACCTATGCGAATTGGATGTGGATTTCACTGCATCCAATTTGCATGGTAGGAGATTGTGACCGTCTCTCTATGGAGCTGGTTCACATATCTCCGCTGTGGCTCCATGCATCCTTTGGTCCGTTTAAGGTCCGAATTCAGCTCAAAAATTCGGGCTGAAACCGGACCTGAATGGGTGAATGCCGCATGCGGCAATAGAGTGAACCCAGTCTCAAATAGTTCTCAATGAAAGAACAGAAATAAAAAACACAACAGAACAGTTCTAGGTACATTTGCATTCAAGTATTACCAGCAGCAAAATATAAAGATGGACTTTAAAAATTGCCTTTTTTTTTTAAGTACACCCAAAACTTTATTTTTTTAAGATTTTGGATAGAGTAACGAAGGGTTAAGACTTTTAGGTAATTTCTGCCAAAGGGAAATTTCCCATTGGGGAGATTTGCCTTTACATGCTGTCCCACCAGGAAGTGAAAGGAAATCTTTCCAAAATCTTAGACAGTTGTCACCACAATGTTCCCGTTGGGGGCCTTTAACACACATTACATATTTGCCAACTGCCCTGATTTAGCCGGGACAGTCCCGATTTTCAAACACCCTGTCCTGGGCTACATCCTAGAAATCAAGGCCAATCACAGACAGTGACAGCGGGTGCCTGCAGATGACAGACAATGTGTTTCACCTGCTGCAGGTACAGAATGGCACAGTAGTTCACATCAGGGCTGACAGAACCCTATGTACCTAAAAGAATGTGATTGAATCCCCATTGTGTGATGTGTGAGTGGAGTGTGTCTTTGTTCCTTTAATTACTGTAACATGCCTGTAACTGCATAAAAAGCTGAGAGTGTACCATTAAAGTTCATTCATTTGACTCAGAACACAGAGCGTATGTCTCGTCTCTCTGAGGGAATTCTTATAGATCGTGTCTGCTGGCTTGTCGGACTGTCGGATAAAATGTTGTGGTTGGGGCGATGGAATGGATATCGTAAACGGTGGTGACCGTTACAAGGGCACACATGCTGGGGACAGAGAACCTCCCCCAGTAACTGATCAAGGCACTCAGGGACTCACACACAGCACAGCCAGATGAAACCATGCCACAGCAGATGGTGAGGCTTGCAATAACAATTCAGTTTGTAACTGTCCGGCAAAGTAGGTTGCATGGGTTGAACGCCAGCTGTCAAAACTGAGCGGTGATATTAGGGGTGGGCGGGACCGGAGTTGCTGTCAAACACCAGCCAATAGGATGGGGACAGGCGGGCCTCTACACAGGCCTCAATACGTTTATGGGGCTCTGCTCCCTTTTCTCAAGCAGCCCAATCCAGGGAAAGGCAAGGATTTATACACTAGCAGCAATAGGAAGCTGAAAGCTGATAATAGCAGAAGGGATTTAGCAGAACAAAAGGTATATGGGGACAAGTGAATTGGACTGCTGCTACATGTGTATTTCACAAAGGAATATGTAAACAAAGCATAAATATGGATAGAAAACGAAGACACAAACGCATGCTGATCTCCCTTTACCCCATATAAATGCATCCAGCCTTAACTAAAATCCAGGAACCTCAGCATCTCCAGCACCATACAATGGTCACACTTCATTCCTCCTTCACTGAAGCATGCACTATACTTCAATGGAGGAGTAATTCTGACCATTCTATGGTGGTGGAGATGCTGAGGATCCCTGGATTTCAGTTAAGGATGGAGGTTTGCATCATGTTTCAACGGAGGAAGAATGAATTGCAGATTGAATTGACTCCATTAATTCTGAACTGTACATCATTTATGAACAGGGATATTCATTGAAACCAAACCCTAGTATATAAAGCCCTTCAAAAATTGTAGGCGCTATATACTGTATATGCCTGCAATAAATACATTAATATTGGAACGATATGCTTCTTGTGAAACCCCACCTATATTTAAGGAATGCCCCGCCCCCCAAAGTACAAGCTTCACCTACAGTGTCTTTCTGGACATACAGAAAAAGGATTGCTGGAGGACAGAATGATGAGGTGGATGAAGTTTTGCTGGAGGACAGAATGAGGGGGCTGAGGGATTGCAGGAGGACAGAATGAGGGGGATCATAGGTGTGCACAGCCTAGTGTGCGCCTCAAAGCTCAAACACATATGTGTGTGCATATGTATTTATAATGACATTATCAGTAGGGAAGTGGGCGCTGTCAGTAGTATTTATTTTTATCATTCTATACAATTAAAGAAACATTTTTTTTTTTTTCATTTTTTTTTTTATGATCCCTGTTAGGGGGCTTTAGTGAAATATCAGGGTTCTAAACAGGGGGACTGTGTGCCACATAGGCTGTTTAGGGTGTGCCCACGCACACCTGGCAAGCCCTGTGTGCACACCTATGAGTGGGATGAAGGATTGCAGGAGGACAAAATGAGAAGGATGAAGAATTACTGAAGGACAGAATGTGGCAGTTGAATATATGCTGGAGGACAGAATGAGAGGGATAAAGAATTGCTGGAGACTGGAGAGCAAAATGAGGGGGGATGAAGAATTGCTGGAGGACAAAATAAGGGGGATAAAGAATTGCTGGAGGACAGAATAAGGGGGGTGAAGTGTTGCTGGAGGACAGAATGTGGGGGTGAAGAATTGCTGGAGGACAGAATTAGGGGGTGAAGAATTGCTGGAGGACAGAATGAGAGGGATAAAGAATTGCTGGAGACTGGAGAGCAAAATGAGGGGGGATGAAGAATTGCTGGAGGACAAAATAAGGGGGATAAAGAATTGCTGGAGGACAGAATAAGGGGGGGTGAAGAGTTGCTGGAGGACAGAATGTGGGGGTGAAGAATTGCTGGAGGACAGAATTAGGGGGTGAAGAATTGCTGGAGGACAGAATGAGAGGGATAAAGAATTGCTGGAGAGCAAAATTAGGAGGA
This sequence comes from Rana kukunoris, assembly GCA_029574335.1. Taxonomy (NCBI): domain Eukaryota; kingdom Metazoa; phylum Chordata; class Amphibia; order Anura; family Ranidae; genus Rana; species Rana kukunoris. The sequence continues at coordinate 139,504,666 of CM056053.1, read as the reverse complement.
TGAAGAATTGCTGGATGACAGAATGAGGGGGGAGGGGGGGGTGAATATATGCTGGAGGACAGGATGAGGAGGATGAAGAATTGCCCGATGGCAGAATAAGAGAGATGAATAAGTTCTGGAGGACAGAATGAGGGGGATGAAGAATTTATGGAGGGCAGAATGAGGGGGATGAAGAATTTATGGAGGGCAGAATGAGGGGGGATGAAGAATTGCTGCAGGACAAAATGAGGGGGATGAAGAGTTGCTGGAGGACAGAATGAGGGAGATGAAGAGTTGCTGGAGGACAGAATGAGGGAGATGAAGAGTTGCTGGAGGGCAGAATGTGAAAATAAAGTAGTTCTGGAAGACACAGGGTGTGTATGATTCAGGGCCAGTTCACACCACATGCAGTCCAGTGTTTTTTTTTTTTTCTGCATCAAAAACACATGGAAAGTAGGTTATATGGTTTCCAATGGCATAGTTACTAGTTCAGTCAGTTCCAGGGCTTTCCAGTTCCATTTAAAAAAAAAGTAGAACATGCTGCCTTTTTCCTGCACTGGACTGTACTGTAAAGCAGTAAAATGCACCAAAAACACACCAGGATGCACGGGAACGCATCAAAAACACAATGAAACCCAGTACAGTGAAAAAAAAACTGGGAAAAAAAAGAAGAAAAAAAGCACCTGGAATGAATCTGGAAACGCATCAAAAACGCGAATGCAAAAACATATCCGGAACGGATCTGGAGTGCATTTTTGTGGTGTGAACCAGCCCTAAGAGTTCTTGAAGGACATCATTGTGGGTGGTGAATACTGTATTCCGGTGACCTCCAGCCTCTCTATTAATGAACTGCCACACTTATGTGCAGAATTTGCCCCATTCTATGACAGACTCTCTTCCTTACCTGTACTGCCTGACAATGAGTGCTTCCCCTGGTCTGGAGCTGAAGCCTGGCAGGTGGGTGCTCAGGTATCCATCCAATCTCTGCTCATCAAACCTGTGTTTAGCCCTCACTTCACTGGTGTCAGCCTCCAGCTTTGCCATCTCTCTCCTCGACTAAGTTCAGGGTAATGTCCTCTTCTGATCACAGTTATTGTAACTCTAACTTCGACACAGTTTACTCTCTTGTAATTTTTTAACTTCGACTGAACTTTACTACACTGTTCACATACCTTCCAATTCTTTGAGATGGGAAATGGAGAAACCTGCTAGCGAAAGTATGTAGGCATAGGACACCCCTCCTGTCACTCCCCCTTAAAGGAGACATGCAAAAAGTGTAGCTGCTAACTTTTAATAATCGGACACTCACCTGTCCCACAGTCCAGCGATGCGGGCGAACAAAGTCTCGCTCTTCTCCCCCTCCTCTCTGCAGAGCCGGCATTCTAACTGTGGGCGCCCCGTGCAATGTGCATGTGCGAGCCGCATTGCATGCAGTGAATGGCCGGGCAATCTTCTGGGACCTGTGATGTGTCCCAGAAGATTGCAGGGAGGGAGGTGGGAGAGATGAACTTCCTTCTGGTGCCACGGAGCCAGAGGAGGAAGTGGAAGATGTGTGCCCATATAATTTCGCTGGCGTAGCGTAAGTCATTTACACTACGCCGCCGCAACGTAACGGAGCAAGTGCCGTATTCTCCATGCACTTGCTCCGTAGTTTGCGGATGCGTAGAGTAAATGGCCCAGCGTAAGGCCGCGTAATTCAAAGGGGGCGGCTTGTATTTAAATTAAGCGCGCCCTCACGTCGATCGAACTGCGCATGCGCCGGCCGGGGAAAAAGCCCAGTGCGCATGCTCCAGCTCACGTCGGAAAGCGTTGTTGAAACTGACGTCAAACAACGTGATCGTCACTACGCAATGCAAGTTAGTAAAACGGCGTAAGCGACGTAAAAAGCCGACGCTGACCCGACACCATACTTAACATGGCATCCGACGGCACCCGACGGCATCCAACGGTACTGCGTAAGGTTACCCCTCATATTAGCAGGGGTAACCTTACGCGGACGAAAACGATGTACACGACGACGGGGCGGCGTAAAAGCATTCGGGAATCTGCGTAGTAGCCTCATTTGCATAGGCAAATGAGAAAACAACGTAAAGGCCACCTAGTGGCCGGAGTTGTCATTACAACTACGATCCGCAAGTGTAATGGTATTACACTTGTCGGATGTTCAGACGTATCTATGCCAAAGTGATTCTAGGAATCACTCGCATAGATACCCGACAAAAAAAACGGCGATACGACGGGGTATCTGAGATACTCCGTCGTAGCGCCTCTGAGAATCTGGCCCTTAAAATTTTTTCCCATGAATGGACTTAAGTTTTTGCACAGTTGGTGTTTATATACATGAATTTAACCACTTAAGACACGGACCTTTAGGCAGCTAAAAGACCCGGCCAGGTTTTGCGGTGATAGGGGGTGAATAGCCAGTCCTTCGCACCTGTTGCACAGCATACCCAATGCTTCCACATCTCCAATTGTGTACAGTACGAACCACCCATGCGGTTTCAGACGAATGCCAGTGTCCGTCAGCACAGTTCTCGGGAGCATGGTACTTGTAGCGGTACCCACAGGAAACATCCTGGGCCCCATAGCAGACTGCATTGACAGAACTGAAGACATGGTGGTGTTCCAATTCTCTCTGAGTGTTGGACACACGCGGCATCTAACGCAGCCAGCAGGCAGGAACACCTCCCACTTGTTCCTTTGGTCATGTAGCTCGCGGGTTTTCTTGCTTTCTTGGCTCCACCCACAGCCCACGCGGCTAAGATGTTAACCGCAAATTTTAACCCCCCTTTTTTTTTTAGAAAAATAACACAGTCCAAAGCCCTCTGTAGCATAGGCCCCAGTGAACAGCTAACTTGAGTTGCGGTCGGTAGCGGCACATCCCTGACGAGCTCCCACGTGCAGCACTACCACTGGAGGAGCTGCTGGTTTAAATTTGGGCCTGCTGTTATCTCACCATTCACCACATTCGTCTTAGGGGTCCTTCTTGAAGAGTAATTCACAAATGTCTGCACCAACACTTAGTCCCTTTATTCCAAGGTTTTATTAACCACTTAAAGACCGCCTCCTGCACATATACATCGGCAGAATGGCACGGCTGGGCACGTACATGTACGTCGCCTTTAAGAGCCCAGGTCCGTGACCGGTGCTGCGGGACCCGCGATCGGTCACAGGAGCTGAAGAACAAGCAGAGGTGTGTGTGTCATGACTAAGCACTGATCGAGTGTGAAACACGTCGGCTGTCCTGTTTTCTGTGATTGCTGTGACTGTACATGTTTTTGGATTTACAATAAAGACAACTTTTTTCGTTTGAAAATCCTTGGAGTGCGGCCGTCCTTCCCTCTTTTCTTCATCATCAGTGTAAAAGTGGCCTTAGTCTGCTTGTCTTCAGCAAACTATGGGCTTTCTTGTGCATCATCCTTAGAAGAAGCTTCCTTCTGGGACGACAACCATGCAGATCAATTTGATGCAGTGTGCGGAGTATGGTCTGAGCACTGACAGACCCCCCCCCCATGTATGAGCAGCACTCATACATCTATTTCAATCTCTGGATATGACGCTGAGCATGTGCACTCAACTTCTTTGGTTGACCAAGGCGAGGCCTGTTTTGAGTGGAACCACTGTATGGTCTTGGCCATCATGCTGCAGCTCAGTTTCAGGGTTGTGGCAATCTTCTTATAGCCTAGGCCATTTTTATGTGGAGCAACAATTATTTTTTTCAGATCCTCAAAGCTCTTTGCCATGAGGTGTGTCCAGTGACCAGTATGAGAGGGTGAGAGCGATAACAGTAAATTTAACACATCTGCTCCCCATTCACACCTGAGACCTTGTAACACTAACAAGTCACATGGCTAAAGGAACAATGGCTAATTGGGCCTAATTTGGACATTTTTACTTAGGGGTGTACTCACTTTTGTTGCCAGCAGTTTAGACATTAGTAGCTGTGTGTTAAATTATTTTGAGTGGACAGCAAATTTGTACTGTTATACAAGCTTGTAATTTCTTCAGCGTTGTCACATGAAAAGATGTAATAAAATATTTTCTAAAATGTCAGGGGTGTACTCACTTTTGTTAGATACTGTATGCTGGAGGGCAGCATGAGGGGGATGAATAATTGCTGGAGGGCAGCATGAGGGGGATGAAGAATTGCTGGAGGACTGAAAGTGAACATAAAGAATGGCTGGAAGATACAGGGTGTGTTTGATTAAGAGTTCTTGAAGGACTTTTTAGCGGAGGAAAAAATACTGCATTCTGTTGACCTCCAGCCTCTCTTTTAATGAACTTTTACACATGTGCAGAATTTTACACATTCTATGACAGACTGGTCAGTCCTAGGGTACAAGGAGCAGGTCTTTACACCTCCCCTCTTCCTTACCTGTAGTGCCTGCCAGTGAGGGCTTCCCCTGGTCTGGAGCTGAAGCCTGGCAGGTGGGTGCTCAGGTATCCATCCAATCTCTGCTCATCGAACCTGTGCGTAGCTCTCACTTCACTGGTGTCATCCTCCAGCTCCACCATCTCACTCCTCAACTAAGTTTAAGGTAAATGCATGGGGAAAAAAAAACAGAAAAGTGCCTCTAAATGTAGTATTTAATAGACTACATGATAGACATGGTAATAGGCTCGTCTGTGTAAAATGTTCCTGATGGATTTGGTGTCAAACATGTCAGTCCAGGTGAGCAGGGACCGCGGTATGACTGGGCCAGCCAGCTCCATGTTATTTTGCATTTAGGTGGTGGAAGACAGCATGGAGCACAGTGCTGTAGATGGTGTGTGATGTCACAGAGAAGCAGGGCACACAAAACGTTTCAGAGCATGTGCAAGGCTCGTACTGACCATGCACGCTCCTTTCGCAAGACTCTATGCAGACCTGGACGGACGTTATCAACTTTATCGGGAACTTTTTTGCACAGACGAGCCTATTAGCATGTCTATCATGTGAGTGTTAAATTGCCATTGTGCCAACTTTATATCCAATTAAATATTACACTTATGCCGTGTACACACGTTTGGAATTTCCGACAAAATCGTGGATTTTTTTCCGAAAGAATATTGGCACAAACTTGTGTTGCATAACGGTCACACAAATGTTGTCTTAAATTCCGAATGTCAAGAACGGGGTGACGTACAACACTACGACAAGCCAAGAAAAATGAAGTTCAATGATTTCGAGCATGCGTTGGATTTTTGTGCGTTGAAATTGCATACAGATGATTGGAATATTTGACAGGAACTTATTCCGTTGGAAAAATAGATTTGTTGTCAGAAATTGCGACAGCAAATGTCCGATGGATACACACGATACAATGAATACACACGGTTGGAATTTCCAACCAAAGCTTCACATTGAACATTTGTTGTCGGAAATTCAGATCGTGTGTATGCGGCATTAGTGGTGCTTTTCGTTTTTTTCCCAAACATCAGCCTCACAGAGTTGACTTTATTCCTGAGAAAAGCTTCTGCCCTAAGCTTCAGTATTTTAGACTTTCCCTTAAGCCCACTTCCTGGCTATCTCTTCATACAACCAAGGACCTTCCCTTGAACTATTTAAAAAGACTATTGAATTGACCTTGCATAGGTTATTCACTCTGTGTGCTTGAATTATATATGTTTGTCCGAGTTCAAGGTAAAGTCTTCTTCTGAACACTGTTCACTCTAACTTTGACACAGTTTACTCTTTAGTAACTCTTTAACTTCCACTATTAACATACCTCCAAACTTTATGAGATTTTAAGAATCAGGGACACCTATTGGCAAAAGTATGTAGGCATAGGACATCCTACCATGCCCCCTTAAAGGGGAAATATACTAAAATATTAGTTAAAGCCGCAAGTGATTTTTTTTACCACTACTAATCCTTTATACTGGCTTTTGACATTTACAAATGAAGCAATTTAGAATTCTGATAAAAGGTTTAGCACTGGAAAACACTTTTTGAGAGAGAAATAGTTTATTTTATATACAACTATACAGATCAGACCAAAATGAGGGACAAATGAGGAGGAAAGAGGGGCAGAGGGACTTTGTTCCAAATCAGGGACAGTTGGGAGGGGAGCTATGCTGTCAATAAGCCTTGACTAAACAAAGCCATTCTAGTAAGCCAGGGTAGAAGCAGGAGGCTTTGGTGGCCATATTGGAAGCAGGCAGCTGCCTTTTATTTCAGTCATCTTTAATTAGTTGTGGTGTTTAGTGTAATGGTAGAAGTATTGAGATTATGCTGGATTTAGTACACTCAACGTCCGAAAAGAAAGAACAATTTAAGGAAATATGGGCCCCATGGGAGATATTTGAATAGTCTGAAGAGGTTATTGGGTAGTGCATACTAGCTCATTATCCTTTTGCCTTACAGGTTTTAAAAAAATTAAATACATTTGCGCTGGTATACAACTGCTTTAATGGTTTAATTACTGTATTTTGTCACTAGATGGCGATAGGGCTATCTCAGATAGCTGTTTTTGCACATAGCTGTCTCCCTTCCCCATCAGTTGCAGGCAGTCAGTCATCTTTGGTAATACAAGTGAATGGAGATTGGGATGAGAGCTGTAGACGGTGATATTTCCTGGAAAGGGGGTGGGGGCAGACATACCTGGAGCCCCCTCATTACCCCCCACCAGGATTTGTTTTCTATTCATTGTTAATGGTGCTTCAGGCGCGGTGTGGTTTTGCGGATATTGTTGCAATCATGGCAAACCGCATTGCACAGAGCTTGTCACCCCGATATTAGCGAGCCTCTCTTTTGTGTGATAAGCTTCACACATTGCAGTTTGCAGCATGATAAAACTCTGCATTTGTTGAGGCGCCCTTAAAAATGAATGACATACAAACGTGGTGCGTTTTTCCAGGATTGCAATGCGATTTGGAAGTTTGGCACTGTCGCCCACAATCCCAAATCACCAGATGTGATTGGAAATCTGAAGCTTCATGGCCCGTACACACGATCCAAATATTGTATGAAAACTGTCGTCCGAGGAAGAATGGTATGATAATCGGATCGTTAGTACAGAGCTTTTGAGAGCCAATCACGACAATTCATACGATATTTTCCGATTGGACAAGCACGAAAAAAATAATTGTACAATGCCAGATCATACAATATTCGTTTAGTCAGTATGTGTGTGTGTGTGCACAGTATATGTGTATATATTATATGTACAATTAAGTTCACTGTGTAACTCCAAATTCTAGATGTAAATTACAACCATGGCAATATTATATGTGCTAGAATTAAGTGCTATTTAACTCATATATGCACCACCTCAGATCCCTTTAAAATAAAAGTACTATACCTTCAGATTTGCAACAATATGAGCACTGGCAATTCTAACAAAAATAAAAATGACCTTAAATGCAGATAAGACCTAGGTAATTGATGTATCCCAGCCATAAATTAAACCTGTATTATTTCAATACAGTATTTAAGTCCAGTATACCTAGAATCGCTTTTTTTTTTATTTACTTTTTTTTTTTTATCTTGCAAACATTTTTGCAAAAAAAGGTGAGCCCTGGACACCTTTAGCTCAGAATATACTCACTTCTCTTGTGGTTTCAGAACGACTGAACTAAATTAACTTCTACAATTTCATAAGACATTTTAAACAAAACATTATTTTAAAACCTAACGTTTCACCTCTAAATTAAAACATTGTTTATTTTTTATGTTTTGCTCTTAAAATTTGTAACTGCAATTTTCTTAACCTTTTAAATCTACTTGACTATCTGATCAGATTCCTCAGGAGTGTAAATTTTGGTACCCTTTAAATACATGTAATTTAGTAGTGACGTCACGTTTCCCACATATAATTTCAATTGAACAGTGCCTTTTAAATGGGCTTAATATGTGTCCAACACATTCCATAAACTTGTCAATAGTTCTTGGAAATCTCTCAACAACCAAACCAAAAAATAAACATGTAATAAACATACTGTAAATCTTGGACCACATTGAAGTTCATTCTTTTCCCCAATATACAAAATGTCCCTATTGTACAAACCTGTTTTATAACCATGAACTCTATTATTTAAAACAAACCATTGATTTCAAGGCAACTTCTCGGAAAACAAAATGTATCTCTAAAGGCCCCTTTGACATGGGGCAGTGGAGGTGCGCTGGCGAGACACCTCCGAAATTACCGTGAGTTGCAGCCGCTAGCGGTGCGGTATTACCCCCACTAGCGGCCGCGAAAGGGTTAATACTGCCAGCAATGCGCCTCTATAGAGGTTTTGCCGCGGTCTCCCATTGTTTTCAATGGAGAGGAGCGGTGAAGGAGCGGTATACATGCCGCTCCTCTCACCGCTCCAAAGATGCTGCTGACAGGAGATTTTTTTATCTCCCGCCAGCGCATCGCCTTGGTGTGAAAGCCCTCGGGCTTTCACATTGAGGTTGCTGGGGCAGGAGTTTTTCAGGCGGTATAGCATCGCTATTTTTATAGCTGTACCGCCAGAAAAACTCCTCAATGTGAAAGGGGTCTAATCCTAAAGGTGGGTGTCACTCCTTGGTGGTATTTTCTTTTGGTGGTATTTGATCGCCTCTGCGATTTTTATTTTTTGCGCTATATACAAAAATAGAGCGACATTTTTGAAAAAAAAACAATATTTTTTTACTTTTTGTTATAATAAAAAACCAATAAACTAAATTTTAGTCAAACATTTAGGCCAAAATTTATTTAGCCACATGTCTTTAGTAAAAAAAAATCGCATTAAAAAAAAATTAGCTACCTAGCGGGAACAGCGACACTAATACAGCGATCAGAAAAATGATCGCTTAGTGACGCTGGCAATAGGGAGTGAAAGGGTTAACTAGGGCAGTGATCAAGGGGTTAAAACTTTATTGGGGGGGTGGGGGGGCTACCCTGACACTAACACTGACTGACTGTCACACTGTCTGTCACACTGACACTAAATACAGTAATCATACATGTATGATTACTGCATTCAGTGACACTGTGACAGGGGGGAGGGGGGGGGGGCGATCGCGGGGGTTAAATGTGTTTGTGTCTGTGTGTAAGTGTGCTGTTGGTGCAGACTTACTTGGTGTGTTGTGATCTCTCCTCAGCGGCGCTTGAAACAAACGCAGAGGGAGAGATCAGATAGCTTCCTCCTTCCTGTGTTTACACAGGAGGAGGAAGTGACAGGGCGGGCGGGCGCGCGCATTGGCTGGGAGCGATCCGGAGGGGGCGGATGAAAACGGATAGCCGCCCCCACTTGTCGGATCGCTCCTGCAGCCTCGCGGACTGCCGCATGTACGGGGGGGGTCCGATCGGACCCCCGATCCCCCCCAAGGCACCAACGTATATATACGTTGATGTGCCTGTCGGTGCCATTCTGCCGACGTAAATGTACATGCGGCGGTCCTTAAGTGGTTAAATTATGAGATGCTGCCTTTCTCTATAAAGATTTCCTGTCCCCCTATAGAAATTCCTTAATCTGTAAAGGAGGTCCAGGTACTGGGCAAATGTCTACATCCTCTTGTAAGTAACCCAAATCCACTAAGTTTTGTTGTTCAGGATGTGCCCCTTTACCAAGGAACATAGAACCTTGAGGTGTGGTACTACTTGCCCTCTAATATTCTAGAACACTGACATTTGGGTATGACATTCTACTAAAAAAGTAGGATTAAAAATAAATAAACTTAACTTGAACAGCTTCTGGCATTTTCAACTGAAGAGGGAAATAAACAGAATTCCTTAACTCACAGCCATCCAAATTTATTAAGGGGTTTACAATAATTCCCATCATGGGTGTACTTGCATGGGGTACATTTGTAAATGGATAGGGTTGAGTATATAAAAGTATTCTGTATTTTAATACTTCCTGAATTTTCAACCTCTTTATAAACTGTACTTTTTTTTTCTCCTTTGACTCTTAAATCATTAAAAACATAAATATTATTAACCCTTTTTTAGAACTCATAGCCAAGGGTTGAGGCTTCTGTTTTATGACTAAGTTACTATTTTCTCTGTAATCTCTTTTTTCTCTTCGCCGTTTGTTTCTTACTACATATTTACTTTAACAATACAATGTAAGGCTAGTTTTCATTGCGAAAAAAACACTTCATCTTTATGCACCCTTTAAGCAGAAACCAAATTATTCGAACGAGCAAACCTATCTATCTTTGACTGTGCAGGAAAACTGGCACTAAAATATTGCCCTAAAAAAATTTCAACTATGGTTTAAAGCTGCACACCCAAAAATACTCAGAGACCATTCCATGTCTTTACCCTTAAGGCGGTCATCAAGAGACACATTAATACATCTACTTAAAAATTTCTATTTGCCTTTACACTCTGGGATCCCGTTACTTTTACCTTGCTAGGCTTTAAATTCTCCACAAGCTCCGTAGCTCTGGATATCATGATACTTTTGCCTATTGGACGGAGTGTCTCAAGCAACCTGCACAGACAATATGCATCTAGGGGCAGCTTGTCGGCCAGATCTTCTGAAGCAACCGACACTCACAGTATGCATCTGGGCAGGCTGCAGTGTCCGGTCATCCTCCTGAGCAACTGGAGAGGACATATGCACTTTGCCAGCTGCCATCCTGTCCTCTTTATATCCCTTAACCCACTTTGAGTCCGTAACAGGAGGGCAACCAAAAAAGTGGTCTCTACTAGGTATGGGCTATCTGTTTGAGTCGAACATGAGTTTGACTCGAACAGCAAACAATTTGGGGTGTTTGCGACAAATTCGAAAAGCCGCGGAACACTCTTTAAATGTCTATGGGAGAAATAAAAAGTGACAATTTTAAAGGTTAATATGCAAGTTATTGTCATAAAAAGTGTTTGGGGACCTCGGTCCTGCCCCAGGGGACATGTATCAATGCAAAAAATAATGTTTTTTTCGGGAGCAGTGATTTTAATAATGCTTAAAGTGAAACAATAAAAGTGAAATATTGCTTTAAATTTTGTACCTGGGGGGTGTCTATAGTATGCCTGGAAAGTAGCGCAAGTCTCTGCACAAAATGAAATTTCTAAAGGAAAAAGGTCATTTAAAACTACTCACGGCTATAATGAATTGTCGAGTCCCGGCAATACAGATAAAAGTAATTGAAAAAAAAAAACAGCATGGCACCATTTTTTTTTTTTTTTTGGTTCGTTGGTTCCCCTTAATATTCATACCAGACCTAAAGGGCCTGGTAATGGACTAAGGGGGAAACCCATGCTGTTTTTTTTTTCAATTACCTTTATCTGTATTTCCGGGACCCGACAATTACTTTTTTCCTTTAGAAATGTCATTATGTGCAGGGACTTTTCTAAGCATGGGAAACATGCGCTACTTTACAGGCATACTATAGACACCCCCCAGGTATAGAATTTAAAGGAATATTTCACTTTATTAAAGCATTATTGAAGTCACTGAAACCGAAAAAACTGCAGTTTTTAAAACTTTTTTTTGCATTGATACATGTGCCCTGGGGCAGAACCCAGGTCCCCAAACACTTTTTATGACACTAACTTGCATATTAGCCTTTAATTATCACTTTTGATTTTTCATGTATGTGTCCCATAGACTTTAACGGTGTTCGCATTTTCTGCTGCGAGCCAAACCGGGGGGTGTTCGACTCATCCCTAGTCTCTACCTATCCCACTTTAAAGTGGAGGTTTTCCCTAATAACATGTATATCTGACAAACTTCCTTATATTCGTAACAAGTACAGTCCGCAATTTATTTTTTATTTTTTATGCTTTACATACCTTGTAATCCATCTTTTCAATCTACTTCTCCCCGCGGGAGGCGTTTCTATGCCTAGGGGGATTGTCATCTGGGAGGTCACCCAGATGATCGATGTCTGTTCCCCCGGCGGATAAGGCCCTGCCCCCCGTATTGCGTAGGCGCGCACGAGTTGCAGGGTTTCCCCGTATTGCGTAGGCGCGCACGAGTTGCAGGGTTTCCGAAAGAAGCCAAACATACAGAGATGTGAGTCGGCTCTATACGGCGCCTGCGCTCTGCATGTTCGGCTTCTTTTTCAGAAATCCCCTAACTCGTGCGCTCCTACGCAATACGGGGGAAGGGGCCTTATCCGCCGGGGGGAACAGACATCAATCATCTGGGCGACCTCCCAGATGACAATCCTCCTAGGCATAGAAACGCCTACTCCCGTGGGGAGAAGTAGATTGAAAAGATGGATTACAAGGTACGTAATACATAAAAAATAATAATTGTGGACTGTACTTGTTACGAATATAAGGAAGTTGGTCAGATATACATGTTATTAGGGTGAACCTCCGCTTTAACTGACACCACTGAACTGTTTGGGTTTAATTCTACCATCGGTCTCCCTCTTATATTGCCTTGGCTCAGGGCTCGGGAAATTCTGCTTAAATCAGACACAGACACACACTGGAATGAAGAGCAGAGACTTGTTTATTTCAGCTTGTACAAGAGCTTAAGTACACAGGATGAGATGGGTGTTAATTATTTTCCACCAATAAGGGGTACATGTTTGGATGATATATTTCCTTTATAATAAGGGAGAAGACGTCCTTATTCATTTAACCAATCATAGAGATGCACATATTAGGACATATTAATTATTCATGACTTAAGCTCAAATTTTCCATCAGACAGCTTAATTTAGCTGTCTCATTACTAGGATATTCTTGAATTTATAAGTTCCTCATTTAAGTTTCACTTTTACTAATACATATTTTCTAATGTGCTTAGAACAAACAAATGTGCTTAGAACAAACATCTTCAAAACAAACCCTTAAGTAGCACTATTTTTCAGCCTAAAATATTATTCATCATTATATTAAACGATTTAACCCCTATAAAAGGGGTTTATTCCATAAAACAAGTTAACAAACTGCTTGTCCAGGGTGATGTAATCTTGGATTCAAGAACTGGTTTTGTAATTCTTTTAGCCAACGCGTTTCAAGGGCTGACCTGGTTCGTCAGGGACTCAGATCCTGTCAAAGACTGTAACAACATGTACAAGATATGACAATCAATGTTTCATGTAGAAAAATCACAAATAAATTTCTTTACATACTGTACACAGCATCAACTTTTGTTATAATAAAAAATGTACATATATTTTATACATTATTTGCGACATTCCACATAGTGGAGCAAATGATATTTCATGGTACAAATCAATATATTCTGAAAAGGTATATATATCGCAAAATTACCTGTATAGTATTACATAAGACAGTGGTGGCAAGTAGCCTGGGGAGCCCTTGGGAAACATCTCAAAAACTCCAAAAAGGAAACACCCACATAGGAGCAAGGACGTTACCATATATCTGGATGTTGGAAATATATACTGTAGTGTTATAGTGCACCACAGGGGGCATATAAAACATTTTTATATTCTTCCATCCATCTATTGTATAGTAACATTCGATAATTTATTCTGTTGGATAGGTATCTGTCTCTATATGTTGTAATAGTGGAAGTCCCTGTACGTATGGAAAGGGAGGAAAAACGGACACAGAGTCTGCATGTCAGTGGACTGCAGAACTTCACAGCATAACTTTGAAAAGGAGAAAACTGTTTTGGCAGCTTTCTCCGGGTTTTATTAAGTTTGAATGGGGCTGTGTGGTTTGGAGATCCTGCAGAGACTTGGGTGGGATTGGATCTCCAACCCTGTGTCCGGGTCTTGTTTACAGCCAATATAATGAGGGACTGGTGAGAGCAGAGGAGAGTGAGAGGAAGGTGGAGCTGTTGCTGTTTCTCTGTGAGGATAGACGCTGTACGTGTTGAAGGACTTCGGGGCCTTGTGCATCCAGGACCGTGGGTCTGGAGGAGGTGATGGTTTGAGGGACCAGTACCTGTAGCCGCAGTGCTGTTAAAGAGAGGCCAGGTGGGCGGTTATTTTCAGTTGTCGATGAATAACGTTTAAACCCCTGCGTGGGATTCCTCAATGGACTGTTTTTGTTTCGTTTTCCTCATCTAATAAACGTGGGCTACCAGGCCCTTAACACTATATGCCTGTTTGGTGTGGACTCACTACCCAAAAACGCATCTGCCACAAGAGCTAAACACCCCCAATGTCTACAATGTATATATGTGTACACGTGTAATTCCATTCCAATCCTCTTGCATTTATAAGATCAATTATTCATGCACACACATGTATACAGGCTGCTATCTTAACCATTTGCCGACGAGCTCGGCTCGGCTGCGCGAAACAACGTAATATTACGTCATTTTGCATTTCAGCCATTAGGGGCACGTGCTCGCCCCCTGCTTGCCACTGGTGCCGACGCGCGTGCCTGGCGGGCGCGATCACCGCCGGGCACCCACGATCGCTCGTTACAGAGCGAGAACTGGGAGCTGTGTGTGTAAACACACAGCTCCCGGTTCTGTCAGCGGGAGAAATTACTGATCGTCTGTTCATACAATGTATGAACAGCAATCTGTAATTTCCCCTAGTCAGTCCCACCCCCCCTTCAGTTAGAACACACCTAGGGAACATAATTAACCCCTTCCCTGCCAGTGACATTTTTACAGTAATCAATGCATTTTTATAGCACTGATCGCTATGAAAATGCCAATGGTCCCAAAAATGTGTCAAAAGTGTCCGAAGTTTCCGCCATAAGGTCGCAGTACCTTTTTTTTTACGAAAAATATGATGAAGAATACGTATTGGCGTAAACTGAGGAAAAAAATATTTTTTTTATATATTTTTGGGGGATATTTATTATAGCAAAAAGTAAAAAATATTCATATTTTTTTTTCAAAATTGTCGCTCTATTTTTGTTTATAGCGCAAAAAATAAAAACCGCAGAGGTGATCAAATACTACCAAAAGAAAGCTCTATTTGTGGGAAAAAAAGGACGGCAATTTTGTTTGGGAGCCACGTCGCACAACCGCGCAATTGTCAGTTAAATCGACGCAGTGCCAAATTGCAAAAAGTGGCCCTGTCTTTGACCAGCAAAATGGTCCGGGGCTGAAGTCGTTAAACTCATTTTTTATTGATAGGTGGCATCTGCCTGGCCCGTGTCTCCCCAGCTTACTATGGGACAGTTGACACTTTCATTGGTTCGCCCTGGAGTTGTTTTCCGACCACCCATATCCCATAAACTGTGCATCCCGGTTTCTGGAATGCACATGGTGCAATCAAAAGTGGCGCGACTCCTTTACGCATAGCTTCCATGATAAGCTTCCAGGCCGTGGAACACAATATTCAAGACGACAGTGCGGCCCAGGTACAGCGACTTGTCCACAGGTCATACAATAATCCCACCCTCTACCACTGAATGAATAAATTAATGAATGAGTAACTTGTATAGCGCTACAAACGCAAACTAAATCGCCTCAAGGCTGGCTGGATACCACTGGCTGGATACTCCCAGTGTATTATCACAAACCTTACTCAGATTTCTATAATGCTATGAGGAGGGAGAAGGGAGGCTACGGTATGCTGTGTGTGTCTATGGAACAAGCCCAAACACCTAACTCCATAGCAAGCTGTTTGTTATGGGGGCAGACACAGAAGGGACCCCATAAGAGGATGTTCAGGGCCACTCTGTGCAGGGCCATCTTAATAGCATCATGGGCCCCTGGGCAAAGTAATGCTCTGGGGCCCCTACAATGGAGACAGTGCAGGTAAACAGACATCAATAGTGATGAGCGGAATACGCCATATTCGATTTCGCGATATTTCGCAAATATTTCAAAGAATATTCGCGAATATTCAAGTATATATAACTACAGTATAAGATAACTGAATATATTATGACTGAATATCACCAAGGAAAGCCAGCTAAGGTAAATGAAAAAAACTTTTAAACAAGGATATTCACACATTGAAATGCTAGATATTATAACCTGGATGTGCAGAAAGAAATGTATTGAAAAACAGTCCCACACTGATCATATGCACCAATACTGTGTGAAAAAACTTAACAAAAAATCTTAACAAAAGACAATCCCAGACGACGTCCGTGGTGACGAAACGCGTAGGCGTGGCTTGCAGCACTGACGACATCACGCTACTCCGAGAGGAAACTCCAAACGAACACGAGCAGGAGGGGACGTGCAGCCGCCGGTTTCATTATATTACACACCGCTATTTATCCACCTCTTAAATGTGAGTGCATATAGTTTTTTCTACAATAAATCGTTTTGTATTCTCTGGTATCACGGTATGGTCCTCCTTTTTTCTTGTATTTCTCAATCATCGAGAGATTCATCCAGGCACTATACAGACGGTCAGGAGGGAGACCTTAAACCCCCGGGCTCAGAGTGACCAGCATAGTGGTCAGTATAGTCGGTAAGGAGACTACATCTTCACTTTGGGTGTCTCTACTGGTGAATTAAAGCCTGCTTACACTTTCCATTTCCCACCCCTTTGATGACCCGCTGAATCTCACTTTCGGGACTCTTTCCATCATCCAATTATCATTCTCCTTGTGGATATTTAAATGGAATAAGACTTTTTTGTTAAGATTTTTTGTTAAGTTTTTTCACACAGTATTGGTGCATATGATCAGTGTGGGACTGTTTTTCAATACATTTCTTTCTGCACATCCAGGTTATAATATCTAGCATTTCAATGTGTGAATATCCTTGTTTAAAAGTTTTTTTCATTTACCTTAGCTGGCTTTCCTTGGTGATATTCAGTCATAATATATTCAGTTATCTTATACTGTAGTTATATATACTTGTCCATCCAGTCTTCATTTTTATCCAGCGCCGTATCTTTTTTCTTTTTCTATATTATAATTTTTGTATCACAAATTTTTGATACTGGCTGCTTTTATACAGTTTCATACCTGCACAGGTCAATTTATTATTTTATTCAAATTTTTTATTATTTTTTATTAAGCGCAGTGTTTCCCTTGTGGTTTTTTTTTATTCGCGAATATTCGTTAATATCAAATATTCGTGATATTTTATAAAAAAAAAAAAAATTGCGAAATTTCGCCAATGCGAAATTTCACCAATGCGAAATTTCGCTTTTTTTTTGTGTGTGACTTTTAATATCGAATATTCGTGATATTTTATAAAAAAAAAAATTTGCGAAATTTCGCTATTTTTTGTGGGATAAAATATCACGAATATTCGATACTTATGAATATTCGCTATATTTTATAAAAAAAAATTTCGCTAGTGCGAATGCGAAAATGATTGCGAATTTGATTGCGAAATTTGAAAAAATATGAATATTCGAAATAGCGAATATTCCACCCCGATATTCAAGTTATTCGCGAATACTCGAATATGCAATATTCATAGCGAATATTCGCTATCGAATATTCGTGAGCAACACTGGACATCAAGTAGGTAGAAGGCAGACAAGCAGAGCTTCCCCTTTTCCCCCATTAACTACATGAACAATCATTATGTACTGCAAATAAACAGTGGGAAAATACTACATACATAAAGTACCAAAGCTTTGCATATACTGTAATATATCTGCTAGATTGATGCCTCCCCAGCACTGTGACCCCTCTACACCCCAGATATACCCAGCACTCTGACCCCTCTACACCACAGATATCCCCCCAGCACTCTGACCCCTCTACACCCCAGATATCCCCCCAGCACTCTGACCCCTCTACACCCCAGATATCCCCCCCAGCACTCTGACCCCTCTACACCACACATAGCCCAGATATACCCAGCACTCTGACCCCTCTACACCACAGATATTCCCCCAGCACTCTGACCCCTCTACACCCCAGATATCCCCCCAGCACTCTGACCCCTCTACACCCCAGATATCCCCCCCAGCACTCTGACCCCTCTACACCACACATAGCCCCCAGCACTCTGACCCCTCTACACCCCATATATCCCCCCAGCACTCTGACCCCTCTACACCCTAGATATTCCTCCCAGCACTGTAACTATATACCATAAGATACCCCTTGTATTGTGACCCCACTACATTCCTGATAACCCCAGCACTGTGGCCTCTCTATATCCCTGATACCTCTAGCACTATAGCTGCCCAAGCATTGCTACCCCCTATACACCCCAGATCCCTCCTCAGCATTGTTTTTCCCCTCATACACCCTTGATATCCCCCAGCACCATTATTCCATCCATGTAGTACCCACTTTTCCAGTGGAGATACAGGGCATTTAAACTTTTGGCTTTGTGCCCACCTCCAGCACTTAACTCACCTATACCAATCAAGCAGGCAGAAGGAGGGGCGGAGGAG
Organism: Rana kukunoris; assembly: GCA_029574335.1. Lineage (NCBI taxonomy): Eukaryota > Metazoa > Chordata > Amphibia > Anura > Ranidae > Rana > Rana kukunoris. The sequence continues at coordinate 139,486,575 of CM056053.1, read as the reverse complement.
GGAGCATCCCTCTGGGCATTCCAAGCCTTTCGGTGCAAACAGTGCTAGACAACTGGGCTCAACGTGACACCATCCACAAAGCAACTTCCGCAGGTGGGCTCTCAGTGCTGCCGACTCAGCAGCTCCTACCCTGCAGCCTTCGAGTCTTGAGTATTTAAGCTGCATGGGGAGGGGTCAGAACATCACTGGCGCTCAGGCCTTGCCCCTTCCTGCTGGCTGTGAAATGGGTATCGTTCTGCACAGCATGGCACACCGCTGCCAGCCTGCCTACCATGTGTATCCAGTGCAATCATGGGGCCCCCAATATCGGGGGAGCGTGGGCTCAAGGACCAGCTGCTTTGGGTAAAGTGCAGGGACCCCCCATGCATATGGGGCCCCTGGGCCATGCCCAGGTGTGCCCTCTCATTAAGACAGCTCTGACTCTGTGCAATACCATTACACAGAGAAGGTAAGTATAAGATGTTTACTTTCATTTAATAATTTGCCTTTGTAATAATAATTTGTAATATATTATATTGTAATGCAAGAGGGAATCTTACCATTTAGCTAAGCTGAGTCCCTTTTCAGCCAGAGGTTTAACCATATTAGCGAAGATGATGGTATTCTCATCGCTGGAATTCCCAAGAAGAAACCTTGCATGAATCCCCTACATAACAAAACGGTTATGTTAAGAGCTATATAAATATCAGTCTTTGTGAAGAAGTTTTTAGAATTAAGTAAACCTGAGCAAGCTAAACACAATAGATGGTGATGTACAGTAATATGAAAAATCTTGACTTCTCATGTAAAAATCCAGCCTGACCCAGACCCTCCCACCTTAGTCAATGAAGTCTCTTTTAAAGCAATATGGAGGCTAAGAAGGGGAGAGGGAAGAAGTCAGGCCAACTTTTATGAGGAAAAGTCAAGTGTTGCATATATTTTCAGCTCACTAGTACTCTGGATTCCAACAAGAAGATAAACTTTACCTGGCAAAATAACAATATATTAAGACTTATTTATTTTACTTTTCAATATACATTAATCCTTTAACTTTTTTTTATCACTGGTAATGCGCACATGGCATTATTCTCACAAACAGATTTGGAATCTGCTGACCACAGCAATTCAGAAACAATTGCATGCTTATGAGTGACTTGTTCCCATCATGTCCATTGATTTGCATAGAACAAAAGCAGGCTCAATGCAAGGGTACATAGAAAGCTTTTGTTTATGTGCCCTGTTCCCAACATAAAACTCAGTTGGAGTGCACTGCATAAAAATGAAGCATATCTGATTTTTTTAGCAGTGAAATAAATGACATGTAGCAGGGTTGCTCGTAAATGTATTTGCCAAGTTATAGTTGCCTTGGGCCACAGGGCAGTATTCCAACATAACATCCCAAAACACACCTCCAAAACAACCACTGCCTTGCTAAAGAAGCTGAGGGTTAAGATAATGAACTGGCCAAGCATGTCTCCAGACCTAAACCCTATTGAGCCTCTGTAGGGCACCCTCAAACGGAAGTTGGAGGAGCGCAAGATCTCTAACATCCACTATCTCCGTGATGTCGTCATGGAGGACGGAAAGAGGACACCAGTGGCAACCTGTGAAGCTCTAGTGAACTCCATGCCTAAGAGGGTAAAGGCAATGCTGCAAAATAATGGTGGCCTCACAAAATATTAACAAGTTGGGCCCAATTTGGAAATTTTCACCTGGGGTGCACTCACTTTTGTTGCCAGCGGTTTAGACATTAATGGCTGCGTGTTGAGTTATTTTGAGGGGAAAGCAAATTTTCACTGTAAGCTGTACACTCACTACTTTACATTGTAGCAAATAGAGTTGCCACCTCATCCCTTTAAAACTGAACACCTATTAATTACACAGGTTCTGTGGCTAATTAAGGTGGTAATTAAACTCACTTGGTGCCTTATCTGCATTAAATTAGCCTCAGAATCTGTTTAATTCAGATGTGTTCCTTTTAAAGGATTGAGGTGGCAACCCTAGTAGCAAAGTGTAATTTCTTCAGTGTTGCCACACAGAAAGATATAATAAAATATTTACAAAAATGTGAGGGGTGTACTCACTTTTGTGAGATACTGTGTATATATATCATATATATATGAAAACGTATCAATTCTGTTGTACTGATGGTAGACAGTCCAGGGTATTAAGAGGCATGTCAAGTTTTTTTAAGTGTTTTTTTTTTCACACTGTCACCAGTGCAGTACAGCGTCATCATAACGGTTGTGGGGGTGATCAGAGACACTGGTGAAACTTTTTCTTCTTTTTACCACATTGACCAGAGCAATAAACTGTTACCATAGTAACACCATACTACTCTGGAAGTGATCAGGATATTTTTTTTTTTTTTTACACATTATTATTGCTTATACCAATGAATTTCACTAGTATAAGCATCCATTTTTTACTGAATGCAATCCATTCATTCAGTGTGTATTGTTGTGATTACCCACAGCTAATTGCAGATGGGCTGTGATTGACCCTGTCAGTACCATGTGGTCACTGTGACAAACACAATTGTACACAATAAATGGCATGAAAGGAAGTCATCCAATGTTTACAATTGTCATGTGAACTGCTGTGATTGGTCACAGAGATCACATGGTACAGGGCAGCAAGATAGTCCAGTGATCAGTCACGGCCACAGCCAGTGATAGATCGTGTCGCAGTGTGGCCTCATGGCCCAGTGCGAGCAGCGTTCCAGAAGGACATCATATGACATCCACACGTAATGAAAAATGCCCCACCTAGTCATAATTTGACAACAGACTGGGTGGGAAGTGCTAAAAAACATATGAGATAAAGTGTTTCACTTTGTTACCTGTAATAATCCAGCAATCTTAAAGCAGTTAAGTGCAAGAAAAAAGTTCCAGTCACGAACTGGTGAATCCACACCTCGACGCCGCCTATAAATGCTCATCAGATCCTCATAGGGTGGTATTCCTAACAAATAAAGAACACATGCAGCCATTTAGGATTACTGCCTACTTTTTTACTTTTCACACAAGAACAGAAGAAAAAGACGTGCATTTGATTGGGAGTCTGGAATTGGTAACCAGTCTGTAATAGAAATGATCATTTAGCCGACTTTAATACTTTTTTTTTCACTTTAAACACTTCTGTCATCAGGTCCTCTTACACGCTCATCAAGAATCTCTGGTAAAAAGTCACAACAGTTCACAAATATTAAAGGTCCTTTATATTAAAGCAAAATGCTTACCTGTGATCACAATATACAATACATATCTGCAGCTCAACGTAGAAGTATGTTATCAGGTATTGGGTAAAGTATTTTTTGTACTCGCCATTATTTTCTCCACTGGAGGACACATTGTTTTTTTTCTAGTTGATGTCCAGTTACAAAGTTAAAGGGGTTGTAAAGGTATGTACACTTTTTTTCACCGTAATGCATTCTATGGGTTTTACCACCGCCAATATGAAAGAGCCCAAACGTTCATTCAGTTGCCCACTGGAAAGTATTCAGATCAACAATTCTCAGCTTTTAGCGCTGTCACATTTTGTATGACAATCGCACAATCATGCAACACTGTACCCAAATTAAGTTTTTATATATTTTTTTGAGACACATAGAGCTTTCTTTTGGTAGTTTTTAATCACCCCAGTTTTTTTTGCTAAACAAATGAAAAAAATACCAAAAAAACAAAAGTGGAACTTCCGCTTTAAGCACTCCTCGCCCCCTTACATGCCACGTTCGTTAGGAGTGGAACTTCTTGTCCCGCTTCCAACTTCTACCTAGGGGTTGCCTATGTGACTCCTCCTCGGCCCCTCCCTCTAGGTGATCTCCTGGGACACGTGACAGGTCCCAGGAGATCGCCTGTCCACTACGGGAGTACAGCGCGTGTGCGGCCGTGAAGCTGAAAGCTGTCATGGCCGGGTGCCACAGTGTTAATGGAGGGGCCGAGGAGAGGAGCGGCACTCCGTGCAGCCGCATTGCTGGACTGTGGAACAGATACGTGTCTGTTTATTCAAAGTCAGCAGCTATACTTTTTGTAGCTGATGAAGCTGCACGGGTGGGCTGCAGTGATGGACACTGATTATCCGTGAAAACAATGTGCTGACAGGTTAACGGTTCTCCTTTCCTCATATAGACATAGCATGGGAGGAAAGGACTGCCGATTACCGACAAGTATGTTTACATGTGATCAACATGTGAGCGCAAACAAACTGAAAAATTAAACTGTTAGTAGTGCAGATTAGGTATTATTACTGCTAGATCAAACTGTGCCCATCAATTGCACCTCACTGTGCCCATCACAGTAGGCCAATTACATCCACATTTCAAGGAAAAGTAAATAAAACCACTTAACATAAGGTATCCTTATTAGAGCCCCTTTTACATCAGATGTCCCCATCAGCATCCCCCTATAAATCAGATGTCCTCAGAGTTCCCCTCTTTACATCAGGTGTACCCATCAGAGTCCTCCTTTACATTAGATGTCACCGTCAGAGCCCCTCCTTTACATTAGATGTCCTCATCAGAGCCCCCCTTTACATTACATGTCCCCATCTCCTCCCCCCTGGTACTCACAGCTCTTACAGCAAGTCGCCTGTTTTCCACTTTTGGACCAGCCGGATCAGTCCGAGAAACCGGAAGTGAAGGCACAGGACCCACCAATCTCACACCACAGCAGGGAACAATGCTATAGAGCAGTGGTTCTCAACCTGGGGGTCGGGACCCACTCGGAGGTCGAATGATGATTTGCCTGCACCACTCTCCCTGCCTTTTTGTGGCCACCCAGCAGGGCTGTTCCTGGAGCCCTACGGCCGCCCACTCAGCCTCTTCGCAGCCACACATTCAGTTCACAGCATGGCTGGGGGTGCAGAGACTAGAGGTCAGCTGTCTGGTGAAGAATGTGAATTGCGAGGGGCTGGAGGAGACCCTATCGTCTGATTTAGCATAGGTGTCACTAATACAAGACACCACAGAGCTGGAGACACAGGGAGTAACACTATCTGTGATTAGAGTTCCCATTAAAAGTCTCCACTACAGTTCTCAGATCAGCAGATGACCTTCATCACGAGCACCCAAGTTGGCTGATCCCACCCCTGCCAGCACTGCCATTCATCCCATTCCCCCCACCAAAGAGTAAAGCCCTGTACACACTGTCTCACAGTGTTTTCCATAGGGCAATAGTGAATCTTGCTGAAAAAAAGCTGCCGGGAATCCCGACGGGAAAATAGAGAGCAGGTTCTCTATTTTTCCCGGGCAGTTTTCTCATCTGAAAAACTGCTAGGGAGCATACACTTCCTGTTTTCCTGTCCAAAAGCTCTCATGGTAGTTTTCCCAACAGATACGAGGCTTAAGAGAAGGAATAAAAATAGAAAATACATGGAAGCGAGAGAAAAAAGGAGGGAGAAAAAATAAGAGAAAAAACAAGAAAGACATCTAGAGAGAGGGATGGGGGGGAACAAGAAATTAGGATAGATAGAGATAAATTCTAAAGAAAGGAGAACAAAGAAAGAGTGGTACATCCTAAAATGTACTATAAGGGGGTTCAATATTGTACGAGTGGAAGGGACTTAGGGAGCACTAAATGTCCGTGGGTTAGGGGCACAAATTACTTGTCTTGCCTTAGGTGCCGACAACCCATGCTACGAAAACAACTTGGGACATTTTATCAAGGGGTCACGGCACTAGAAAGGTTGAGAACCAGAGGGAGTGTTCAGGACTTTCTAAAGGAAGCCAATAGAGCAGTGGCGGAATTATAAGGGTGCTGAGGTCGCCATGGTGACCGGGCCCCTTGCTGGAGGGGGCCCCCTGTATACAGTGCTTCGATAGAAGGAGCACAGACAAGTTCCCCAATCCCAAGCCGAACTGTAATCGGCACTGTGCGGGGAGCTCATCACAGTCATTACAAAGTGAAAGCAAAGTGTGTGCTCTTTGTCTCCCCCTACAGTGCAGTACCCGGCAGGAAGAGCTGCTAAGGTAAAAGACTGGCGTTTTTTATCTACTGTGTGTGTGTTTGCATGCCATGTATGTATGTATGTATGTGAGTGTGCATGTATTGAGACTCAGACTGCAGTGGTTGCTATAGTATACTGAAGTAAAAGTATACAGAGCAAACTTTGTCTGCAGGCATGAAAGATACAGTCACAGCACCTGTGATCATCATTATCATGCTGATGATCACACTGTACAGCCTATATTATACTGTACTTCATATGACTGTACTGTATATAGGCTATATACAGTACAGTCACATGAAGTACAGTGTAATTATCAGCATGATAATGATGATCACAGGTGCTGTGGCTGTATGTTTCATGGCTGTAGACAGTGTTTGCACTGTATACTTTTACTCCAGGCTTTTTTTCCGCAGAAATGTGGCACTTCTGAAATCTGCACTCTGCACGTAGCACACCCCCGGACTCTGCACGTAGCACACCCCCGGACTCTGCACGTAGCACACCCCCGGACTCTGCACGTAGCACACCCCCGGACTCTGCACGTAGCACACCCCCGGACTCTGCACGTAGCACACCCCCGGACTCTGCACGTAGCACACCCCCGGACTCTGCACGTAGCACACCCCCGGACTCTGCACGTAGCACACCCCCGGACTCTGCACGTAGCACACCCCCGGACTCTGCACGTAGCACACCCCGGACTCTGTACGAAGCACACCCCGGACTCTGCATGTAACACACCTTTAACTAATGGCGGATTTATCAGGGTCGCAGCAGTCGCCATTGCGACTGGGCCCTGTGATTCCGCCAAGTCTGCCCGTTTGAGGTGCCCGACTGCCGCCTGCCAGTGTGAGAGGTCCACCTGACTGTCATGCCACTGTGGAGGGGGGCCCTTCATGATTTCTTGCACCGGGGCCCTGAAGTCTCTAGTTACGCCACTGCAATAGAGCAAACACAAAAACACAAACTTTCTCCTGCGCTCAGGAGCCCAGTCACCAAGTGGCACAACTAGAGCCTTCTAATGAAGTAGGGGATTACTAAAGTCTTGCTGCCCTCCACAGAACAATTGGTATTCTTAAGGCTGAAACATATAGAAAGAAAAGGAGGGCGCACTGACCTTGTGCATTACCAATGGCAAGGTTTATTCATAAATATACAGATAAAATAACTACTCACAAACAAGCTTTAAAATATGGCTTATGACTATTGCTGTGGCCCTGAGGAAGAGGGTCTGCCCGGGCAATGCGTAAGCCATTATTGGTGCCGTCTGGTTCCCCCAGTCATCTGGCCCAAGTCGTGAGCATCTAGAGACATCATTTACTACTGCCGGAGGGTTGTTAAGCCATATTTTAAAGCTTGTTTGTGAGTAGTTATTTTATCTGTATATTTATGAATAAACCCTGCCATTGGTAATGCGCAAGGTCGGCGCACCCTCCTTTTCATTCTATATATAATAGAGCAAACACGCCATGCTTCCCATAGCACCTGTGTGTCCGGCATCCCGCACACACTTAAAGGGCCAGTATTTTTATATTATGCCTCTCACCTGAGCAGGCATAATGATATCACCACTAAGCTCTTGTCGAAGCATTTTATCACAGGGATGTCGTTCAGTGGCACAGAAGTAGCAGTGCACTGGCATGCTGGTGTTTAGGAAGGCTACAGATTCCAATCCAAGAGGGTGCCACCTTCACTTACTATTCTCATTAATCACATGATCCCTACACGTAAACCCATTTTTTTAAAGGAATTTTACTGAGATGTCACACATTCATCTCATAAAGTTCACTTACTGGCTGCGCACTGTTAAGCAGGGGAGTGTCTCACGCTGCCATGAAAAAAGGTATTGCATTCAGGTGCATGATTTCACATTGCTTCTGTGACACAATCACTTAAATAAACGTTTGGACATTATTATGAAGATCCATGGTGTGCTGATGAAATATGCAGCGATCTATGCTTATATTTGGTCTGCTTTATTAAAGTATTGGAACCACAGGCACCATTTTTACAGGTGGTTAGCAATGGTAACTCCCATATTTCTGTCAGTTCGGGTTGCCTTTAATTCCTTTAATCCCTACCTTCAATATCACCAACGGATCTGTCACCACCATAAATGGGTTCTTCACGAGGCCAAAAATAAATGATAAGAAAGTAAGCCAAGTCTGATATAGGATTTCCAATTGTGGACAGTTCCCAGTCCAGGACGGCCATCACACGTGCCTAAAAGACAGTAAAGTTCACTTTTAAACACCAATAAACAAACAAGAAAACCATAACACAGTAAATGTGTTTGTAGTCTGCACTGTACTAAGTATTGTTTCAACACAGCTAGACATATGTGTAACCTTTTTTTTTTATATTAGTTTCCTATTTATTTACACATATATCTGCTGAAGGGAATAAATCAGGAAAAAATAATTCCATAGGAGGCTCTAAGAGTCGGTTCACACTAGGGCGACACGACTTCCAGCACAACTTTCAGAGGCAACTCCAACACGACTTCAGCATGAACCACAGGGTGATCTGGGGCGATCTGGGGTGATTTGGGCCAATCAGAGCTTCTAAGCTCTTTTGACATCATTCTTCTTCCCGTTTCATTTTTTCTTCCCTGTTTTTCTGTGTCCAAAATGCTCTCTGTGCATTATGTATTGTCAGCTGTCATAGCAGCTGGTTTGGCAGTATTGATCAATAAGGATCTATTGTTCCTGCCAGGGATATACTGTTGTTAGGGATCTATTGTTGTTGTCAGAGGAAATAGTGTTCCTGTTAGGGATCTACCGTTGTCAGGGATCTATTGTTGAAAAATGGGGGGGTGTGATGGCGCTTAATGATTAACAATATAAATAATAAAATAATATTCCCACTAATAGGGAGTATGAGAATGTGAAAAAGGTGTCTCACTCCTTGATACTACAAATCCCTCCTGACATCAACAATGATGGGGGGATGCATGAAGTGATGAGAATATAATTAAAAACAATTCCTTGATTGATAAAGTGATATAAATACATCAATCCAATGGTAATGAAACGGTGCCGAAGAGTTGCAATAAATGACAATATACAATATTAAGGTGCTTTCAAAATTAATCAAAAAGTGCAAGGTGCTTCATATAAGTCCAATATAAGGTGCTGATTACGAAAGTCCAAAAGTGCAATAAGTGCTTGATAAATATCTGCAATCCACCGCACGATAAACCAGTATAGTTGTGCAGAATGACACCCAGTGTAAACGCAAATACAAGCCTCTCACCTTCCAGAGGCTATACAACAGCCTAGTAAACAACACAGATTCCACTGCGGGTCAGGGTCACGCGGTTAGTCTGTTCCTTCACTGTAGTCCCACAAGTTTCCCAGGATCCGGTGGCTCTCAGTAAACAAACAATAGAGACCTCATAGCGCAACCAATGTAAACAATTTATTAAATAAAAAAGAGAGATACACTCACATGCGAGCAGTGTAATCATCAGCATATAACAATCACAGCAGGATACTTCCACTCTCGGCCGCGAGCGGAGGTGACGTCACCGACGGCTCTCCTCCTGCCTGACGCATTGCGTGGTAGTCACATCACTTAGTCATAGGATTGAGGGATCTATTGTTGTTGTCACAGGAACTATTGTTCCTGTCAGGGATATATTGTTGTTGTCAGGGGAACCAGTGTTCCTGTTAGGGATCTACTGTTGTCAGGGATCTATTGTTGTTGTGGATCTACTGTTGTTGTCAGGGGAACTAGTGTTCCTATTAGGGATCTACTGTTGTTTTAAGGGGATCTATTGTTGTCAGGGAACTAGTGTTCCTGTCAGGGATCTACTGTTGTCAGGGATCTTTTGTTGTTGTCACAGGATCTATTGTTCCTGTCAGTGATCTACTGTTATCAGCCATCTATTGTTGTTGTCAGGGGAACTAGTGTTCCTGTTAGAGATCTACTGTTGTTGTCAGGGGATCTACTGTTGTTGTCATGGGATCTATTGTTAATGTCAGAGATCTACTGTTGTTGTCGTCAGAGATCTACTGTTGTTGTCAAGGGAACTAGTGTTCCTGTTAGGTATCTGTTGTTGTAAGTGGATCTTTTCTTCATGTCATGGATCTATTGTCAGGGATCTATTGTTGTTGTCACAGGAACTATTGTTCCTGTCAGGGATCTACTGTTGTCATGGATCTATTGTTGTCAGGGAACTAGTGTTCCTATTAGGGATCTGCTGTTGTTTTAAGGGGATCTATTGTCAGCAAAACTTGTGTTCCTGGTATGGATCTACTGTTGTAAGGGATCTATTGTTGTCACATGAACTATTGTTCCTGTCAGGGATCTACTGTTGTCAGGGGTCTATTGTTGTTGTCACAGGAACTATTGTTCCTGTCAGAAATCTACTGTTGTCAGGGATCTATTGTTGTTGTCACAGAAACTATTGTTCCTGTTAGGGATCTACTGTTGTCAGGGATCTATTGTTGTTGTCAGGGTAACTAGTGTTCCTATTAGGGATCTACTGTTTTAAGAGGACCTATTGTTGTCAGGGGAACTGGTGTTCCTGTTAGGGATCTACTGTTGTGAGGGATCTATTGTTGTCACATGAACTATTGTTCCTGTCAGGGATCTATTGTTTTGTCACAGGAACTATTGTTCATGTTAGGGATCTATTGTTCATGTTAAGGGATCTACTGTTGTCAGGGATCTATTGTTGTTGTCAGGGGGACTAGTGTTACTGTTAGGATCTACTGTTGTCAGGGATCTACTGTTGTCAGGGGATCTATTTTTCCTGTAAGAGATCTACTGTTGTTGTCAGGGGAACTCGTGTTCCTGTTAGGTATCTACTGTTGTTGAAAGTGGATCTATTCTTCATGTCATGGATCTATTGTTCCTGTCAAGGCTCTACTCTTATCAGGGATCTATTGCTGTATGTTCAAAACTCAAAAATGTTCATGTAAAGACTTATCCAAGTATAGAAAATATAAAAAATAATATACAAACATAGGGCCAGATTCTCAGAGGCGCTACCACGGAGTATCTCAGATACCCTGTCGTATCGCCGTTTTTTTGGCCGAGTATCTATGCGAGTGATTTATTGAATCACTTTGGCATAGATACGCCGGAAGATCCGACAAGTGTAATACCATTACACTTGCGGATCATAGTTGTAATGACAACTCCGGCCACTAGGTGGCCTTTACGTTGTTCTCTTATTTGCCTATGCAAATGAGGCTACTCCGCCGATTCCCGAATGCTTTTACGCCGCCCCGTCGTCCCGTACGTCGTTTACGAAAGCGTAAGGTTACCCATGCTAATATGAGGGGTAACCTTAAGCAGTACCGTCGGATGCCGTCGGATGCCATGTTAAGTATGGCGTTGGGTCAGCGTCGGCTTTTTCCGTTTTACTAACTCGTTCGCGAATAGGGCATTGTGTAGTGACGATCACGTCGGGTTCAACGACGCTTTCAGACGTGAGCTGGAGCATGCGCACTGGGCCTTTTCCCCGGCCGGCGCATGCGCAGTTCGATCGACGCGGGGGCACGCTTAATTTAAATACAAGCCGCCCCCTTTGAATTACGCGGCCTTACGCTGGGCCATTTTCGCTACACCAACGCAAACTACGGAGCAAGTGCATGGAGAATACGGCACTTGCTCTGTTACGTTGCGTTGCGTACATAGTGTAAAAGGCTTACGCTACGCCAAGGCAAATATCTGAGAATCTGGTCAACTAGCTATTGAAAGCAACGTATCCTAGAGGGAGTAATCCCCTGTTTCCTCTCTCCCCCGTCTTACACTCCCTCCTTTTATGTGTAGCGTAAAGTGCACGGCGTAAGGCTGCGCAATTCAAATTGCTGAAGTGGGGGCGTAATTCATGTAAATTGAATTTTTTTTTGGACGGCGCATGCGCCGTCCGTGAACGTTCCCAGTGCGCATGCGCGAAATCACGTCGCTTTTTCTCAATGTAAACGACGTGAACGTAACTAACGTCGAGCCCCATTCCCGAACGATTTACGCAAACGACGTAACCGATGTACAATTCGACGCGGTCCCGACGTCCATACTTAACATTGGCTGCGCCTGCTATAGCAGGGGTAACCTTACGCCGGTATCACGCTTACGCAAACAATGTAAAATACGACGCACCCATCGCAAGTACGCTCGTGAATCTGCGTAAATAGCTCATTTGCACAATTTACGCGAAGCGCCACCTAGTGGCCAGCGTAGATATGCAACTTAAGATACGACGGCGTAAGCGAATTACGCCACTCGTATCTTAGAAGAAAGCCGGCGTTATCTTCTTTTCTGAATACTAAAAAAAGATACGCCGGCTATTCTTAGTATTTACGCAGCGTATCTATAGATACACTGGCGTAAATGCTTTCTGAATCTGGCCCAAAAAGTCTTAAAATCATCCAGGGTTCCCATATACACTATCATTAAATTGAGTGGTTTTGTCTAACATTGAACAAATCATTTTTTCCTGCTCCATTATCCACGAAACCTTCCTCTTCATACATAAAATGGATACTGTCGTTTTTTGTTTTTTTTCAAGCTCTGGCTATGGTTATTATATCTCTATTCTAGTAAGGATGAATAAAATCAGTTTTCTGGTAACCCTGGGAACATGTGGTAAAAATCCATTAAGCAAAGATTGATGCATGTTACAACCTGTATAATATGGAAGACTTTTATCCCGAATCCCCGGATCTTTGGACACTCCCACCATATGTGAATCACAGAGCCTAATCCCTGGCAACCTCTAAAGCATAGAGGGGAGGAGGAGGGATACATGCTAATCTCATAGGAACTAGGTACCATCTAGTAAAGATTTAACATTAGCTTCTATGAGTGACATATTAAAAATGTCTTTCATTGATTTATTAACCCCTTCAATACCAGCCACCGTCATATGACGTCCACAAAGTGTCTCTCCCATCCAGAGTGGACGTCATATGACGTCCTGGACTTTGAAGGGGAATATCTGAATGATGCTTGCAGCGAGAGGCATCATCCAGATATCTATCTTTTGTGCCGGTGATTCTGCACAACATAAGAACGATCATTCTTACAGGAGGCGGAAGGGGACATCCCCCCCTCCCGCTGCCATCCGGTGCTTCTCTGGGCTCTCCCGTGCCAAGGGGGCCCGGAGAAAGAATCGTCCGGCGCTGCCAGGAAGTATAGAGAAGACTGGTGACCAGTCATCTTTATGACCGTCGGAGGACCCGGGCCCGATGTGACGATGTCACGCCCGGATCCCATAAGGAAACAAAGCCGCGATTGCGGCTGTAAGCGATACTAATCATGAGATCAGTGAATTTTTTTCACCGATCTCATGGTTTCCAGCCTGGAGGAAAGATACGGGGTCTTATTGACCCCGCATCACTCCATAAAGAGGACCTGTCACACGCATTCCTATTACAAGGGATGTTTACATTCTTTGTAAAAGGAATACAAGAAATAAAAAATAAATAAAAAAAAGTGTAAAAAAATAAATAAATATGTAAAATAAATAAATAATAATAATTAAAAAACATGAAAACGCCCCTGTCCCCGGTAGCTCGCGCGCAGAAGCGAACGCACACACAAGTCCCGCCGACATATGTAAACGCCGTTTAAACCACATATGTGAGGTATCGCCACGTGCGTTAGAGTGGCAGCAACAATTTTAGCACTAGATCTCCTCTGTAAATCTAAACTGGTAACCTGTAAAAAAATTCAAAGCCTTGCCTACGGAGATTTTTAAGTGCGCAATTTTAAAGCGTGACATGTTAGGTATCTATTTACTCGGTGTAACCTAATCTTTCATATTTTACAAAAAAAATTGGGCTAACTTTACTGTTTTGTTATTTTTTTAATTTATGAAACAATTTTTTCCCCCTAAAAAGGCGTTTGAAAAATTATTGCGCAAAAGATAAAACGTTGCAATGACCGTCGTTTTATTTCCTAGGGTGTCTGCTAAAAAAACATATACAATATAAACTGCGTACTTTTCTAGCAAAAAAATTATGATTTGTACATGTAGGAGAAAAGTGCCAGAATAGGCTTGGTATGGAGGTGTGTATAAAAGCCCTGTATTGAAGGGGTTAAAGTTTTCACACCAGTCCCTCAGATCCCATTCATCTTGGAGCTCTTTCTCCCAAGCCAGCATATGGGGTAATTTATTGGCATTAGAAGCAAGTGACTTATACATTACAGAAATCCCTTCCCTCCTTTCCATAGGCTGTTCACATCTAATTTCATAAGGTGTAAGATGTATGAGCAAAATTCTAGAGTTGAAGAAATCTTGATCTTTCAGTAGAAGGAAGATCCAGTTTATTAATAAAATATCGTATGGGTAAAGGGCCTAAACGTGAGCAGAAACGCCCAATGCAGTACACCCCCTTGTCACGCCACAATTTAAAGCTTTCAACACTTACACCTAAGGTAAATAATGGATTCTGAAATATATCAGCCAATGGTTGAGGCTTAGAAACCAAAGGAGGAAGACCCCTAAGTGAGTCCCACAAAGCCAAAGCTTGTGAAAGAGCTGGAGACATAAATGAAAATAAAGGGGTTGCTTGTTCCTCTATATGAATCCAATCAGGTCTATTGTGTTTGAGGTATATGTCTGACAATTGCGCTAATCTAGCAGCTTGGTAATACCACAATAAGTTTGGAAGTCCCTAACCTCCCTGATCGGGGAGATTAAAAAGGCTACAGGAAGATAGACGTGGACCTCTTTTGTTCCAAATAAATTTGATGATTTTGCCCTGAAAGGTTTTCAAGTGATTTACTTTAATTGGAATAGGGAACGAATGAAAGAGTTATAAAAGTTGATTCTGCCTATCCAACCTATATTGTGTGCCTCCCAACCGCCAAGATCAGCTTCAAGTTTCTTGTACATAAGGGGATAATTGGCCCGATATAAATCTTCAAACTTTGAGCTAAGATTAATACCCTCAGTAAATATTTAATAGATGCATTACTCCAAGCAAATCGATATTTTTTTGGTATGCAAGATACCATAGAGTCTGGAAGTGACAGATTAACCACTTAAGAACCCGCTCATGTACATATACATCAGTAATTTAAAGATGGATATCTCGGTAACGGCAGCAGCTGCTGCCACAACCGAGATATCCATCTTTTCTTTGAGCGGTCCTGTAAATGATAACGGTGGTCTCCGTGGCGGATTCGCCACAAGATCACCGTTTTCGGCGGCGGGAGAGGGGCCCCCCGCTGCTTTCCCGCGCCCTCCGTTGCTTACCGGAGCCATCGGCAGTGGCGAAAGCGATCGGGTCCTGTCCCCTGCTTGGCTGGGATACGAGTGAGGGCAAGATGGCCCCCACCTGTCTACATAGCATAGCAGGGTCGAAAGCGACGTCAAAACTTCACTTCCGCCCATGCTTCTTAAAGTGACATTTTCTTGTTGTCATTTTTTCAAATGACAAATGTTTTATTTATTTTTTGCATTTTAATCTAAATATGGGATTTGAGGTCTTTTTGACCCCAGGTCTCATATTTAAGAGGACCTGTCATGCTTTTTTCAATTACAAGGGATGTTTACATTAAAAAAGTGACCTTTTTTTTATTATTAATAAAAAAAATAAAAATAAGAAAACAAAAACAAAAATCAATGATGGATTCTAGCAATCCTCTGACCCTAAAGTTATCTCTTCTTGAACGATTTTCGAGATTGTCAATTCTTGCCTGTGCATATTCAAGCTGGTCCTGCATGAATTGTAAATGGTCAGTGTTCTGGTCAATTCTTGTCACATTGATATCTAGCTTGTGCTTAATACTTTCAATTCTATTTTCAAGATTCTGAAAATCAGCTTTAATTTCCCCAGTGATCCTTTCAGCATTTTGTGCTAAGCCTTTATTAAGCATTTCATTCTAGTGAACAGTTCAGATACATTAAAAGTAACATCAAGAGCCTGTTCAGCCTTTGTAAGCATAGGGTGAGAATTATGTGGAGAAACCCCTACAGGGGCTAAGTGTATAGATTCCATAGGGTTTTCATTTTCCTTGTGTTCAGGAGAAGACATATTAGGACAGGTAACAGAGCTTTGTGTCTGAGGTATAGAAGAAACAGGCTTAGGAGCCATAACTTGGCAGCTAGTTGTGGAGGCCTCAGCAGCTTTCTGTGTGCACATCTAAGGTGCTGCGGCCATCTTGAAAAAGTTCAGTTTCTTCACAGGATCCTTATTATGTTTCTTGCCCCCTTTAACGTGTCTACCTGGCATGGATGGGTTCCCCGAAGCTTCCGCTAATGTTAGCCGCTAGTCACGGGCGTGTAGCGGATCTGAATCCTCGACTATCTCCACTGTTCGGCCAGCGGTGAGCAGGGCTCCAGTCTTAAGCCGTCATCTTAGGAGCATGCGCCCCCCAGTATAACATTCTTGATAAAATCTTGTGTGGCCATGAGTGACTAAGTTCTCTTTCACACCAACAGAATTAGGCTGTGTTTCTCAACGAGGTCCCGGTGCTGTGGGAAAGCAAAGAGCCTTATATCCTTTTTCATTATCTCTGTGTTTTGTTGGAACGCAATAGAACAAATTGCAGTTTTGTACAATGCGTTGTGGCATATAGAGATACATACTATAATTACCATATACATGAATGAATTAAAAAAAGGAGGAAAGGGGCGTGGCCAGGCAGCGGATGTAGCCAGACGCACATTTAGATCCTCTCCGCCGATTCTCCTGAAAGACTCCTGAAAAATAACAGACCTACCTGCTGTTTCGGCCCGATCGCTGCTGGAAGGTCCGCTGCATACTCCGGTACCGTCTGTGTCCTGAATCGAGCCCGATGTCCGCCGCTAAACAGCAATACGCGGCCCGGTCTGGGGACAGCATGTCCCATCAAAATGGCGCCCAGGCCCGATGAACGCCTAAAGAGAAACACAGGGAGGGAGCAGAAAAACTTTTCTCCATGGCGCTCGCCACGGACTCTAATACTCACCTGGGAAAACAAGGGGAATCATCCGGCGGATCGTCGGATGCGGATGACACTGTTCCCCTGGAGGATGGGGGTGGATCGGGATTCCCCTGGAACGCTGTGAGTACTCCTGATGGCAGCTCTGCTAGGCCTCAGGCCTCCACCAGCCCTGCCACAGACGGTGAGCCCTCTCTTAGAGATATATTCACTGCTATAACCTCCTGCAATACCTCCATTACTGCTCTAGCTGCTGATATTAAGGGAGTGAAAGCAGAAATATCCTTTCTGAGGCAGGATGCACAAAAGTTGAGGGAAAGGACCTCTGCAGTGGAAGGTAGAGTGAGCTCCATTGAGGATGACATGGCTCCCATGCAGAGGGATCTCACGTTTAACAACCACCTCCTAACACAACATTCATCTCGCTTGGAGGAATTAGAGAACAGAATGAGAAGAAATAATGTTAGGATGGTGGGTCTGCCCGAAAGAGCGGAAGGGAAGAATCCGGTTGAATTTATTGAGAACTGGTTGGTGAATGCATTTGGCAAGGAAGTGTTCACTCCATTGTTCTCTGTGGAGAGGGCACACAGGGTGCCTGCCAGGCCTTATCCACCGGGGGGCCCCCCGAGACCTTTTCTTTTCAAGCTACTTCACTACAAAGATAGAGATGCTATACTTCACAACGCCAGGATCAAACCGGAGGCCATGAGAGTGGATAACGCAAAAATTTCTTTCTTCCCTGATTTCTCTGCTGAGCTACAAAAGCAACGCGCAAAGTTCCTAGATGTTAAACGGCGCCTCAGAGCTCTAGATGTCAAATATGCTATGCTATACCCCGCCCGACTGAGAGTAGAAGCACTAGGCTCCGTTCATTTTTTTGATTTACCTTCTGCAGCCGCACAATGGATGGACCGAGAAGAAAGATCAATCAAGGAAAGCAGAAACCAACGCCGGGCACAGCAAGACGGGTGATGTACTGTTCAACTTATCCTGATTCTTACCTTCTTTTACCAAGGCGGAAGAGGTGCTAGGATTTGACTTCCCCCCCCTTTTTTTTGTTTTCTTCTGTCTGACATCAGGGTTACCTGATCTAGCTGCTGAGAAGTTTGGACGCTTAGATGCGCTTCCACTGCTGCCCCCATGATGGTCTGGTACAGACCTCCTTTTGCCCTGCGGCACCCAAGTTTGGCCATGTTGGCCTGTTATTCTTCAATGTGTTTTTCTTCGTTTTTTTATTTTTGTTTATTGTTGCTGGACTCATACTTATATGAAGGCTCTACGAAGGAATTACCGTCACCATTATTCCAGATGGTTACTGGGGCCCCTGGCCCCCTTCGACCTGCTACTGGTGCATGCTCCTGTATCCATCCCCAATTGAAACTCCCACCGCTACTGTGTTACCCCCCCCCCCCCCCAAGTTTTTCTTTTCCTTTTATTATTTTTATGTTCCCCAGAAGTGTTCAATGATATGATGCTGTTTTTATGGTCCAATGCCCCCTGCTACCCTAACTGCGGGAGATATGTCCTTGCTCGGTATATCCTTGTTGTAACAGTATATGCTCTACAATGTCTAAGCTAACCAGAATTGTGTCCTGGAATGTCAGGGGGTTGGGCAGCCCTGTTAAGCGCTTGGCTGTGCTCCGCACGATCAAGCGGTTGGGCGCGGATGTCATTTGCCTGCAGGAGACTCACTTCTCCCCGTCCTCTACACCTCAATTTGCAAAACGGCAGTTTGGGCACCAATACCATGCTACATTCTCGGTGTACTCGAGGGGAGTGAGCCTCCTGGTTAGACGGGGTGTACAATTTTCAGCATTAGAGGTACGAATTGACCCAGAGGGTCGGTATGTTTTTGCTCTATGTTCACTATACGGGACTAAATGTATCCTTGCAGGACTATATATTCCCCCTCCTTTCTCCGCTAATACCCTGAAATTGCTGACAGATTTTCTTGCCCGCTTCCCGGGCATACCGGTGTTGGTGTTTGGGGATTTTAATAATTGTCTAGACCATACCAAAGATAGATTGGCCAGTCGTGGGAGGCCGGAGCTGCACAGGCAATCGGGCCCTACCCCATTTGCTTGTTTGCTCATGGAGATGGGCCTGATGGATGTATGGCGGGCACGCAACCCAGATACCCTTATGTACTCCTGTCAATCTGCTTCGGTGGGGGGCCTGTCCAGAATTGATCTAGGGTTGGGGAATGATTTACTGATGGCAATGTTAGAATCTTCACAGTATCACCCCCGACAGGTCTCGGATCACTCCCCCCTATCGATAGATGTCCATTTTGGGGCGCGTAGGGGTAACACCCTCTGGAAACTTAACCCTTTTTGGCTCTCACTTATTCCTGAACCAGACCCCATCCCTGATCTACTACAAACTTTTTTTAGGCATAACTTAGACTCGGCGGGGTTGGATGTGGTCTGGGAAACGGCTAAGGCCTTTTTAAGAGGACAGTTTATCAGAGCGATTTCCCAGATCAAATCCTCCACCAAAGAGTGGGAGATGTCAATCCTGGAGGAGGCCCGCGCCTCTGAAGCTAAATATGTAGCCAATCCCACGGATGATACGAAACGCACGTGGCTGGCTGCCCAGTCTATGCTGAGAGATCTCTCTCTACAACTAGCTGAGAATAAACGTTTTTTTTTGCAACAAAGTCATTTTGAGGAGGGTGAGAATACAGGGCATATGCTGGCACTAGTAGCCAGATCGCAGCAATCATCCGCACATATAGTATCCATATTAGGGGTTAATGGGATTCCCTGTTATTCCACTCACGATATTATGAATGTTTTTAAAACCTTCTTTCAAGATGTTTATTCATCCAAGGTTGGGCCCTCCCGGAGTGATATTGGCGCATTTCTAGACAGATACCCTTTGCCCTGTTTGTCCACTTCGGATAGTGCTGTGCTTAATGCCCCGTTGACCGAGGAGGAACTGTTGGAGGCTTTGGCACATGCAAAAAATGGTAAGGCGCCGGGAGCTGACGGGTTGCCATCCGAAGTCTACAAACGGTACTCGGCCCAACTTCTTCCAGTTCTGCTTAAAGTGTACAATCATGCCTTTGAGACGGGATCTCTCCCTTCGTCTATGAACGAGGCCCTCATAATAGTACTTTTAAAACCCGGCAAGGATGCTTTATCCCCAGATTCATATAGGCCAATTTCTCTGCTCACTTTCGACGTTAAATTACTTGCCAGGATTCTGGCGAATAGATTAGCTAGCTGCATCCAAAAAGTGGTTCATAGAGATCAGTCTGGATTCATCCCTACACGATCTACGTCCCAGAATCTACGTAGGCTTTTTCTGAATCTGCAGATCCCCACAGATAACGCGGGCAATAGGGCCGTCCTATCTTTGGATGCGGCTAAAGCATTCGATAGTGTAGAATGGCCCTATTTATGGGAAACGCTGACTAAATTTGGGGTAGGCCCCACATTTTTGAAATGGGTTCAACTACTATACAGCGCCCCGTCGGCGAGACTGCGCATTAATGGAGATGTGTCAGACTCATTCCGACTTGCCAGAGGCACTCGGCAGGGATGCCCTTTGTCGCCCCTGTTGTTTGCCCTGGCCCTAGAGCCCCTGGCTGTACATATTAGGGGGTCGCAGGATATAGTTGGGTTCCACAGGGGACCGAGAGAGGATGTTGTCTCACTCTATGCGGATGATACTCTGATATATCTGGGCGACACCGCGGGATCTCTGCAGGGGGTGATGGACCTGAAAGCCGATTTTGGTCGGCTGTCGGGTTTCAGCATCAACTGGAACAAGTCAGTCCTGATGCCCTTAGACCCTTTGCCGGGCCCCCTACCGATCTGTGCGCAAGATATTGAGGTGGTAAATGAATTTAGATACTTGGGGGTACAGGTAACCCCGGACCCTACTCAGTATCTGGATAGGAACCTGTCCCCATTGTTGCAGAAACTTCGGCTGAAGTGCTCTGTCTGGAGGAAGCTGCCACTCACCGTTACCGGCAGAGTTAATTTAATTAAGATGATATGGGCCCCTCAGCTTCTTTATATTTTTCACAATGCCCCGGTATGGATAACTCACAGGTGGTTCACACGTATAGATACCCAGTTCAAAGAATTGATCTGGGGCAATAAACCAGCTCGTATCAGCTTGCGTTCTTTGCAACTTGCGAAGGACCAAGGTGGTATGGCGGTCCCTCATGCCAGGAATTATTTTATAGCCTCGCAGCTTCAACATCTGTGCAATTGGGGGGAGGAGGATGATTCTGACCCTATTAGGTCTTTGATAGTATCCGGGAATCCAAGTCTCCCGGCTCTGGTATATCTTGAAGCAGGCCTCACACAGTTTCCCACTGCCCTCCCCACTATTAGTTTACTGATTAGACTTTGGGAATATGTTCGAGCTATCTTCAAACTTAAGGCAGTGTGTCAGTTTACTCCGATATGGAGGAACAAATACTATAGAGAACTCTTTAAGCTTAAGGGGTTCAGCTCATGGGAAGAGGCAGGAATTCAATACATATCTCAACTATACGAAGGTATAATACTCAAACCTTTCGCGGCCCTAAAAGAGGAATTTCATTTACATAACGGTCAATTCTACCAGTATCTGCAACTAAGACATGCCATACAATGTGAAGACAGACTGTCCCCTTTCGCCCAAATGGTGCACCCTCTGATGAGAGATGTACTCTCAACAACTGAAAAGGCAGGATTGATATCCAGGGTATATGCAAAGTTACTCAATTTAACCCACGATACGGGTAAGCTTCCCTGTAAGAGGGGGTGGGAGCGGGATTTGGGGCCTATTGATGGAGATGTTTGGGAATTGTGCCTGACGTCTGCTCCCCAGGTCTCGGTCTCCGCGTCACAGAGATTGTCACATTTGTACCTCTTACATAGGGTGTACAGGACCCCGGCTAGGCTATATAAATGGGGCCTCAGGGTCACCCCTCTCTGTCCAAAATGCGAGGCACACCCCGGGGATCTTCTCCACATGATGTGGAAGTGTCCAAAACTCTTCCGGTACTGGAAGTATGTGCTGGAGACCATCTCACTTGTATTTCAAATACCTGTTCTACAGGACCCAGTTGTCTGCCTGCTCGGTGCCCTGGAGCTACCCGATTTGTCGCCTAATGGCCATATTGCTGTTATACGTTCACTCTATATTGCCCGCAAAGAAATTGCGCGGCTTTGGATTACTCCGAGGGTACCGACGGGTGGACAGTGGGTGAAACGAGTCAACAGTTTATTAATACGCGAGAAACTAACGTACCAACACCGAAATGTATTGAAGAAGTTCTATGGAATATGGCAACCCTGGTTAGATACCCGGGGATTAGGTCCTCTTGAACTGGTGAGAGATAGATTACTACAGGGTTAATATATTAGTACAAGGGGGGGCTAGTCTAGCTTAGTTTAATTTGGGATATGTGCTATAGAGAATGGAGCTGCAAGAGCGGTGGGGGTGGGATGGTGTGCGGTACCCCTAGAGAGATTATCCGGGGAAGCAATGACTTCTATGAGCCATGACCGACTGTGGGATTACCTTCACTTTTTGTTCCAGCTTTGGTTTTGTTTTGCCTGTTTTCCTTTCTCCTTTATCTTTTCTCTCTCTTTGATTTCCTTTCGTTTCAAGCTCTTTGCCAATATGTAGGATTACTGGTGACACAGTCAGGTCATGTTTATGAGGAGAGAGGGACATTTGCTGTACAGGGAAGTATCTGGTAATATTTCTTCCTATATGCACTCCAGATGTCTTTTATGATCCAAATATATTTTTGTATACGAATTCTGTACTGTCACGTGTTCTGTATAAAATGTGAAGCTGTACCATGATATTGTTGATCTGTCTGTGTATGTTACTTTATTTCTGCCTATTTTCAATAAAAACCTTTTCTGATTTAAAAAAAAGGAGGAAAACAAACACTGCAAAACAGTGTGGTGCAGTGCATCACAGCTAGAGATGGCCTACCGGTTCCCCCGGTGGTCGTTTTGCAATGTTACATGGGTAAGAACTTTGACCTATGACACATCCATCAGGTGGTGCAGGACAGCCAATTGAGACATTTCAGCACATGGACATACCACCTACCTTATAAATAGACGTGATCTGGCAGCCATCTTACATTCTGCTTTTTGTCAGTGTAGGGAGAGGGTGCTGTTTGGAGCAGGGACAGGCTGTATTCAATCAAAAAGCTATCTAAAAGGTCCACAAAAAGTCCTTTTAAAGACTGATATAGGTGTGCTACTTGCTGTGCACTATATAGGTGTCGGAGCCAAAGTGGGAAGTGGCACAATGTTCTTTCGATTACGTCAAAGGATGCACCAGACTTGGTTGAGTGGCTCACCACCAACACCACCACCACCTCCGCTTGAGTCACAGGATTTTTTTTCTGATCCATCAGAAGAAATTTTTGATGTGCAGCCAATCTTGGCATTGGATCAGGGAAAGGAGGTAGCAACAGTCAGGACTTAGCAGTCTGACGACAGTACTCAGCTCAGCCCAAGGAGGTTGGTGCTCGCTGTTGCTGCCTACTCAGAGATCTCTATTGTTAGTGATGGGGAAGGTGATGTCAATGCTGACGTGTCTACAGACGTCACATGGGTGCCCATAAGGGAGGAAGAGGAGGGGAGTTCAGAGGGAGAGATGGACCAGCATATAGGGAGGAGAAGCAGGCCAAACTTACATTGCACAGGAGGGACAAATCAGACTCCTAATGTATCAGGAGCGAGCAATCAACCACGTACGGTCACATCTGGTGCTCCCAGGACGCCGACCCATGGCTCCTCAGTGTGGGCTTTTTTAATGTGTCCGCTGCAGACAATAGTGTTGCCATCTGCAGCCTTTGCAGTGAACGCATAAGTCGCGGTAAGCCCAACACTCACCTAGGGACGACCTCCTTAAGAAGGCACCTGGCCTCCTATCACGGAGCCCAGTGGGAGAAACGCCATCAGAACCCACAAAGCCACACTCCAGGCTCCCCCCGTCCAGCCTCTTCTCCTTCTCCTCCACCTCTATGCTCACAATTGTCCTCCACTCCACCTTCCATCATGCCATCCTCACGTTTTTCTGCAAAAAGGCAGGTTTCAGTGGCCCAAATGTTCATTCATAAAAAAACAATGATGCCGGCTATATGTACTCTCAAAGTACCTGAGCTATATTGCCTCTCATATGCAAGTAATACTTGTTACTACTAATACTATATAAACTCTCAAAGTACCTGAGCTATATTGCCTCTCATATGCAAATAATACTTGTTAATACTAATATATGTACTGTCAAAGTACCTGAGCTATATTGCCTCTCATACCTTTCTATTAGTTGCCCGTACAACTTGTGTATTATACGTGTATCCTCAAAGTACCTGAGCTACACTATCACTGGTATGCAATTAATACTTGTTACTACAAATACAATTTACTACGTGATGGACAGAAGTATAAAATACTTATAGGCCTTGTCCTAATTGTTGAACATGTTCGCTCTAACTTTTCTATGCTAGGTGTTTATGTTATTTCATAGCATCTCCCCTAGTGGCCTAAATACATCTCTACATGCTAAGGTTGACATGATGCAGAGAACCCCCAAACTCCTGTTGCTAGGAGTGACGCCTGGGGTTCCTTACTGATAATCACCTGCATGTAGTGGCGTATTGGGATATTGATCTTGAACTAATTTTAAACGCTAAGCCTATATGTGACACAGAGATCATGTATAGATCCCCCAAACTCCTGTTGCGAGGAGTGACGCCTGGGGCCTAATACTGAGTTGTCGCATAGAGAATTGCATTGAATTCCTTGCTAACCGCAGTTGTGGGTCACTCCGTTCACCGGTGATGTTACAATGCCTAATGTACCACCAGCCACAGAATACAAGGTTGTTCGCTGTCAGGTGAACGCCTGTGGCCGTGGGCTAATTTTTGGGGCCTGTAATGGCCGACACTTACTTCTGTATCCGGTGAATGCCTAATGTACCACCAGCCATAGAATACAAGGTTGTTTGCGGTCAGGTGAACGCCTGTGGGCTAATTTTTGGGGCCTGTAATGGCCGACACTTACTTCTGTATCCGGTGAATAGCTTAATGTACCTCCAGCCACAGAATACATAGTTGTTTACTGTCAGGTGAACGCCTGTCGGCTAATTTTTGGGATTTGTAATGGCCGGCACTTACTTATGTATCTGTTTTTTCACTTAATACTTCTGGTAGATCGGTGTCCATGTTGTGGGACTATTTGTGCACAGCTAGTAAGTATTTTGCAAATATGACCTGCGGGTTTTAATATTCGCCTACCATTAAAGTCAATAGGGCCCGCCGCAAACTTGCGGTTAGCGGACATTTGCGAAAGTTCCCGGCTAGCGTTCGCGAACTGCCCCGTCGGATGTTTGCCCATCACTAATCACAGCACTATTAAGCAACACATTCGGTAAGGTGTGAAGAAGCCCTAACACCTACCTATGTACTACATGGTAATACCCTGGTACAGAGCTCTATTTACTACAAGCAATGATGGGTGGACTGTCATGCCATTGCGATGAACGGTTGAGAAGTTTTATTCATACACATATTATGCATGTATGTTTACATACTCAGATTCAAGATTAGATTTTTTTTTTTTAATACTTTACTTAATCTGACCAGATACAGGGTAAATAATGCATCTTATGGCAATCAGGTATTTAGTCCAGCTCCCCTTAGGTCAATAATCAGTTACCGTCCCCATAATTGGAAACAGAAAACATAACCGGCAGAAAAAGCAAAACAAACATAGAGTATGTAATCATAAATACTGTACACTGAATCCCCATGGTGTTAGGGTCTTCATCTTGTTAAGACCATGTTTTACTAATAGACAAATAAAGCATAAGCAAGGAACATAAAGAATAAGAAAAAAGGAGAAAAAAAAGGAGGGCGGGGGGAGAATTGGGGGGAAGGGTGAAGGGGACAAAGCGATGGGGGGGGACCAGCTCTTCCCTCCAACTATAGCATCCTTCCCAGTTCTAGATGCCTACTCACTGAGAATCCAGGCAGTGTTTCCAAAGGGCCGGTACACACGCTATTGCAGGATTCAGAAGATGTTTTAATAGTGAATTCTGTATAACGTGTGATGGATAAATGCATATCATGTATAAGAAATGTAGCTGGTGAGTCTGCATGGGAACATTCAGTAAGATTTTTTAATGGAAGATTTAACTTCAGACCTTTTGACAGCCCCAGCATAGGTGGACACTTAAGAGCAGATCTTATGTAAAACTTGTGGCATTTTATACCATCTTGTAAATATTTTTTAGACGACATTTTCTTGATATATGTTTGCCAATAAGGCTTTTTGAGCAAAACAACAAAAAAAATTAAATGTAGCTTTTTGTTCCTATTTTGACAAAAAACCTTGATCCCATTGATGGTTTCTGGCTATTAGCAAGAAATAGGATTGAGAGAGGGCAAGTCTAATCACACTGCTTCATTGCAAATCATCTCAAATGATGTTAGAGGCCGAACAATTGTAATTCTGGTTGAAGGGCTCGCAAACAGCAACCTAACTGAAAACAAAGGAAAAAATCCTCAAAAGTCTGAACCAAGTGTGGCTTGTTTACTTAGACTAGACATATGTATGTTTTGCAATTAAAGATGGCATAGTTGAAATATCCCTTTGGCATAGAGATTACAGAATTGAGGGTGTCAGGGCTGGCTTCTGCTACTTACAGGCTGTCAGGTCACCTGAGGCCAGGTGACAGATGCACACCGCTGGGGTCAGGAGTGCACCGCTTTGATAGTGGACCCTACGGCTGACTGCTGCGGATGGAACCCTGGGTGGTGCAGGAAGGCAGGTCTACTGGGGCACCAACACGGATCCCACAGGGAGCTAGAACATAAGATTCCCCAGGGCGCAGAGTCTAGGAGCCAGCAGGTGTTCACCAGAGCCTCTAGTGGTGAGGATGGACTATGCTGCACAGAGAACAAGCCAAAGGTCAAGGGTCAGGAGCAGGCAGGGATAGTCGAGAACGTGCAAAATAATTCTCAGAAGTATAGGCATTAATGACTCATCCAATGCAGTCACAGAGGTAGGCGACAAAAAGCAATCCTGCGAAAGTCACACTAACCAGATCATGGTATCCGATTTGATAGTGGTCAATGATATTTAGTTAGATGCTACTATCTAAATTCCTCTAAATTATTACTTCATATCAAAAAAAGGGGATGGTGAAACCAAAGGGTTTCAGAAAGAATAAGTCAGAGAGGAATACGGATTAAGACTGCAATTTATTCATTAATTATCCACATAAAAAAACACATTTAATTACACAGAGGTGCCAGTGTCTCCACAGCACTAATAAAATTAGACGTTAGTCTAAAAAGAACAGGTGGCCACCACAACCATGCACACAGCTTGCATACATACATCTAAAGGGACCAGTCAGAGAACTGGGGCATAATGATGGATATCAAGGGACTGGATTAGTTATGGTATAGCCACAGACAGAGCTGTGATACTAGATGGATTCCAATCAAATTCTGTCACCAGTTCATGGAGATATATTCCACATGGGGAGGAGGTAGGTTAACCTACAGTTCAGTAGTGGACATCAGCAAGTATAGCATTTGAAAGCACTGCTAGTTTAACAGTAAGATGTTTGATTAGCATGTAATAGGATCTATTTATGCCGGGCAGTGATTGCTGCAGAGGCTACAATCAGCGAAGCATACCATAAGTCAGTACAGCTGAAGAAGAGATTACAGTATCAAGAAACAGCTTCTTGCTCAATTATTACCACCAGTGGACAGTCTTCCGTTCTGTGGATCACAGCGCTCCCTCTGGTTACAATGCTGGCGTGTCTGCAGATTCCTCCAACTGTCAATTGAAGTCCTGAGCATAAAGCAACCAGGGGATTTGGTTCCAGGAGAATAAATGAATTTCCTTACAAAGAGACCAGTAGATGGCAGTGTGAATTGGCAATAGAGTCAGCATGCAGCTTTGCTTCCTTGCTGTGTATCTCAAGACGGTGTCCTTAAAGGGATATATGCTGGAATATTAGCATTCTCAGATTGGGAGAAAAGACCCCCAGTAAAAATCTAGTTGAGTGGCTGGCATGGTGGCTAGTCCTGCCTCACCGCTGATGTGCGTAATGCTTACATGTTTCGATCATTTCTAATCTTCATCGGAGCCAAGTCGAGAACGTGCAAAATGTCAGGGTCACAAGCACTTCCTGGTCGCGGGAGCTCAACACTGCAGATGCACGCGCATGCGTAAAGACGCAAGTTTGGCGGAACCGGAAGTGGGGGGTGGAACGCAGGAGGACCCCGCGCTTCCTGGTTCTGGGTGGCGTGCATTCCAGCATATACACACGCGGGCCTGGGGCACCCGGACAATAGGAGGATGACAGCCAATGGCCCTAGAACGACTCCTGTCCCGCAACACAAGAGGGGAGCAGGTAAGGATCACTTCACTTTACTTTATTCTGACTATCTGGGTAGCGCCCTGTATTTTGGACCATGATCACCCCTGTAATATACTGGTTGGTTTGGTAACTCCTGCCATATGGCATGTGCAGACAGGGCGATTGGTGATTCTGCTGAGGAGCATGGATCGCCCTGGCACAATTTGTCTCTCCACACTTGTGGTTGCTTCGTTGGGGTGACAGCCGGGATAAGTGGTATCCCGAAAAAGGGGTGGGGCTTGTGAGTCAGTGGCCAGTAGCGTTGGGGGATTTCTTCGCACTTATGCATACATACACACATACACCTATATTAAAGAGGACACGCAGCAAGAGAGAGGTATCACGGACCATCTAGGCTTTGAAGAAGGGTGTACGCCCCAGAAACGCGTCAGACGTTCAGATGTCTGAAGTTCCACTGGCAGGTGCCGTGAGGTCCAGTCCAGCTGTTTGAAAAGCGATTACTTCTGATTGTCTTGTGAGTAGAACCCATGCTTTTTATTCTGTTTTAATAAAAAATGTAAGTGGTAATGCACAAGGTCGGTGCACTCTCCTTTCTTTTTTTTTTGTTTTAGCCATATGAACACCCTTTGTTCTGTGGAGGGCTGCAAGACTTCAGATTTTGCCGTTAGACTATACTGCTGTACCCGGTTTGGCGAAACACCAGAGCGCAGGAGGATTTTGTGTTTTCATGGTCGCCAAGATCGGTAACAGAGACAAATGTAGAGCACAGGAAGCAGGAAACCGGAAACCAAACACACAATATTGCACGGTAAGGCATGCTTTGAGACACAGTGTTAAATAGTGGTTCCTGTTGAGGGTAGGGTTGACCACACTGAGGGAAGATAACTTAATCATGCAGGTGTGAGAGAACAAGCCCTAAGGCTGATAGACAAGGTAAGAGACAGACAGGCCATGAAAATATTATTGCAAGGTCATTAAACAGGCAGCTCTACACGTACGCATGAGAAATAAAGTCTAGTCTTGACATACTATATCTCTATGTGGATGTTCTCACTGGCTGATGCATGGGAGAGATCCATTCATCCAGATAGACCTTAAAGCCCGAGTCTAGTTGAACCAGCAACCTTACAGATGGCGACGAGGGTGGGATTAATAGTTTTGGCAGGTAGGTGAAGATCTTTGTAAAGATTTTATTTGCAAAGAATATTCACTTACTATGTCAGCGATTGAACGCACTAATATTTTAACTTAATTTGTTTTATTTTATGCCCAGGGGGACGCTAGGTTGGCCTTCCCTGTGGTAGATGTAAGGGTTATGTAATGTAAGGGTTATGTGGATTAGAGATATTTTTCCCCCGCTTGGATGGCCGGAATAAAGGTAAAAGATATTGTACCGGTATGGCCGGACTTGTACCGGTATGGGCCAGATTCACGTACTTTGGCGCATATTTTGACCGGCGTAGCGCACCTCCTTTACGTTAGACCGGCGCAGATCTTCCCAACATTTGAAGTAACAGAGCAAACACTCAAAGAGAGATGGGAAGCCAATTTGAATCAATGTTCGGCCAGCATGATGGTGATCCTACGGGATAAACATCTTGTGGACCTGGCAGCACTTGACAAAGAAATTGAGGAACTACGCACCTCAGGCAACCATCTCTCATCGAGTGCTGACTTCAAAAAGAAGGAACTGGAATTGGTACAATATCTAGAAAAATATAATAAAACTGTAATTATGAGAAAAGACCAAAAATTTTACAAAGATCAGTCAGCTTTCCTGGGTGGATATGCATATAAATGGTCAAAAAAAACATTTAATAACGGAAATAAACGGAATAATTATCAAAACAATACAACATATAAATCTGTGACTCTGATGCTTCTGTCTCTTCATCCTCTATCTCTTCCCATAGAACGGCAACTAAGACACCACGAGGACCACCGGGAAAAGGACGTCCACTGAAACGCGATAATGGTGGTGGGCAGAGCACACAGGGGGGGATAACTAAAAAACATATTACCTCACCTCAGTTACAAAGAAATCAGTCTATTGTTAGTCAAGAACAGGTGCTAGTTACACTTGGTGACCCGGTGGTGGGTAGCACACCTCTCCCAATGTTTACTAAAGACAACGAACGTAGCAGCCAGAAAGAACTAGGTGCAAAAATTAGGAACATTTCTACTCACCCTGGTCCGACCCCTTTAGGGCCATGTCTAATACCCTCAACCCCCGTTCCTCAGATGAAAATGGGAAAAATGGACCCCTTTGTGGTCAAACAACTACAACTGAGCCAGGATTAGATGTAATTAATATATACTCGCATATATTATCTCCTGATGAAATTGAGATTTTAAGATTAGGACTAAGTTTCTGTCCATCTCAAAAAATGGATACGTTTACGCTAACAAAGGATTTACATCTATTTGCGAGGAACCTGACTTATAAATACATCTTTGACACGGAAAAAGGACGAGCCCAAAATAGGGAGGAAGAGCTATATAAAGACTTTAGGGCACTTAAAATCCTTATTCAGTTGTTGGACGAAAACGAGGGGTCAGGAGAACAGGTTGATCCGTTAGATGAAAATGGAGACTCTGAGAATGAGGAAGCTCCAGAACCGTGCAAATTTAAACCTAAATCTCAGAAATTCCCAAATCTTCAAACTTCACCTGCAGTTTGGACCTTTCTGAAACATACCAAAAAACAAATTGAGAATCTTATCCTTCCCTTAGAAAAGGAGAAAAACCTATCCTGGGGCCAACATCAGGCATTAACCCTTTTGATGGCCAACAGTGATTTAATTATAAAACCCTCCGACAAGGGAGGCAATGTCGTGGTGATGGATAGAGCACAATATGTGAGAATGTGTGAGAAATGACTAAGTAATAGGGATTGGTATAAAGTTATACCTGAGGAGGATGTTCCTAAAGCGAGGTCCCAATACTTATCAATTATTACTGATGCATATCAAGGGAATCTCATTGATAAAGACCTACGGGAATACCTAGAGATAAAATGGCTCATAACTCCAACATTCTACGCACTACCAAAAGTGCACAAGAATATTGAAGACCCTCCAGGCCGTCCAATAATATCAGGGATTGGAAGTCATACCGAAACGGCTAGCAAATATGTAGATACACAATTAAGACCCCATGTAATGGGCCTACCCTCCTTCCTTAAGGACACCCTTGAACTATTAAAAGTTATTGAGGGCATGGTTGTGCCACCAGGTGCAATCATGGCAGCAATAGATATAGAGGCATTATACTCCAGTATCCCCCATACAAAGGGTGTAGAAGTGATCTCAGGCTTCCTAAGAGAGCAAGATCATAATAATTGGAAACTCTGCCGATTTGTGACTACCTTGCTGGAACACGTTTTAAACAACAACATGTTTCTATTCAATGGCGCCACTTACCTCCAGGTACAGGGGGTTGCGATGGGGACTTTGTGTGCCCCATCGTATGCCAACCTGTACCTGGGGGGGTGGGAGAGGGCCATCTTTTCAGATGACGCCACCATGATCTACCTCCGCCATATCCTTTTGTGGCGGAGGTATATCGATGATGTGCTGGTCATCTGGACAGGCTCGGTAGAATTACTGTCTCAATTTATGCAGTACCTGTCCATTAATGACTTTAATTTGAAATTCACCATTCAGTCGGATACTAATAGTATCCCATTTCTGGATCTGAGACTGTTTCTAAGTAAGGATGGCACGGTTTACAGCAACCTCTATAGGAAGGAGACAGCTGGTAACACAATTCTACATTACTCTAGCTCACACCCACGGCCTCTGATACAAAGTATTCCTTATAGTCAATATCTCAGAATACGACGTAATTGCACGAAAGAGGAGGATTTTGAGCGAGAAGCATATGCCCTCTATGAGCGCCTCCTAAAAAGAGGTTATAGCAAAAAAGTCTTGAAAAGGGCCTATGCAAAAACTAAACTAAGCACACTCGAAACACTACTGTTCAACAACAAGAAAAAAGAATCTAATCCTACCACTAAACTAGTCACGACTTTCAGCACTAATCAGGAAGTTTTCCGCAAAATAATCAATAACAACTGGCATTTCCCTGCGGAGGACCCTGTGCTCTCTAAGTATGTTTCTGGGAGGCCACAAATTGTCTACAGGAAATCTAGATCGATCAAAGATAACTTGATACATAGTCATCTTACCCCCGAGCTAGTAAGTATAGAAGCCTCGGGTGGTTTTGGAACCTACAGATGTGGAAACTGCAAATACTGCCCTTGGATTCAAGAAGGTGATGGATGTCCATTGCCAAGAGGAGGCTTCTTGAAATCTAAAACCTTTGCGGACTGCACCACCATCGGCATTGTATACTTGGCTAGCTGCCGGTGTGGTGCTTTCTACATCGGTAAGACCAAACGCCCCTTTGCTAAAAGAATCCAGGATCACTTATACTATTTGGATGCTGGCCTTTTATACACTCCGATATGCAACCATATAGGACTACATCATAGTTATGATCCTTTGTTTCTATCCTTTTTTGCATTAGAGGTAATCTCAATGCCAGAAAGGGGTGGTGACTTTGATAAAAAGATCCTACAACGCGAAGCACGCTGGATATTCAACCAGAGAGCAACCTACCCTCCAGGCTTGAATACCTCACTGTCATACCGGTCCTTCCTTTGATAATAAAAACAAAAAGATCAATGCATATATGCCTAATGGTCACGGTTTACCTGTGCTTTTTTCAAGGCTATATATGGTAATTGTGGTAAATAGGTGTGAAATTACTATTAATTCCCAATAATCTTTGAAAGAACAGCTGTTGTGTAATATATGTATTTATTTCCATTTCCTAATTTTGACTTATCTATCTAATTGTTCATAATGTCTCTGTCTATTTTGTCAGTTAAACTTGAGTCTATCGATCAGAAATACCGCATTAAATATCTATCGTATACTACGGTGATGTATATGTAATTTATTTGTAAAGAGATGCTAATGTTTTGCTATTATCCTGTTTTTGATTTGGGTGACAAACGCCCCACTGATTCCGGCTGGCTTGGATTGATATCTGAGTGGGAATTGTTTTTGTGTGGCTGATTGTGCGTCCCAGGGGAAGGCTAACCTGATGTCCAGGGAAAGCCCCCCCTCCCTCCGCGATGTCTGACGGAGGGAATGCGCCGCCTACCTGCCTTGGATTGGCTGATTGCCAATGAGCAGTGGTTATTTGTGGGGACGTGCGGCGTCTTTGTTTGCGCTTCACGCCCGCTTGATTATACTCAGTTCCGGGTTTGCGTGCGCATCTGCTGGGATGCACGGACCGGAAGTGATGTCAGAGGTCACTAGTGACCTTTCACTTCCGGTAAGTGTGAGCGTTTAAAAGCGGCGCTGACAATTCACATGTCAGACGCCGCTCTGGATGCGCGAGGTGTACCACCATACTCGGAACTTGGGGCATACTTGAATTGGAGGACTCTATATGTCTCACAACTTTTATCAGTTCCATTTTTCAAAAGAAGGTAACAACTTCTATATCTTTTATCATATATGTAATTACCTAGTCTGCAACATATTCTATTCCTCTACTAATGTATCTAGAGTGACACTTTTTTACCTGTTAGGTAATGTGGATGTTAACTTTATCCCTACTATTAATATTGATATCTACTTGTTGTGACTACTTCTTCTAGATAATAGTAATTAAGAGGCAATCTACAACCCTGCCAGGGAACATTAATATATTATTGTTTAAAACACCACCTAGTGGCAAATTAGGATATAGTCGTTGGATATCTACTTTGGAGATATATATATATATATCATAGTGTAGTATGGCCACCATGTAATCAAATAACTCTATGAACTGCATTCCTTCAGTAAATTTATTAATCTTTTAGCCTTGATTTATAATTAATTAATAATAACATATAATCAATTACAATTAAAATTAAATCA
Source organism: Rana kukunoris (assembly GCA_029574335.1). Taxonomy (NCBI): domain Eukaryota; kingdom Metazoa; phylum Chordata; class Amphibia; order Anura; family Ranidae; genus Rana; species Rana kukunoris. The sequence continues at coordinate 139,452,445 of CM056053.1, read as the reverse complement.
AATGCTTGTGCAGCTCTAGATATAAATAATATAAATCAAGAATATTTTACTATTAATTTAGGATAATTTTTCTATACATCCATCTTTGATAATTTTCAGCATTCAAGTCTGGGAATGGTACTAAACCTCAACACCCTATCACCCACATTGCATGACCAGGTGGATCTGGCTTCCACAGGTTCTCTTTCCCGTTCTTGATCTGGTCCTATGCTGCCGGGATGGGAGGGGCGTTTTGACTTTATGTCTAGTCACACTAATTTGCAAACAGGATTGGTAAGCACACGTTCTTATATATATTGCATGATGTTTATATATTATTTATTATTAATTTTTGGTGAAATGTTGATACTTTGTATGAATAATTTTATACAAATTTGTTATATTTCTCTCAGAAGAGACCGAGGTGCAAAGCCCTGAAGAAGCATATAAATGCGAAACTAGTTGGCAATAGTGTACAAAACTCCGTCTGTGCCTCTCTGTAAATATTGTGGTCGTCTTTCAATCACTTTGTTCTATATGTATAAAAATTAGTTTTTATGTAAATGTAATTTTCTAATTTTGATATTCAACGTACGTGTTTGGTGTGCCTACCTTATTACCAAGATTGATATCTCACATTAAAATCCTCAAAGCTGGGAGGAGGCTTTTCCTCAACCCTTCTTGTTCAATTCTTTTTATATACTAGACCGGCGCAATGTAGAGGCGCAATCACCGTATCCTCGTAGTATTTGCACAGAAATTTGCGCCAGTGTAACGTAAATTCAGAGGCGTAAGGCGGAGTAATTCAAATTGGGAAGGACGTGGGCGTGTTTCATTGAAATGAGCCGTGACCCCATGCAAATGAAGGGCCGGCTGGATCGTGCATGCGCACATGAAGCAGACCATGGTCAGCACCTCTGTGCGCATGCTCACAACTCTGGAACGGCGCAATCAGTGAAATTGGAAGTGGACCCGGGCAACTTAGTGAACTACGCAGAGAGCTTAAATAGACAGACACAAACGCCCTTCCTTTGCAAAAGTACATCCCTTTGTATCCCTTCCTATACAGCAAGGTGCTTTTGTTCTGTTGTGTGTTCGCGTTTGTAACGTTGTGACTTGTCTTTGTGATATTTGTTGACTGTTTGATCTAGTGTTTTGTAGAATATATTTGATAGTGTTTTTTGGTGACTGGTTGTGAGACTTTTTGGTTGATGGATTTTGTTTGTTTTGTTGCTTGATTTTTCCTGCTTGTTTTTGTGTGTGATTTTTGGGATTGTTTGGGAGAGAGTTGTTGTATGAGTATGACTTAGGCGGCGTACACACGATCGGACATATCCGATGAAAACGGTCCACGGACCATTTCCATCGGATATGTCCGATCGGGAGTTTGATCCGATGGCGTGTACACACCATCGGATCAAATTCCCCGCCGCCGGACGGCGCGGTGACGTGGCGGTGACGCGGCGGTGACGTTGACGCCGCCGCGTCACCGCCACGTCACCGCACCAGGAAGTAAAACACTTCCGCGCATGCGCCGCTTTGAAATCTGTCGGGTGGAGAAATCTGTCCGCTAGCCCATACACACGAGCGGAGATGTCTGCTGAAACGGTCCATCGGACCGTTTTCAGCGGACATATCCCCTCGTGTGTACGCCGCCTGAGAGGAAGCGCAAGAGCAATTTTTCTTTGGGGGAGAAACAAATTATTGCCCGGGCCCTTACCCAATATGGCCGTTTCCTTCACGGCCCGGAAAGTGCCAACACCACCCCAGCCAGGAAGAAGGAGATTTTGCAGAACATTACCGACCAGGTAAATTCATTAGGGGGGGAGGAGACCCGGACACACGAGGGGATCGTAAAGAAGATCAATGATCTCTGGCGTCTGGTCCGAAAGAAGCTGGCCAAAATGGCAGCCCATGCCAGGGGCACTGGAGGGGGCCCACCATGCCCTGTTAGGCTGACAGTGGAGGAGCGTGCGGTGGTCCACACCTTTAATAGGCAACAAGTGGAGGGCCTGCCTGGCTATGACTCCAGTCAGGAGCCTGTGATGACAGGTAAGGTTTTTTTTTTTCCTATCTGGTGTGTAGCATGTGTGGGGGGGAAGGGAATATGTGGCAAGTGTGTGGATCCTCCAACCTGTGAATGTTTTGTGTCATCCACAGATGTGCAGGAGGGTGCTGGGCCATCTGGCCTGACTGCACCATCCCCGGGACACCAGCCTGATGAGGACCCCCAGACAAGGCCGGAGTCCTCGGAGGAGTTGGAGGAGGAGGAGTTTGAGGAGGAGTTTTAGGAGGAGGAGGAGGTCATGTCAGCCAGTGGATTGTTGTTTTTGGAGGAGTCTTCCCCTCTGGCTGGCAGCAGCCAGCCCTCCATAAGGGGTAGCCCCTCCCACTCCTCCCCCAACAGGGCTTTCCTCCCAAGGGCCTCCCCTTCTCCCCAGGCACAAGCATCAGCTGGAGGCAGGAAGTCCCAGAAGACCTGGGGGTGGCCGAGGTTCTGCCCGCCAATCTCAGAAGGGACCAGGCCCTTCAGACCCACCATCTGGGACAGGTCAGCCAGACTTTGGTGCGGATGGAGGAGAGCCTGTCCTCCATAAAGGATACGCTTGGGGACCTGGACTGCCACTCCCTGTCTCTTACAAACTGCCTAAACGAACTGCAGACTACTACAGCAGACGTTGGGCAGGATGTGAGGGCCCTCACCCAGGCTATCCAGGCCAATACGGCAACATTAAGTGCTGGCCTGACCAGAATTGCCGTGGCCTTGGAGGGCAGGCCGCCAGGTGGGCAGAGACCAGGGGCTGCTCCTCCTTCCCCGGATTACCCCCCCCATGAGTCTCCCCTGAGGAGCCGGGGCCGTGGCCGTGGGCGCCCCAGGCGTGGGTCACGCCAGCGGCATTAATTTGGTTTCCCCCTTTTTTTGTTATTTTTCTGGACTTTTTTTATTTTTTGCTGGACAATTTTTTTTTGTGTTGTGAATGATTTCGGAATGTGGGGGTGACATTCCTGCCGGAAAAGGGGTGTCACCCTCATTTGTGGTGGAGAAGGATTCCCCAGGACCAGGGAAAAGTGATCCCCAGGTCCGTGTGAATGGTGTATGAATGTACAGTGACATAATTGGAGCCGTGGCGTGGCGTTGCTGCTCACAAGTCCTGCATGGTGGGCTTGTGCTATTCCAATTTGATGAGGATGTGATGTGTTTGTGCTAGGGACCACATCGTGATTCTCATTGTGCCATGATTAATGTGTGTGTTTAACGTGCAAAGATGCCTAATGTGAGCTGTCTCCTGGCTGCTCTTTCCTCAAAAGACGGGGTATCCTCGGTTAGGGAGGGGATTGTCTAGTTTAGGGGTCAGGTCATCACGTATGTCAATCTGCAGGCCCTTTCTTACTGCGAAGTTGTGCAGCAGGCAACATGCACCGATGATCTGGCACACAAAGTTTTGGGAATACAACAGGGTCCCCCCAGACTTATCCAGGCATCGGAAACGTGACTTCAGGAGGCCAAAGGTGCGCTCCACCACTGCACGTGTTTGGGCATGGACTTCATTGTATCTTTCCTCTCCTGGGGTTTGGGGGTTCCGGATAGGAGTCATGAGATGGGGTCCCAGTGCATATGCAGTCACCTGTAAGGGAAAAGACAGGAGGATGTTAGTCATGCATGTGCCCCTTGTGATGTGTGCATCATGAGGGGGGGACAGTCATGCCTGCCACCCATGTCACTCACCAACCAGCCAGGTGTCCCCATACACATTCTGTTCGAATTCCATTGGGATGGGGCTCTGATTGTATATGTAGCTGTCATGGCTGGATCTGGGGTGTTTGGCACGGACGTGCCATATGAGGCCTAGGGCATCGCCTATACGTTGATGGAATGCCAATGCTTCCGATTGCGGTATATGTGCTCTGTCTCATGGGGGGGCTGGAGTGCCACATGTGTGCAATCAATGGCCCCCACGGTGCGTGGGAATCTGGCAATTCTGTCGAAATCTGTCTTGCCTTCAGCCGCAGGTCCTCAGTGGTTGGTTTGATGATGTGGTTGGCCATGCGTCTGAGGATTGCAGGGACAACCTGGTGCACACATCTGCTCATGGAGGATTGTGACATCCCAGTCACCACTCCACTTGTTCTTTGAAAAGAGCCACTGGCAAGGAAATGGAGTGTTGCCAGGACCTTGACCAGTAGCTGCACTGCATGTAAGCGGTGTGTTGGGCTGGTGATGTCCTCATGCAAGGTTGTGGTTAGTTCCAGGATGGCATGAGGGGTGAATCTGAAAATGCGATACACCTCAGAATCACTCATGCCAAAGAGGTCTATGCGTGTGCGGTATATCCTCTCCCGTGCCCTCCTCTGTGCCCTCCTCCGTGCCCTCCTCCTTCTTTGCTCCTCTAAAGTCATTAGTCTAGCTATGAGCAAGGTTGCCCCTGGCATGTTGGCATACAGATTGTTGTCCAGCAAGTGTGACTGCTCAGCTCCTAACTAACAGTGTTGCTTTAGCTGACATGTAGACAGATTGTCTAATTTTATTCCACCTTTTTAATGGTCTAATTTTAGACAGGACGTGCAGCTGTTGCGCACAGCGCGTAGCCTGCGCTGCACCAACTTACTTTTGTGGATCCCTGTAACTCCCTCATTTGCATATTTGAATAGCAAATCAATGGTGTGTCTAGCGCAGTTTTGCGTGGACGGATACGCCGGTCTATCGAAATTACACCGGTCCAAAAAAAGTAGATTTCATGCGTATATCGTTTTGGGGATGCGGCGCATTGATACGCATGCGCAAATTTAGACTTACGCTGCGCATCTCCTGTAACGCCGTCGTAATGGCTCTGTGAATCTGGCCCAATGTATTTATTGGAGTATAACACTCATTTCTTTACCCTGAAAATAGAGGGTAAACTGTGCCTGCGTGTTATACTCAGGGGGCTGTGGAAAGTTTTTTTCCTGAAACTTCCCTCTTAAAGTTAGGGTGCGTTTTATACCCCTGTGCGTGTTATACGCCGATAAATACGGTATATTGTCCCGCTTTGATGGCCGGACTAGAGTAGGTAGTAAGAGTGCTATTGTTGTCTCCCACAATAAAGGATGGATGTATGGATCTCGAAGGCCGCGTACACACGATCAAATCTGATAAGTATTGGTAGGGGGAATGGCGCTGCTAAATGGGTCACTGGTGCGTGACTGGTGAGTGATTAGTGTGATTAATGTGATAAAATTTGTGGAAAAATAAATAAGTGTTGGGTAACTTATAAACAGGGGTAGCAGTCCAACAGCTGATCCAAACACCACCGTATGTGACGGCGAGCTGCTCAGCACGGAGACGGACGCTCCTGAATCATCACATAGACGGAGCTGGCAGCCTCGCTTTCATACAGGGACAGGTGGACAGCGCACAATACTTGTCTGAACTTCATTTTTATTTTATTTTATTTTTCAATTTTACTTATTTTATTTTATGCATCAGCCCAGGTGCCTCTGGGCTTCTATAGTGGAGATGTCCACTCTTCTGTTTTTATAATAATAAAAGCTCTGCGAGTTTTATACATATCACGCTATGTGGATACTCCGTTTTTTTCTTGAGTGACACCGTGAGCACCGCATTGGAATTCCTCCAGACCCATTTCGTACACTTGGGAGCAACTGCTGGGACGATACAGACAGCAAACGCAACAGGAGTATCAAAGGTACCACCACCTCCCGCTTATTGCCTTTGGAGGGTGACAACATCTGGTGAGTGGGGTCCTAAGAGGGGGAGCACAAAAGTCACGGAGCGGCACCCTATAAGAGGAAACAGCACTAAAGTCACCAATAGACGTTTTTGCAGCATTATCCAATAATCATTTGAAACGCAACATAATTATTGCATATCAGAACTGCCTGCATTTATTTTCATTTTTTCATCAATATTATTATTATTTTTATTTTTATTTTGTAATTTACAGTAACTCAGCCTCCATAGTGGGGTGCTAACCCACTTGGGGTGACTCACTACTGAACTAAGAGTTTGAATACCTACAGTTTTTGCTTTCTGAGTGGTGTGGGGACATATTAACACCCATACAGTTGCATGCAGCTTAGAGATTGAATTCCTCACATTTGGCCTGCACAGTATCCTGACGATACTTCTCAGTTTGGCCAATTGGATCATTTTTTTGCTCACATCATTGTTGGTTCACATTGACACTAAGATTGATGATTGTTTGGTTTTTTTGTTTTTCTTGTGTTTACACACTTTTGTGTTTGCTTTGGTCACACATTTGGATTGATGCCATAGGATACTAGGCAGGTTGGTCCATAAATTAACCCTTTCTTGATTGATAAGGGTCATAACAGCATTCACCGCGCGTTTTCACACCTGGAGCTAAATAAGGAGTAGAATCGCTCCGTTAGCCTGGGCTCACTTTAGTGCACAGGGTCCCGACCCAATTTGAATACAGCACTAACATTTAACCTTGATTTTGGTCACTATCACTCACTCCCAGTGGACACCATCTGATGGTGGAGGTCCACTAAGCTTTCACATATATGGTCAATAGTAATACATCCTTTATCATTATTGTGGTAACCATACATGCTCTCACATCACGTGGGTTCAGGGAATCCTCACATATGGATTAACCCCTGTTTATAAGTTACCCAACACTTGTTTATTTTTCCACAAATTTTATCACATTAATCACACTAATCACTCACCAGTCACGCACCAGTGACCCATTTAGCAGCGCCATTCCCCCTACCAATACTTATCATTTCTCTGGTCTCCTTGGAGACCCTTAGGGAGGCAGCAGCTATACCACTAGTCCTAAGCGCGGATTTTTTGCTTTCAATCCACACGATCAAATCTATCTGCTGGAAACGGTCGGCCCGACCGTCCCAGCAGACAGATTCGACCGTGTGTACGGGCATGCCGACGGATTTGGCCACCCGACAGATTTCAAAGCATGCTTTGAAATCTGTCGGCTGGGAACCCGTCCGCCCGACATATCTGCTGGTTAGTACGCTAACCAGCAGACATGTCTTCTCGCACAAGCGCCGAATGGTTTTGACGCATGCGCGGAAGTGTTTTACTTCCTGGTGCGGTGACGTGGCGGCGTCAACGTCACCGCCACGTCACCGCGCCATCTGGCGGCAGGGATTTTGGTTTGATCGTGTGTACACGATCAAACCAATATGTCCCCAGCAGACAGATTTGTTCAAATCGGTCGGCCCAACCGATTTGAACAAATCTGTCTGCTCGTGTGTACGCGGCCTAAGAGGTTATATAATCGCAATTTCTTTCTTGATTGGCCATTGTTTATATGTTTTTAAAGGTTGTTATATGATTGAAGTATATACATGTATATATGACATCTAAATGTGATTACTGCTTAACTGGTTTATTTGAGTATGAATGGATAATTAAGGAAAACAGCCCTCCGACTTAATTATCGCCCACTGCGCTTGGTGAAGAAACCTGTCAAACTAGCTGCTGCTATACGATTATAAATTGTGGAAATAATATATATGTACTGCACCATCAAATAAAGCAAGTGGCCTGTAATATATAAAAGCAGCGCTTAAATAGTGAAATGTGATTCCCACTAACTAAATAATGTGACTAAATGTGACACATAACATATATCATATAACATAAATCACCTTTTACAGTGAAAAATGAACAAACAAAACAGAAATGTTTAGCAAAGAGCGAAAAAAGTTCAAATCCTGTGATAGTCAGTGAAAAGGTGAAAAAAGAGTTCATAGATGGATTATTAGTATCAATCTTCTCAATCTTCCACCACACCGCCTGTGCTCAGTGAATCCTTCACCCTTCCAAAATGCGCACTCACCACAATTAAATGCTCAGCACTCTCGTGTTGAGGCACAAAAGCAAAACTCCAAATCTCTCCAATAATAGTCGATATCAGTATCCAATTCAGTGATATTTTCCAACGAGTTCACATAAATAAAGAAAAAATAGTACTATAGTGTAATATTGTAAATCAAGTTTTAATCACACCACTAAAAATCTTCATAAAATGCACTCACAAACGTGATCTTTCACCAAACTTTGAATAACAAACCACGCTCCTGTCACTAATCATTGATCCTGTGTGAACTATACGGACGTGCGACACACTTCTAGCTGTATCAGGCTAACTTCTATACTAGGGTGACCAGACATCCCCAGTTTCAGGGGACAGTCGCCTGATTGAGGACACTGTCCCCGGACCAAGTCTGTCCCTGGTTTTGTCCCCAGATTGGATTTAATAGAGGGCAGGGGCAATTTCAAAGAAAGTCAGTGCAGAATTAAAATAAAAAAATTAGAATTACAGCCCCCCCGCTCTGTCGTGCCTACTAGCATAGGGGGTTGTATTTTTCCCTTTCTGATGATCATGTTCTGGTCGGAGCGGAGGGAATATTTCTTCAGTTTCAGGCGCATGCCCATTCAGCTCCGCTCGCATGTTATTCTGCCTTGGCTCAAATCCTGGCCAGCCACTTGCCTATCTCCTTGCCTTCCCTGGTGGAGTGATCTTCCTCCGCTCCCCATTCAGTAGTAGCCGGGGCCCGAAGAATAAGACTTGAGAGGCTGTGAGGCGGGCGGCAATGGGCAGAGAGTCGCTGATTGTTGCCATTACTAGTAAAGAAAAAATATGTCCCCGGATTTCATTTAAAAAATCTGGTCACCTTATTCTATACCATCTTTCCATCGAGTAGCGTCCACAGGGCTGTGAGTACACTGGGAACGATCGAGGGTCCGCCGTGACCACTGGCTTGTTGTTTGGAAACTTGGAAACTCATGCTGCCATTTGTTATTCAAAGTTTGGTGAAAGATCACGTTTGTGAGTGCATTTTATGAAGATTTTTAGTGGTGTGATTAAAACTGGTTTTACAATATTACACTATAGTACTATTTTTTCTTTATTTATGTGAACACATTGGAAATTATCACTGAATTGGATACTGATATTGACTATTATTGGAGAGATTTGGAGTTTTGCTTTTGTGCCTTAACACGAGAGTGCTGGGCATTTAATTGTGGTGAGTGCACATTTTGGAAGGGTGAAGGATTCACTGAGCACAGGCGGTGTGGTGGAAGATTGAGAAGATTGATACTAATAATCCATCTATGAATTATTTTTTCACCTTTTCACTGACTATCACAGGATTTGAACTTTTTTCGCTCTTTGCTAAACATTTCTGTTTTGTTTGTTCATTTTTCACTGTAAAAGGTGATTTATGTTATATGATATATGTTATGTGTCACATTTAGTCACATTAACTGGTTTATTGTTTATATATTTTTATATCCCCCTGTGCGGAACCCTGCTATTTTATTGATAAGAATAACTGCATTGTATTGGTCATTCTTGTATATATATATATATATATATACACACACACACACACACACTATATATATATATACACTGGGCCAGATTCAGGTACATCTGCGCATTATTGGACCGGCGTAGTCTGGCGTAATGTAGCGGCGCAATCACCCTATTCTCGTCGCTTTTACGCAGAAATTAGCGCCTGCGCAACGTTATTTCTGAGGCGCAAGGCGGAGTAATCCAAATTGGGAAGGACGTGGGCGTGTTAGATTGAAATGAGCCGTGACCCTATGCAAATGAAGGGCCGGCCGGCTCACGCATGCGCGCTTGAAGCAGACCATGTCAGCACCTCTGTGCGCATGCTCACAACTCGGGAACAGTGCAAACAGTGAAATTGGAAGTGGACTAGGGCAAAATCATGAACTACGCAGACAGCATAAATAGACAGACACAAACGCACTTCCTTTGCAAAAGTACATCCCTTTGTATCACTCCCTATACAGCAAGGTGCTTTTGTTCTGTTGTTGCGTTGTGGTTTGTCTTTGTGATATTTGTGGACTGTGTGATCTTGTGTTTGTTAGAAGATATTTGTAAGTGATTTTTGGTGACTGCTTGTGAGAGTTTTTGGTTGTTAGTTTTTTGTTCGTTTGTTTTCTTGCTTGATTTTTCCTGCTTGTTTTCTTGCTTGATTTTTCCTGTTTGTTTTTGTGACTGATTTTTCCTGCTTGTTTTTGTGACAGATTTTTGCTGACTGTTTGGGAGTGAGTTTTTGTCTAAGTATGATGGAGAGAAAGAGGAAGCTAAATTTTACTTTGGGGGAGAAACGAATTCTTGCCCGGGCCATTTCCGATTATGGGCCTTTCCTCCACGGCCCGGAGAGTGCCAACACCACCCCGGCCAGGAGGAGAGAGATTTTGGATAGGATTACTGACCAGGTGAATGCATCGGGGGGGGGGGGGTAGGGGGACCCGGACACGGTCGGGGATTGAAAAGAAAATCAATGACCTCCGGCGTCTGGTCAAAAAGAAGCTGGCCAAAATGCTAGCCCATGCCAGGGGCACAGGAGGGGGCCCACCATGCCCTGTTAGGCTGACAGAGGAGGAGAGTGCGGTGGCCCAGATCTTTCATAGGCAAGAGGTGGAGGGCCTGCCTGGCTATGACTCAAGTCATGAAGGCGTGATGCCAGGTAAGGTTTTTTGGCCCTATCAGGTGTGTAGCATGTGTGGGGGAGGGGGTGAAAGGGAATATGTGGCAAGTGTGTGGATCCTCCAACCTGTGAATGTTTTGTGTCATCCACAGATGAGCAGGAGGGTGCTGGGCCATCTGGGCTGACCGCACCATCCCAGCCTGATGAGGACCCCCCGACAAGGCCGGAGTCCTCGGAGGAGGTTGAAGAGGAGGAGGTTGAGGAAGAGGAGGAGTCCATGTCAGGCACTGGACTTTTGTTTTTGGAGGATTCTTCCCCTCTGGCTGGCAGCAGCCAGCCCTCCATAAGGGGTAGCCCCTCCCACTCCTCCCCCAACAGGGCTCCTCTCCCAAGGACCTCCCCTTCTCCCTGTCCACAAGCCTCAGCTGGAGGCAGGAAGGTGACCCAGAAGACCAGGGGGCTGGCCGATTTCCTGCCCGCCACTCTAAGGACCAGTTCCGTCAGACCCGCCATTTGGGAGAAGTCAGCGAGACCTTGGGGCGGATGGAGAAGAGCCTGTCCTCCATAAAGGATACGCTTGAGGACCTGGACTGCCACTCCCGGGCTCTTACAAACTGCCTAAACGACCTGCAGACTACAACAGCAGGCGTTGGGCAGGATGTGAGGGCCCTCACCCAGGCTATCCATGCCAATACGGCATCATTAAGTGCTGGCCTAGACAGAATTGCCATGACCTTGGAGGGCAGGCCACCAGGTGGGCAGAGACCAGGGGCTGCTCCTCCTTCCCCGGTTTACCCCTTCCCCCATGAGTCTCCCCTGAGGAGCCGGGCCGTGGCCGTGGGCGCCACAGGCGTGGCTCACGTCAACGGCATTAATTTGTTTCTCCCCTTTTTTTTTGGCCTGTTTTCTTATTTTTTTTGACCATTTTTTTTTGGTGCTGGAAATGTTTTGCTTTTGCTGGGCATTTTTTTTTTTTTTGGTTGTGAATGCTGTTTGAATGTGGGGGTGACATTCCTGCCAGAAAAGGGGTGTCACCCTCAATTTTGGTGGAGAAGGGTTCCCCAGGACCAGGGAGAAGTGATCCCAAGGTCCGTGTGAATGGTGTATGAATGTACAGTGACATAATTGGAGCCTTGGCGTGGCGTTGCTGCTCACAAGTCCTGCATGGTGGACTGGTGCCAATCCAATTTGATGAGGATGTGGGGTGTGTGTGCTAGGGACCACAGTGGTGTGCATGCATGCATTCTCATTGTGCCATGATTAATGTGTGTGTTTAACGTGCAAAGATGCATAATGTGAGCTGGCATGAGATGGGGTCATGAGATGGGGTCCCAGTGCATATGCAGAGTCACCCTGAAGGGATAAGACAGGAGGATGTTAGTAGTGCATGTGCCCCTTGTGATGTGTGCATCATGGCGGGGGCCAGTCATGCCTGCCACCCATGTCACTCACCAACCAGCCAGCTGTCCCCATACATGTTCTGTTCGAAATCTGTGGGAATGGGGCTCTGATTGTATATGTAGCTGTCATGGGTGTCATGGGTAGTGTCATGTGTTGGGCTGGTGATGTCCTCCTGCAGGGTTGTGGTTAATTCCATGATGGCATGAGGGGTGAATCTGAAGATGCGAGACACCTCAGAAACACTCATGCCATAGATGTCTATGCGTGTGTGATATATCCTCTCCCGTGAAGAGTAAAGAGTGAGGAGTGAGGGGCTTGTATCAGATAAGAATATTGTATTAGATTAGATCAAATGGTAAAGTTTATATAAGCAAAAAAAGAGTAAAAAAAAAAAAAAAAAATCCCGTGCCCTCCTCAGTGCCCTCCTCCTTCTTTGCTCATCTAAAGTCAGTAGTATAGCTATGAGCATGGATGCCACTGGCATGTTGGCATACAGTTTGTTGGGCAACATGTGTGACTGCTCAGCTCCTCACTAACCGTGTTGCTTTATCTGACATGTAGACGAATTGTCTAATTTTAGAGCAGCTTTTATATGGTCTAATTTTAGACAGAATATTTAGCTGTTGCGCACAGCGCGTAGCCTGCGCTGCACCAATGTTCTTTTGTGGATCCCCGCAACTTCCTCATTAGCATATTTGAATAGCAAATCAATGGTTTGTCTAGCGCAGTTTTGCGCGGACGGATGCGCCTGTCTATCGAAATTAAAAATAGATTTCTTGCGCATCTCGTTTTGGGGATGCCGTGCATCGAAACGCACGCACACAATTAGACTTACGCCGCACATCTCCTGTTACGCCGGCGTAATCGCTCTGTGAATCTGGCCCACTGTTTTGAAAACACATAAAGCGTTTTTGGAAACGCATATAGATAGATCCTAGACGGATCTCATAGTCCTAGGTGGCTATTAAGGGAAAATTAAGTTTAAAAGTGTATACACAGAATACATATCTCAGTTTGCTTTTTCTTATTTTTCTATTGCATAGAGGTAGAAGTATAATCTTGTATAGAGGTATAAGAATATTGTTGATGCCTGGTAAGTGCCCAGAGTGTGAGTGGACTGCTGGTTTGCTATTACAGTAATCAGACATATTTTAGAGTATAAGAACATTATTAATGTCTCATAGATGTTCTGAATGTGTTGTGGGTGTACTGTTTTGTTATTACGGAACACATATTTAATATCAAATGTGCAGGGTGGGTATCATTCAAGGATTGGTAAGGGTCCCTTATTTCGTGAGGTAAACCGCGGGTCCAGGTAATGAGGTTCAACCTACACGTACCAATAGTTTTCCAGGAAGGTTTAACGGTTAATTTCGTCTGATTTCCCATTCTGGCATCCAAACCCTGGCTTCAGTTTTTTGACTATGTTCTTGTACTGTGTTATTTTTTGCTATTTCATTAATCGTGTTGTGATTTTAACTGCATTTTTGTGTCTGTCTGGTTTAATGAAAAAGGAGGGGGAAATTGGGTTGGGGCTTTAAATGAGGCAATAGGTGGGTAGGTTCATCTGCCTCCATCCCTGTTATATATATGAAAAAAAGGGGGGTTGTTGGGACTTTATATGAAGTACGGCTAGGGGAATTGAATATGCAATCACATGTTAATGAATTTGAGACAAATATAGAGTAGTAAGGATAGCATGATAAACAAAGGTAACACTTTGGATATGAGGGGTGGGCAGGCACCCTGCGCACATCGACGCCACGCCCTACGCGCCGGACGTGTGACAACGTGATTTTATCCATCAGTGTTCAACACGAGGGGAGGGTTTAAGTGCAAATTGTCGAGTAAAACTTGGTGTTCAGGCATTGACACTGCCTCCCCCTGATCACGCAACGTGATGTTGGCGACATACCGTGGCTGTGTGTGGCTTATAAAGATTGCACGTGGGTGGAACACACACACACTACATTCACCTTGAGATCTCAAAACACTGGTTGTTGCACTTTTCTTTCCATGTTCAAAATGATAACATTTTGCTGGTTTATGGTCCATTCAGTGGGTTTACTTGGTACCTCCTTATGTTCACACCCCTCTTGGTTTGGGTATGTGGGCTCTATCATCTAATATCAACAACAACAGATCCCCCCAAAAACAATAGATCCTCACACAACAAAAGATCTTTCACCCAGGAACAATGGACCCCCCACAACAAAATACCACCCCAGCAACAATAGACCCCTAGCAGAAATAACTGATTTCTCAGCAGCCATCATCAATAGACTCTCCAGCAGCCAGCAACAATAGACCTCTTCCTCAACAGTAGATCCGACCCAGCAACAATTGACCCCCCAGCAAGATAAGACCCCCCCACCAGCAACAGTAGACTTACAATAGACACCACACACAAAAACAGATCCCCACCAGGGACAATAGATACTCAAGCAGCCAGAATCAATAGACCCTCCAGCACCCCTTTCCAGTACATACATTCAGTGCTGGAGGTGCCGGAACTGCGTTCTCCCGCGTTCCTGCTGAAAAAAAGCCCTGGCCACACCACATGATTTCAGAGAATTCTGTATTTCACCTGAAGTTATTTGTGGATTGTATTTGCATCTCGAAAAATTTTCCTGGCAGTTGTAGCTGAAATTTTAGTTGGTCCTCCATAATATATATATATTATACACATACACAGTACAGACCAAAAGTTTGGACACACCTTCTCATTCAAAGAGTTTTCTTTATTTTCATGACTATAAAAAAAGTAGAGTCACACTGGAGGCATCAAAACTATGAATTAACACATGTGGAATTATACATAAAAAAAAGTGTGAAACTCATATTCTAGGTTCTTCAAAGTAGCCACCTTTTGCAGCAGACACATCTCTAGAACAACTGTTAAGAGGAGACTGTGTGAATCAGGCCTTCATGGTAGAATATCTGCTAGGAAACCATTGCTAAAGAAAGGCAACAAGCAGAAGAAACTTGTTTGGTCTAAAGAACACAAGGAATGGACATTAGACCAGTGGAAATCTGTGCTTTGGTCTGATGAGTCCAAACTTGAGATCTTTGGTTCCAACCACCGTGTCTTTGTGCAACGCAGAAAAGGTGAACGGATGGACTCTACATGCCTGGTTCCCACCGTGAAGCATGGAGGAGGAGGTGTGATAGTGTAGGGGTGCTTTGCTGGTGACACTGTTGGGGATTTATTCAAAATTGAAGGCATACTGAACCAGCATGGCTACCACAGCATCTTGCAGCGGCATGCTTTTCCATCCGGTTTGCATTTAGTTGGACCATCATTTATTTTTCAACAGGACAATGACCCCAAACACACCTCCAGGCTGTGTAAGGGCTATTTGACCAAGAAGGAGAGTGATGGGGTGCTGCACCAGATGACCTGGCCTCCACAGTCACCGGACCTGAACTGAATCGAGATGGTTTGTGGTGAGCTGGACCGCAGAGTGAAGGCAAAAGGGCAACAAGTGCTAAGCATCTCTGGGAACTCCTTCAAGACTGTTGAAAGACCATTTCAGGTGACTACCTCTTGACGCTCATATTTTCAGTTGTTTCACACTTTTTTGTTATGTATATAATTTCACATGTGTTAATTCATAGTTTTGATGCCTTCAGTGTGACTCTACAATTTTTATATTCGTGAAAATAAAGAAAAGTCTTGGAATGAGAAGGTGTGTCCAAACTTTTGGTCTATACTGTGTATATATATATATATTAATATATATATATATTAATATATATATATATATATATATATATATATATATCAGAACTAGGAGTCTGTATTGGAAAATACGTCCACAGATGTATGCACCAAGCACTTAGTCTTGCTCTTTTCCAATGCTTTTATTAAACAACTTGTGGTAATAGAGGGATGGGGGGGGGGGGGTTAGGGGAGATTCAGATACCTAGTTTGCATATCAGGGGTACTTCTTTGGATCCAGAGGACAAAGAGCTTCCAAACCTAGATCTCGCAACCACCGGATAGGCCTCTCTCACCGACCTAGCAGCCGATGCGATGCACGGACAAAGTTTCTGCCACAGACTTATGTAGAAAAAAAGTTTCCCCTCAAGGGCTGGACTTTATAGGCACAGATTGTATAACCACAAAAGGGTAAAAAATGTAATATTTATTTGTACAAAATAGGACATAGAAAAAATTGATGTATCATAAAATGTGCAGCCATATAACAATGGAATATGCAATACATGAAAATACGCATACTATTCTATATTTTCTTACTTTTTTTTTGGCAATGAGACGGATTGATGCTTTTTGGTGCCCTTGGTTATATTCCCGGCACGTGTGGGCCAAACCAATCCTTCTGGAGTAGTGGTTTTGGTGGTCTACGTTCAATCACTTTTATCCATCCCCTTTTTGGGTATATTTCAGCCTTATTTCCGTGGATTTTTTCTTCCTGTTTTTGGCCCAATATTTTGGCTTTTTAGCCTTTGTATTCCCTTCTGTTGCCACCATTACACTTGCGATATTTTGACCTGGACCCTTTGTCTAAATACAGACATGCGATCGAGTTGGGATTGGGGTTTGCTATCTCTTCATCCCGCAATCTTGCGCTGTTCTATGAACAGGGTTAGCTGCGCATGCGTGCTGGTGGGAACGCGATGCAGTATGTCACTCCTCCATGCAATGGCTAGGGGGTGGCGCTTTGCACCGCGCACTGGGAGGACCGCTCTGTCCAGTCTCTGATGTGTTACGGGGTTAATCTTCAGCTGGACTGTGATCTGTTTCAGATCCATCCCTATTTAAGGGATGGACTCTGGGTGATCCAGTCTGCAGCATTCACGATTGAGGAGTGGCAGACACTGACCTTTCTCCTGCAGAGGGTAAATAAATCTCCTTTCATTTTGAGGTTATTAAGTGCAGCTTTGACCAAATGTGTTTTTTGCATGCACTACTGTATGTTTTCATTAGTGTTTTTTTTTTTTTTTCTTTTATATTTTTCTTTGCATACTAGATCTGTGGGCTCTTACATTACTTTGGACTACTATATTAGGGTCCTGTTTGGATCCCATGTACTGGATTACTGCTTGGCAATATTGTTTATTGGCCACGTGCACAGCCAAGATTATTCAAAGAGGTCTCTTTGTCTGACCAATGAATCGGATATGCAATAAGATATTCTCTCTTGAAATACACAGGACATTTTAGAGGTAAATATTTATATTGATAACCTATGAAATTAACCAATAATTAATAAAAAAATACCATTATTTGATGTGGTATTGTGATATAAATACTGATGCCTCTTTCTTTGCTACAATCTTTATAAGATTGATTTAATATTGAATTGCTGGAATTGTGGAACAATTTATAGTTTCATAGATATTTGGGAGATTTATAATTTTTTTTTGTTTGTAGATTCCACATAATCGGCTCTTTATATTCTGGATGGATGCGATTCTGGCTTGCTCCACGGCTGATCTGTTTTGTTTGCCTCTTTTTTATCCCGTTCTGGGATACAATTTTCCTTTCACACGACTTTAGGATCCTGTGGATATTCTCCAATCCTCGTTTTTTTATTTTTTTTATTTCTGCTGCATACTTCCATGCATGCGTGTCTATGCAAAGTATGCCTCCGCCATGATGTATTCAATACCTATACCCCCTTTTCATCCATCTTTTGCCATGTTGATGATCTGAAAATGTTTTTTGATTCAAAATATTATAAGTTTATGTATTTCTTTTGTATTTTAGATTACAGTATAAAAACATACAGTGAATTCTCCCTGAAGGAGTTTCGCTTCTGTAACGCGTAGGAATCCTTCATTGTACGATGTGTATACCCATGTGTATTTTCATGTATTGCATATTCCATTGTTATATGGCTGTACGTGTTATATGATACATCAATTTTTTCTATGTCCTATTTTGTACAAATAAATATTACAATTTTTACCCTTTTGTGGTTATACAATCTGTGCCTATAAAGTCCAGCCCTTGAGGGGAAACTTTTTTCTACATCAGTTTAGAATGTTGGCCAGTATCGCAACAGAATGTTTTTTTTGTAAACCATCTCCTTTTATTTTGATATTTCTGCCACAGACTTAGCGAATACAATAGGGTTGTTGCACAATCCACAGGATTGCATAACCAAACAGTTTTTCCAAATTTAAGCACAGCTACACAGTACCAAAGTCTTTAAGCCAGGAGGGCCATCAGGTCAGAGAGAGTAGAAAATGGTGTCTGTGCCTTAAGTATCCTCTACCAGAATGCACAGTGGCACAAACACTCCCACTGGGCTGCCTCTGGGGAACGAATACTCAATGCACCCAGCCTGCTGTATTTCCAACACTGACCTGTGGTGACAGCGACACAAACGGTTGAGTGGGAAATGCACACAACACAGCTAATGGCAACTAAATAGTCGTGCTGAGAGTGTTATCTGTGAGTGCAAGCGTGAAGGGGTTGGAGACACAGCACGCAGGCACCCGACATGTAACTAACATATACCAAAGGCAATTTGGCCCAGATTCACAGAGCGATTACGCCTGCGCAACTGCTGTTGCGCGTGCGTAAGTCTAAATGTGCGCGTGCGTATAGTTGGACGCGATTCACAAAACAATATACGCCAGAAATCTACGTTTTTTGGTCCGGCGTAATTGAATTAGACATTCGCTTCCCTTCGTGCAAAACTGCGCTAGACACACCATTGATTTGCTAGTCAAATATGCTAATGAGGGAGTTACGGGGATCCACAAAAAAACGCAGTTGCTGCGCAGGCTACGCGATGTGCGCAACAGCAAAATGTTCTGTCTAAAGTTAGAGGACCTAAAAGCTGGTCTAAATTTTGAAAAAAAGTCTAATTGTCAGATAAAGCAACACTGTTAGTGAGGAGTTCAGCAGTCACACGTGTTGCCCAACAATCTGTATGCCAACATGCCAGGGGCATCGTCGCGCATAGCTATACTACTGACTTTAGATGAACAAAGAAGGAGGAGGGCACGGAGGATGGCACTAAGGAGGGCACGGGAGATGTTTTTTTTATTTTTTTTATTTGCTTATATAAAATTTACAATTTAAATTAATCTAATACAATATTCTTATCTGATACAAGCCCCTCACTCTTCACTTGATATATCACACACGCATAGACATCTATGGCATGAGTGATTCTGAGGTGTCTCGCATCTTCAGATTCACCCCTCATGCCATCATGGAATTACCACAACCCTGCAGGAGGACATCACCAGCCCAACACATGGCACCACCCATGACACCCATGACAGCTACATATACAATCAGAGCCCCATCCCCACAGATTTCCAACAGAACATGTATGGGGACAGCTGGCTGGTTGGTGAGTGACATGGGAGTCAGGCATGACTATCCCCTCCCGTGATGCACACCTCACAAGTGGCACATGCATGACTAACATCCTCCTGTCTTTTCCCTTCAAGGTGACTCTGCATATGCACTGGTACCCCATCTCATGACCCCATCTCATGCCAGCTCACATTATGCATCTTTGCACGTTAAACACACACATTAATCATGGCACAATGAGAATGCATGCATGCACACCACTGTGGTCCCTAGCACACACACCCCACATCCTCATCACATTGGATTGGCACCAGTCCACCATGCAGGACTTGTGAGCTGCAACGCCATGCCACGGCTCCAATTATGTCACTGTACATTCATACACCATTCACACAGACCTGGCGATCACTTCTCCACCACAAATGAGGGTGACACCCCTTTTCCCGCAGGAATATCACCCCCACATTCCAAAATCATACACAAACAGAACCAAAAAAATTAAATAAATGACGAGCAAAAATAAAAAATGCCCAGCAAAAATATAATTTAAACAAAATAACAACAAAGACATAAAAGACAAAAATCACTCTGCAAAACAGTCCCCAAATATCTCAAAGACACGTCACAAACAAACAAAAGCACCTTGCTGTATAGGGAGGGATACAAAGGGATGTACTTTTGCAAAGGAAGTGCATTTGTGTCTGTCTATTTATGCTGTCTGCGTAGTTCATAAAGTTGCCCTAGTCCATTTCCAATTTCACTGATTGCGCCGCTCCCGAGTTGTGAGCATGCGCACAACGGAGCTGACATGGTTTCCTTCACGCGCGCATGCGCGAGTCGGCCGGCCCTTCATTTGCATGGGGTCACGGCTCATTTCAATGTAACACGCCCACGTCCTTCCCAATTTGTATTACTCCTCCTTACGCCTCAGGAAAAAACCTTACGTTTGCGCAAGCTCTTGCGTAAAAGCTACGTGAATCGCCGGATTACGCGGCTAGATTGCGCAAGTCTAACGGAAAAGTGGTGCGCTACGCCGGAATGATAATGCGCCGATCTACGTGAATCTGCCCCTTTGTTTTTATTTGTGATGTAAGCGTATTACATTTTCATAAAAATTGTTACCCAAGAGGTTTTTACACTATTGGAGGCTTTGGCCTAGATTCACAAAGCGATTACGCCTGTGTAAATGTTGTTAGACTGGAGTAATTTCGACTTACGGGCGTTTTTACGCTAGTCGAAATCCTCAAACCATGAAAAGACACCTGCGGGCTTCATTTCGACTGTATTACGTGTTAGTACGCCTTCAGATCTACGCTGCCAGAAAATTGCGGCCACTGGGCGGACTTCCTGTTGTTTTTCGCCGTCAGGGTATGCTAATGAGCTTTTGCCTGCAATCCACAAAATTTCGCACTTTCAACGCAATCTCTTACGGCACCTTTAGTCATCTTTTTTTTCCGTTTCACTATACCTGCTTTTTGCTGGTCTAATATTAGACAGCCCATGTTAAGTATGGCCGTCGTTCCCGCGTCGAATTTCAACGTTTTCCGATGTCTTTTATTATTTTTAACGTAAGTCGTCCGGGAATAGGAATGTTCGTAAACGCCGCTACTCAAACAACGAATGACGTCACGACGTGATTTCGCGCAATGCACGG
Organism: Rana kukunoris; assembly: GCA_029574335.1. Taxonomy (NCBI): domain Eukaryota; kingdom Metazoa; phylum Chordata; class Amphibia; order Anura; family Ranidae; genus Rana; species Rana kukunoris. The sequence goes on along the minus strand of CM056053.1, from coordinate 139,431,647 downwards.
CGGGAAATTCCTGAACAGAGCATGCGCAGTTCGATCGTCGCGGGGACGCGCTTAATTTAAATGCTTCACGCCCCCTAATCACGTATTTCTATTGCGCGGCGGAAAAAAAATACGACACAATAGCGTACGCGCAAAAAAACTACCTGAATTCGGTGTAGAGTCTGGTGAAATACGGCAGCGTACCGTATTTCGATTACGCAGCGGAATATTACGTCTTTGTGAATCTGCCCCTTTGTGTTGATTTTAGCTCTACATGTGGAGAGAGCCGTCATCCATTGGAATCTGATCAGATCTGAGTGGAGATTGGGTTGATCATCTGCATAAAGCTTAAAGTGATTTAATCACACATGCGATTGAGGCTCACCAGATTGTAGATTTCATTCTATAAGGGTGTGTATTGGCACTTGTGCACTTTGGTGAAGGCTCTACGGTGTTCCAATTTTCCACTTTCTGAAGAGTTGCACTATTTTCACAATGGATTCTTTGTTGATATTTATGATAGACAATTATTTTTGATTTTATTGTGGACACATTTACATTTTTTTTTTTTTTTGCGCTACTCTGATTAGGTAGTTTGACACTACATTCCTTTTTGTTTTATGCACTTTTTGATGTTATGATATATTTCACAGGCATGGGCGTCCGCTGAACTTTTTCTAGGGGGGGGCATAATTTTACGGTCACCTATGCTGCACTTCTTTGACAATGTCATGAAGGGCAGGGGCTTAGTCATTATCCCATAAAGCCTTCTCCCTTAACTTGTACTCACAGTCCCCACTTGTAAGGTCACGGTGGTCTTCCTTCTCCCAAGTCCTGTTTCCACATGTCTCTTTGAAAATACATTACAGGCAGCAAAGCAAACACGAGGGTGCACATACAGGAAGCAGCCAGAAGTGGCAGTAAAGAGCTCTGTTACTCAGTGACACTGATCTTGCAACAGCTGTGGAGCCAACTCGCACAAACACATAGAGTCAGCACATCTAGAGATGCAAGCATGGCAGACCCTTGCCGATTCCAGGGGGGTCACTGGCCCCCCCTTACTCCTATGAGCGGACGCCCATGTTCACAGGATTTGAAATGTATATGGTTTGTTGATACACATTATATATTTGAGTTTGCACAACACTTCACTCGCAATCTTTGCATAATATACTGTTTAATGCAAAGCACCGCAGCACATAAAAATACATACTATACGTACAATATACATAAATAAAATAAAAAAGGGGGGGCAACACTGCAAAACTATTCAAAAACACATGCGGTACAGTTTTAATAAGCTATAACACCTAACTATGTACTACCTTGTAATACCCTGGTACAAAGCTCTATTTACTACAAAACAATTTACCTCAGTGGGATGGAATATGATATTTTCGATCCTAAAATCACCATGGACAAGGCACTCTTCATTGTCATTGCTTGGCAAATTATTCATAAGCCAGTCAGCTAACTGGCTCATTGCTGGGATATCAGTGTGTGCAGCCCGGTCATACTGCTTCTTCCATGTGGTTACCTGAAATGGATTTACAGAAAGTAAGCCAGTGTGACATACAATAGCATTACATCCAGCTCTTGCAATAGTGCATTTGCTGAATGTTAAGATCAGGTATGCAATAAGAGTAAAGTAAACAGAAAAGCACCTACCTACTGTATATCCACCACTGTTAAAGCCTAACTTCCCCCAATGTGGGGCAAGGACCCAAGGTGAAAAGGCCCCTCTTTCCCCATAAGCAGGGCCGCCATCAGGAATTATGGGGCCCCTTGCACAGCTTTGGGGGGGGGGGGGGTGCTGCGCCCCCTCTGAGCCCTTTAATAAAAAAACACACATATATATATATATATATATATATATATATATATATGCCATCTGGGACCTCTGGGCTCTTTAAAAATATATATTATATATATATATATATATATATATATATATATATATATATATATATATATATATATATATAAAAAATAAACATTTATAAAAAATATATAAAAAAAAAAAGGTGGGTTGCCATCCAGGGCCCTGGGGACCTCTGGGCCCTTTAACAAAAAATTAAATAAAAAAAAAAGATATAATAAAAATAAAATAATAAACATTTATAAAAAAAAATTAAAAAAGGAGGTTTGCCACATGGGGCCCTGGGGACCTCTGGGCCCTTTACAGGTGTACTGCCTGTACCCCCCTGATGACGACCCTGCCCATAAGCTATGAACTACTTCAGCAACACAGTAATAATCACATTACTTCATAGTCCCTAAACAGCAGATGATCCATTCGCTAGAATGTGGACGGACAGCCAATTTCATATTATCGGCAGCCAATTTCATCCTGATGACATGGCCACTTGTCCTGCACTGATTACAACCCCAATGACATCAATGAGAAGGGTGGCAAAAAGACCAGTGGGAGACTGGCATAAAAAGTGACCTTAGTGAACGGTCATCATTACCAGAACCCCTTCCAAAAATGAATAAGGAAGTGTAACGCTCACCACCGTTTACGACCTCTCATCCACCCACGACAAGCTTATCCGACACTCCACAATCCAGCAGACATGATCCATTCCATTTCCCAGAATAAAGACTAGACACAAGCTCCGTTCTCTCTGGTTTCAAAATGTATGAATACTTTATTAGTTTTTTTGCTTGCTTATATATCCAGTACAGCATATTAACCACTTTAGCCCCGGACCATATTGCTGTCCAAAGACCAGAGCACTTTTTGTGATTCGGCACTGCGTCGCTTTAACTGACAATTGCGCGGTCGTGCGACGTGGCTCCCAAACAAAATTGGCGTCATTTTTTTCCCACAAATAGAGCTTTCTTTTGGTGGTATTTGATCATCTCTGCGGGTTTCATTTTTTGCGCTATAAACAAAAATAGAGCGACTATTTTGAAAAAAATGCAATATTTTTTACATTTTGCTATAATAAATATCCCCAAAAAAGATATAAAAAAACATTTTTTTTCCTCAGTTTAGGCCGATACGTATTCTTCTACATATTTTTCGTTAAAAAAAAATCGCAATTAGCGTTTATTAATTGGTTTGCGCAAAATTTATAGCGTTTACAAAAAAGGGGGTCGTTTTATGGCATTTTTATTATTATTTTTTTTTACTAGTAATGGCGGCGATCAGCGTCTTTTTTTCGGTACTGCGATATTATGGCGGACACATCGGACACTTTTGACACATTTTTGGGACCATTGGCATTTTTATAGCGATCAATGCTATAAAAATCCATTGTATTACTATAAAAATGCCATTTGCAGTGAAGGGGTTAACACTAGGGGGCAGGGAAGGGGTTAAGTGTGTTCCTGGTGTGTACTAACGGTATGGGGGGGTGGCCTCACTAGGGGAAATCACTGATCTTCTGTCCATACATTGTATGAACAGAAGATCAGCATTTCCCCCACTGACAGGAACGAGAGGTATGTGTTTACACACATACCTCCCATTCCCCGCTCTGTAACGAGCAATCGCGGGTGCCCGGCGGCGATCGTACCCGCCGGGCACGCGCGCGGGACTCGGGGGGCGCGCGCGCCCTACAAGCTGCTAAAGGGAGGACTTAGAGCTACGTGCTCTTGCGTAGCAGTGCCACCGTCCCGCAGTAATATGACGGCGGGCGGTCGGCAATTAGTTAAAGTTAATCACAGGACAATGCAATCTCCACCCCCCTCATCACACACTATGGCTAATTACTATGCAGACATTTAGGCACCGATACTGACGAGACACATCACATTCCTTTATCAATAGAATTCAAACAAAATACAATCACACAATGGTTTTCCCTTCAACGCACATCTCCAGACAGACAGACCATCTCCAAAGGAAAGGGACCCACACCTGAGCAGCAATACATTCCTTTGCTAAACATAATTGAACATAATTGCTAATTCAATACATCTGAAGAGAGACGTGTGATCTTGAATACCCAATCTTTTAAGTGTAAACACAGAGGAATGAGTCACTGTCTTGTTGACCTGGTCAGGTCAACCTTAACTAACACTTGTAATATCTCAAGACATCCTGCAATGTATGAAGTATCAATAATGTCCCATCTCATGTAATACATGAAGTATGATTTTTTTAGCCACCCTACGCCCAAAAGGGCACAGGGTGGACTTAGACCCAGGAGTTATTAGTGCCGCTGGCACAGGAGTATCTCTCATCCTTACAAGTAATATTTTTACATGTTTAATTTATTTTGCAAAGTGGTAAATGTACATAGATTGTACGCTTAAAGGGTCACTAAAGGAAAAATTGTATTTGCTGAAATGACTGTTTACAGGGTATAGAGACATAATAGTTAACTTTTAAAAATGATTAAAAATAGATAAAAATCAATCATATAATGTGCCTGCGGGTTAGTTTCATTTTTAAACTGGTTTCATGTTTCTGTGATGTAAAGAGACACACAGAACAAAAACAAACAAATACAAGGCAGTGTTTTGTTTTTAATCTGAATCTGGTTCTGGGAAGTTTTGGACACACAGTAATGACAAGCTTGGACCACAGTGAAAAGCTGCCATGAGATTTTTCATAAGGAGCCAGACAAGCAGGAAGTGCGGAGATCAGAGCAGAATTACAGCAACTTCAAAGCAAAAAGAACAATGAGGACATTAAACCAGGACTGCAGTAAGGTAAAGGAAGCTATTTAGCTAAAAAAAAAAAAAATCAGCCTCTGCTCCCTCTGATCCCCTGTTTTAACAGCTAGCAGAGGATTTTCTCCTCCCGCTAACTGTCACAATCTTATCAAAAACTTGGCCGTGCAGGGCTCTGCCAGCCCAGCTGTGTCATTCATTTACACTTACAGTATATACAAACAGAAAATTGCCATGCTAAAATGACAAAGAAATACAGTCCCATACATGTTACAGTCCAATTAGAAGTGATATAGTCCAATCGTGAAACTAGGAGAATGTGAGTGATTAAGTGTTCAAAATATATAAAACCTCCATATGAGATGGCCGCTTACGAGACAAAATGGACTCTAGATTATAAGAGTCACAAGCGCAGTATGATAGAATATTCTTAAGACAGGAGTCATAAACCCTCTTTCTTTTGCAGCAAAATAGGAGACCTCTATGGCTTGTCTTTGGTGTCCAATGGGAACACTCACATAGGGAATAATTGATGGCAACCGTATAAAATGTATTGAAGATAAAAGATACCAACTACTTACATAGGGGCAGTTAAAAACAAACTTATGTGCAAAGTATATCCATCCCAGGATTCAAGCTGACAGCCTTGTGGGATCTGTGGGCGAGGCAACATCAAAAGCATAGACTTTTTTTCATGAAATGTCATTGGCACATGGCCCATGCCTATATGCTTGTTTTTAACTGCCTCTATGTAAGTAGTTGGTATCTTTTATCTCTAAAAACTTTATATGGTTTCACACTATGGGAGTTTCTTTGATTTATCTTGCATGCATGAATTGCCGATGAACCATCGATTATTCCCTATGTGAGTGTTCCCATTGGACACCAAAGAAAAGCCAAAGGGGTCTCCTGCTTCACTGCAACGGAAAGAGGGTTGATGACTCCTGTCTTAGGGATCTTCTATCATACTGCACTCATGACTCTTCTAATCTAGAATCCATTTCCTCTGGTAAGCAGCTATCTCATATTATATGGTGGAGCATCTGGGGGTTTCACCTTTTTATACAATATTCAATATTAAGGTGTTTTTTTCATATATGTTGAACAGTTTATCCCTCACATTCTCCTTGGAGTGAATTACTCATTTTATTATTGGACTATATCACTTCGAATTGTTTTTGCCAGCTGCTTTCTAATTTGGGTTTATCTGTCCAATAACTTTGAAATGTACCTACACTATTCATTTAAAGTATTCTGTAAATGGGAAAACCATTCACTGTTTCATAGTTACATAGTTGGTAAGGGTGAAAAAAAGACACAAGTCCAACCTGTGTGTATACTTTTATGTTTATCTTTGTCTGCTAGTCTCCCCGAACTTTGGCTTATCCCCTTACTATCTCTTGTTATCCTGGGCTGCTACTTCCTCTATATCAGGGATCTCCAAACTACGGCCCTCCAGCTGCTGCGGAACTACACTTCCCATGAGGCATTGTAAAACTCTGACATTCACAGACATGACTAGGCATGATGGGAATTGTAGTTCCTGAACACCTGGAGGGCCATAGTTTGGAGACCCCTGCTCTATATCCTCCTGTAGCCTACTGTGAGCGTGAGCTGGGAGACTGGGGGCTGAGACCTGGAGCCAGATGCAGCCCAGTCCATCCTCACCACTAGAGGCGCTGGTGAACACCTGCTGGCTCTTAGACTCCGTGTCCTGGGAAATCTTACGTTTTAGCTCCCTGTTAGATCCGTGTTGGTTCTCCAGTAGACCTGCCTTCCTTAACCACCCAGAGTTCCATCTGCAGCAGTCAGCTGTAGTGTCCACTACCATATCGGTGCACTCCTGACCTCAACGATGTGCATCTGGCCTAAGGTGACCTGACATTGCCACTAAAACCACTGCTTGTGAAAGAGAATTCCACATCCTTTACGCTCTTACAGTAAAGAACACTCTACGCAGTTTAAGGTTAAACCGCTTCTCTTAGTGAATGGCCGTGTGCGCGAAAAAGGCTTATCCCTATTGTGGGGTCACCAGTGCAGTATTTGTACATTGAAATCATATCCCCTCTCAAGCGTCTCTTCTCCAGAGAGAATCATTTCCATGCTTGCAATATTTCCTCATATCGGAGATCCTCCAGTCCCTTTATTAGCTTTTTTGCCCTTTTTTGCCCTTCTCAGGACCCTCTCCAGTTCCAGCACATCCGTCCTGAAGACTGGCGCCCAGAGTCTTGTAGAGTGGGAGAATTATTTTATCTCTGGAATTAATCCTCTTTTTAATGCATGGCAATATTCTGTTGCAGCAGCTAGGCATTGAATGCCATTGCGAAGCCTGTCATCTACTAAGACCCCTCCAGGTCCTTTTTCATCCTAGATTCCCCCAGAGGTTCTCCCCCTAGCATTCATATTTTTTGGCACCGAAATGCATTATTTAATATTTTTCAACATTAAACTTCATTTACCATGTAGTTGCCCACCCTATTAATTTGTTTAGATCTTCTTCCAAGGTTTCCCCATCCTGCGCAGAAGTTATTGCCCTGCTTCATTTAGCATTGTCCGCAAATACTGAAATTGAGCCGTTTATCCCATCCTTCAGATCATTTATGAATTAAAATAAGATTGGTCCTAAGACAGGACCCTGGGAGACCCCGCTTTCCACACCAGACCATTTAGAGTACTCCCCATTTATCACCACTAGAGTTGTCACAAACATAACATTTTCTGTTTGCGAATGGCGAACGCCAATTTCCGCAGATGTTCGCGAATGGGCGAACCGGCCAACCACCATAGACTTCAATAGGCAGGCAAATTTTAAAACCCACAGGGACGGTTTCTGGCCACAATAGTGATGGAAAAGTTGTTTTAAGGGGACCAACACCTGGACTGTGGCATGCCGGAGAGGGATCCCTGGCAAAACTCCCATGGAAAATTACGTAGTTGACGCAGAGTCGGGTTTTAATCCATAAAGGGCATAAATCACCTAACATTCCTAAATTGTTTGGAATAACGTGCTTTAAAACATCAGGTATGATGTTGTATCGATCAGGTAGTGTAAGGGTTACACCCGCTTCACAGTGACAGAGCAAACTCCCTGTTTAGCGCGCCGCGCACAACCGCAAACAGTCCCTTTTTCACAAGGTTGGATACCAAGCTAGCCATGTCCCGTTCCTTGTCCTCACTGACGTCATTGAATGTCTCTTCCTCCAGCCAGCCACGTACAACACCAAGGGTCCCTGAAAGGTGACAACAAGCCCCCTGGGACGCCTGCTGTGGTTGGTCTTCCACCTCCTCAAAGCCACCTTCCTCCTCTGACTCCTCTTCTTCAGACTCCTCTCTCTGCGTTTGCCGCCAGTCCAGCAATCGACGTCGACAAGGCTGCTTCTGGTGGTGATGGTGACCACAACTCTTCCTCTTCATGCTCATCTACGGCCTGATCCAGCACTCTTCGCAGGGCACGCTCCAGAAAAAATGGAGTTACTTACCGGTAACGTCCTTTTCCAGGAGTCTTTCAGGACAGCACCTTAGAGAGATCCCGGCTCCTCCCCTTCTAGGAAACACCGCCTTCTTCAGATCTTTAAAGCCTCATCCTCCCACTGGCCCTTCAGTTCTTACAGAGTACCTCCGGCCAACTAGGGAGACACAAGACAACGTTATACAAGAATACTTTATCTTACCTGACGTCCTCATGTGATGAGTCTTCCAATCTTCAAACCCTGGGTGGGTAGCGGTGCTGTCCTGAAAGACTCCTGGAAAAGGACGTTACCGGTAAGTAACTCCATTTTTCCCTAGTTCGTCTTTCAGGACAGCACATTAGAGAGGATAAGCGAGTACCTTACTTTAGGGTGGGACTACTGCCTGTAGCACCTTACGACCAAAGGCTTGGTCCTGTGCTGACAGCAGGTCTAGTCTGTAGTGCTTTACGAAGGTAGCAAAACTCGACCATGTCGCTGCTCTGCAGATCTGCTCTGGAGAAGCACCAGCCCATTCCGCCTGTGAAGTCGCCACTGCTCTAGTAGAATGTGCCCTGATTCCCACTGGAGGCTCCATCCCCTTTAACACATAAGCTTGACTAATAGCTGCTCTAATCCAGCCCGCTATAGTACGCCTGGAGGCCTTTCTAGCCCCTGAAAATAAAACAAAAAAGGAATCTGATTTTCTAAACTGTTTGGTGCACTCCAAATATTGAAGGACGCACCTCCTTACATCTAGGTTGTGAAAAATAAACTTTTTCCCTCACCGGGTTTGAACAAAATGTTGGCAGAATAATTTCCTGGCCTCTGTGAAACTTCAAGGCCACCTTTGGCAAAAAGGCCGGATCGGTCTTAAAAACAATACGATCCGGAAAAACTTGAAAAAAAGGAGTTTTAATTGAGAGGGCCTCGAGTTCACTTACTCGACGTGCCGTCGTAATCGCTACCAAAAATGCAGTTTTGAGAGTGATTAACCTCAAAAAGCATGACCCCAATGGTTCAAAAGGATCTCCCGTAAGGGCCTGCAAAACTAAGGAAAGATCCCATACGGGAAAAGGGGTCACACCAACTGGTCTCTGCCTACTCAAAGATTTAAAAAATCTTACTATCCAGGGATCCCCTGCTAGATTTTTCTCTAAAAATACACTCAAGGCTGACACCTGTCCCTTCAAGGTGCTGAGAGCCAATCCCTTATCTGCCCCCGCCTGTAGGAACTCTAGTACTGCTACGGAACTGTGTACACTGAAGGAGCTTTCAGAGCACCATGAATTGAATCGTCTCCACACTTTGTGGTAGATGGTTTGCGTTTCCTTTTTCCTACAATTTAGTAGGGTCGCAACCAAGCGATCTGAAAACCCTTTTCCCCTCAGCAACTCCTCCTCAGAAACCAGGCTGCAAGTTTCCACCTGTCCACGTGAGGGCAGCAGACTGGACCTTGAGTGAGAAGGTTGTCCCGAGCCAGGGGGGCTCTACAGCCAAGTTCCTTAGGATTGAAAACCACGGTCTCCTGGGCCAATATGGGGCAAACACTGCAGGGATCAGAACCGGAGGGGGGAAGGCATAACACCTGAAAAATTCCCATTTCTGAGCTAGTGCATCTATCCCTAAAGCTCCATCGTACCTGCTTAGAGAAAAGAACCTGTCCGCCTTGGCGTTCTGCCTGGAGGCAAAAAGGTCTACGCATGGCGGCCCCCATCTCTGGGCTATCATCCTGAAAACCTCCTGACTCAGTGACCAATTGCCCTCCCTCAGCGTTGTTCTGCTGAGGATGTCTGCTAAGCAGTTCTGATCCCCCTTCAGATGTAAGGCCGACAGGGATAGGACATCGATCTCGGCCCATTGGAGAATGGCCTCTGTCAACAGCCAGAAGGAGCTGCACCTTGTGCCCCCCTGCCTGTTGATGTAAGCCACTGCCGACGAGTTGTCTGTTCGAACTCGAACGTGGTGACCCCGCAGATCCTTTTGGAAGGAGACAAGGGCCAGTGATACTGCCCTCAATTCCCTCCAATTGGAGGACTTTGCTGTATCCACTGACGCCCAGGTGCCCTGTACCCAGCGGGAACCCAAATGTGCTCCCCAACCTGTGTTGCTGGCGTCGGTTGTGACCGTCCTGGATATGGGTAGGACCCACTCTAGGCCTTGAGACAAGTTTGCCCCCCTTCTCCACCACCAGAGGGACCGTTTGACTTGACTTGGGACAGAGACTAGGGAATCCAATGACCCCTGGCTGTGGTCCCATACCTTCAAGATGAAGAGTTGAAGGGGACGGAAATGAAGGCCCGCCCACTGTACTGCTGGAAGGGTGGAGGTCAGCAACCCCAGGGCGGACATTGCCTTTCTTATAGAGACCTGGCCGCTGCCCTGCAGAAACAGCATGGCCTTGTCCACTTTTTGAACCTTCTCTGGAGGAAGGAAAGCCTTTTGATCTGTTGAGTCCAACACAAATCCTAGGAAGGACACCCTCTGTGACGGGATTAGGTTGGATTTTTCTGGGTTTATGAGCCAACCCAAGCTTTCCAGAATGTCTCTGGCTGACTGTAAGTCCTGATTCAATTGTTCCGGGGAGGGAGCGAACAATAGAAGGTCGTCCAGATATGCGACTATCAGGATTCCCCTGAGTCTCAGCAAGGCCAAGACCTCTGCCATTACCTTTGTGAATATGCGGGGGGAAGATGACAAGCCGAAAAGGAAGGGCTCTGAATTGTAGGTGCAGTACCTGATCCCCGGTGTTTATTGCTAGCCTCAGGAACTTCTGATGTTCCTCTGCTATGGGGATATGTAGGTAAGCGTCCTTTAGGTCGATCGAAGCCATAAAGCAGTTTGGCGGGAGAAGGGCTTTTACAGAATGGATCGAATCCATTCTGAACCTCTTGTACCTGATCGAGGTATTTAAAGGTTTTAGGTTGAGGATAAGCCTGAACTTTCCCGACGGCTTGCAGACCACAAAGATGTGGGAGTAAAAACCCCCACCTATCTCCCTGGTCGGGACCTGGACAACCACCTGCTGCTCCTCCAATTCCTGGAGTGAGGAGAGGAGGGTACAAGACTTTTCCACACACTTCGGAAGGTTGGTAATTAACAGTCTGAGGGGGGGAGGGGTTGAGAATTCTAGCCTGTAACCCCTTTGGATGATCTCCAAGATGTACTGGTTGGAGGTAATCATCTCCCACTGTGGAAGGAAGACCCCCAATCTTCCTCCCACTGTTATGGAGTCAATTGGTCTTTTTGGGGGGTTCAGGAGGGCGAAAAATTGCTCCCCCTCGACCCTTCCCCTTCTGTCCCCAACCTTTCTTCTGGGAACCTGACCTGGGTGTCTCTGATTTCCCACTAAATCGAAACCTCTTTTTTGGCTGTTCCCCAAACTTCTTTTTAACGGGGAACGCCTTCTTTTTGTCGGCGGTCCGGTCTAGGACTGCTTCCAGACCAGGACCAAACAACAAATCCCCCGTAAGCGGGATACCACAAAGTTTTACCTTGGACGCACTGTCCCCCTGCCATGTTTTGAGCCACAAGGCCCTTCTAGCCGAGTTGCACAATGCTGCAGACCTTGCGGACATATGAATAGACTCCGCTGAGGTGTCTGCCAAGAAAGCTACCCCCTTCAGTAGCATGGGGAAAGAGGAGAGAATTGTCTCCTTTGCTGTACCTGCCTCGATATGGGATTTAATCTGAGTCAGCCAGTACTCCAAGTTGCGGGCTACCACTGTAGCCGCCATTGCTGGCCTAAGATTACCCTGGGAGGAATCCCAGGTTTTCTTTAACAGGGAATCCATCCTCTTATCCATGGGATCAGAGAGTACCCCCATGTCCTCAAAGGCTAGGTCTGTGTGTCTAGAAACTTGGGAAAAAGCCGCGTCAAGTTTAGGCGTCTTATTCCAAACTAAGGTTTCTCCCTCCTCAAAAGGAAATCTTCTTTTCAGCACCTTTGAGAAAAAAGGTTTCCTTTCCGGATCCTGCCATTCTCTCTTGATGGCATCGACCAGAACGTCATGGACTGGGAAAACTTTCCTTTTCTGTTCCCCCAAGCCTCTGTACATTTGGCCGTGCAGGGACAACGGCTTCCTTTCCTCCTGTATCCCTAGGGTGGTATGGATAGCTCCTAAAAGCTCCTCAACCTCCTCTAGAGAGAGTTTGTAACGTGAGGGTTTTGTGGACTCCCCGTCCATCCCCTCTTCATCTGATTCGCCCTGAGAATCAGAGGGAGCGCTGCCTGCTTCTTCCTCAATTTCCTCTGCCGACCCTACCGGTCTCTCTGCCCCACTAGGGAGGGGTTCCGGTGGATCAGGTGAAACTGCCTGTTGTACTGGGGGAGGGGTGCTCTGGGGCAACTGAAAATTAGCAAACAGAGTTTTAAACGACTGAAAGGTGCTTGAAAGCTCCTTAACTGACGCCGCCAGATCTATCCCCTGTTCTGCTGCCTGCTCTCTCACTACCGCATCCATACACCCTCTACAGAGAGTCTTGTCCCAAGTTTCCCCTAACGTGGACCTGCAGACAGGGCACTTTCTCTTAGAGCCATGGAGCGATTTGCTTGTGTATTTCTGAAAGACACAGAAAAAGAGCAGCAGTGTTAACCAGAACCCCCCAGCTAAGGGTAACAGGGATCACCCAGAGTGCGTTGTCCCCGGGACCATCCACCACCAGGGACCCACTCAACTCCCACCGACCACCAGGCAGGAAAAAAACACCACTGTGGAGCTTAACAGGGGTTTGTGAGACAGGGAAACACCACCCCAGGGTTCCACTGACCTTTGTTTGGCTGGCGACTTTTTCCTCAGGAGAGATTCTAGAGTCCTCTGCCTCCGACATCCTGTACACGGAAGAGGTGGCCCTTGGTCCCGCACGACGCTGTCTCTACAGCTGAACCGGCGACCGTACCAGCCAAAGTGCTGTGTCCGTCTTACTAGCCCACGTCCGGAACCGGAAGACGCGGCCTCGTGTGTCGATCCGCCCCCTTTCGCCGGAACTGACGTCACCCGTCGTCCGGCGCAGCCACTGAGCTCCAAGCTGGGGATGGAAGGGGAATTAGGATGACACACAGCGCCACCCTAGGCGCACGCAAGAGCGGACCTCCCAGCTGCTACTTTTCCCCAAAGAACGCTGAGAGGCACGGCGCTATCACAGGTATGCGAACGCCCTCGTTCTGACCTGGCGCCAATTTCAATTCTGAAAAGAAACAAGGAGCACAATACCGGACACTCCCGGATCCTGCCCTTCTAGAAAAAACACTGCCTTAGCCTCCCTGGCTAACAGCCCTGGTTCCCCAGCGATGTCTCCCCACCGGAGGAAACACCATAACTGAAGGGCCAGTGGGAGGATGAGGCTTTAAAGATCTGAAGAAGGCGGTGTTTCCTAGAAGGGGAGGAGCCGGGATCTCTCTAAGGTGCTGTCCTGAAAGACGAACTAGGGAAAAACACATATGGGATGAAGTCGATGATGTTGCCTTGGGTTTGACTGACCAGGTTTGTCACCTCCACAAAAGGGCGCATGAGCCTACAGCCATTGTGCAGTACGGTTCAGTAACGTGGCAAAAAAATACCCAGCTCCGCAGAGGCTGTCCTCTTTTTTTTTTTAACTTAAAAAAATCTGTTCTTAACAGTTTAATCTCTGTTTTGTCCCCTATCAGGGGCCGGTGTATGGAATAGATTTTAGGAAACGGGAGATGGAAAAGGATGCTTGGTCGGTCCTCTTACTTCCAGTTTGGGGCACTGTGCGTACGGCTTGCAATGTACTGTGCCACCAGATATGAGTGGTGTGTTTAAGTAGTACTATTCCTATCAATTTAATCCCTGTTACGTCCTCTATCAGGGGCCGGTATATGTAATAGATTTTAGGAACCGGGAGATGGAAAAAGATGCCATCAGGGGACGTGTATGGCATAGATTTTAGACAACCGCAAAGGGTTTTCAATAGTTGACACACTCATGACATAAATTGTATTCCTCTATGCTTCAATCTTGGTGTAGTGATAAAAAGAAAAAAATTGCGCTTATTTGAAATTACATACAAGAAGCAGCGATCAAAAGATGTTATACTACATCAAACAATATGCAAAAAAGAAAAAAGATCGCGCTAAAACTTAAATAAAAGTCCATAAGACAATATATTCAAATAGAAAATTGATTGGATGAAAGTCTGTGAGACAGTGTGTTCAGATCAATGTTGATCACAAAAAATGACAATCCACCAAAAGAAAGTTCATAAATAATCTCCACCAGGTGTTAAACGGTTACACACTAAACCAGTGCCAGAAAGATGAGAACCTCCACCATAATGATAAATACACTCTTACCAGATGAAAATGATCCCTGTTTAAAGGAGATCAAATAAAGCGTGGTAAGAGACTGAGATCGAGGATAGCCGGGATGATCCGTGTCCTTGTTAAGGGGAATAGCACTCCCAAAACATCGATCCGAGGGTATATGCAAAATAAAGGGCTCACATAGTGTAAAATCCTTTTTAATCCATAAAAAGCAAAATAAATGCACTTACAAATTTTGTAGAAATGTAGAGCGTTTAAAAGTTAGCCGGCCGGCTTGGAACATACAGCCCGTATCCGGGTAGAGAAAAGCGCGGTGATAGTGATGACTGTGCTCGTGCGCACGTTTAGGAGATTGCAGGCGATGGAGGTTTTTCAAAGCCTATGGTCGTGCTGAGGTAGTTCAGTGACAGTTAAGTGACCCAGAAAACAATGATTCTGCAGTGTGGGCCTTTTTTTAAAGTTTAGTTGTACTATGCGTGCAAGCTACTGTGACACCAGATATGAGTGGCACTGTGCACTGGCAGAAGTTGGCAGAGTAGACGCTGTAGGCCTGACACACATGCTTGCAGACAACTGCTATTCAATTACAGTCAAAATAGTTTTTTTTTAATGTAATCTACTATGACACCAGATATGAGTGGCACTGGTGACACTGGCAGAGGTTGGCAGAGTAGACGCTGTAGGCCTGACACACACGCTTGCAGACAACCAACTGCTATTCTATTACAGTCAAAATTGTTGTTTTCTTGGATGCTGTCCTTACAGCAGAGATCAGATGAGTCTTTCAGGACTGGAGTACACTGGCCTAGCTATCGATTTCCCTATTAAATCAGCAGTAGCTACACTTTCCCTCCTCTCACTAAGACTGCAGCTTCTGAATTAATCTAAAATGGATGCTGTCCAGAAGGTGGGAGGGTCTGGGAGGGAGCGTATGCTGCTGATTGGCTGGAATGTGTCTGCTGACTGTGAGGTACAGGGTCAAAGTTTTCTCAATAATGACGAATAGGGGGCGGACCGAACATCGCTTATGTTCGCACGGCAAACGCAAAAAAGCTATGTTCGCCGGGAACTACCCCCCCGGGGAATAGTTTGGTACATCTCTAATCACCACGCTCTGGACACAAACGTCCCAGTAGACAATTTTCAGTCCATGTACTCACCCTTTGGTCCATGCTAACAGATCCTAGTTTTGTACAGTAATCGTTTATGGGGAACTGTATTGAATGCCTTTGCAAAATCCAGATACACCACATCTACAGGCCTTTCTTTATCTAGATCAGGGAGCCTCCAAACTGCGGCCCGGGGGCCGGATGCGGCCCTTTGCTTGCTTTTATCCGGCCCTTGGGGCACTAATCCTCCCACTGTTACAAGGCACGAATCTACCATCAAACACCAATAATGGAGCACCATTTCTCCCACTGACACTAATAATAGGACACTAGTCCTCCTTATGATACCAATGATTGGGCACTATTCCTCTAACCCAGTGGTTCTCAACCTCTTTAGTGCTGCGACCCCTTAATAACATTTCCCAACTTGTGGGGACCCCTAACATTATAATTATTTTTGTAACGTGGGTTGTCAGCACCCAAGGCGAGACAAGTAATTTGCATCCCTAACCCACGGATATCTAGCGCCCCTGAGTCCCTTCCACTGGTACAGTATTAAAAACCCTTATGATACATTACTCATTGTTTCTCCAACTTTGTGGAGTCTCGCAGCAGTGACACCTGCTGGGTGGCCATGAAAAGGCTGAAAGAGTGGAGCGGGCTTCAGAAACAGCCTAAGATTTGGTGACCCCAGGCAAATCCTCGATCTGGCCCTCCTGAAGTCTGAAGGACCGTAAATCGGCCCTTTGTTTAGAAAGTTTAGAGACCCCTGATCTAGATGGCAGTTCACCTCCTCATAGAAGGTTAATAGATTGGTTTGGCAAGAACGATTCTTCATGAATCCATGCTAATTACTGCGAACGATACCATTTTCATGACAAAAATCTTGTATATAGTCCCTTATCATCCCCTCCAAGAGCTTGCAAACTATTGATGTTAGGCTAACTGGTCTGTAGTTCCCATGAATATATCTTGACCCTTTTTTAAATATTGTTGCTACATTGCCTTTTCTTCAATCAGCTAGTACCATTCCAGTCAGTAGACTGTTCCTAAAAATGAATTCACCTTACAGATTTTTCTGCAGTCTGAGGCAAAGAATAATAAATTCAAAACCTTCGCCATCTCTCCCTGTTTTGTAACCAGATTCCCTTCATCATTCTTTATGGGGCCAATATGTTCTGACCTCTCTCTCTTACTATTTAAATACTTAAATACTTTTTTGGGGTTATTTTCACTCTCCTCCACTATGTGTTCTATCTTGGTCGCCCTATTGCCCTTTACATTCCTTTTTGCATTCTTTGTAAAGTTGGAATGCTGATGTTTTTTTTAAGGCCTTCTCCTTTCTTTTTATATGTATTTTTACGTTGGAGTTAAGCCACTTTTGTTAGCTCTTTTAAATGTATTTCCCATTGGGATGCACTGGCCAATACCTTTATTTTATATGCCCTTAAAACACACCCATTTTTCTTTGTTCTAGCATTTTATCCCATTTAACCACTTAACCCCCGGACCATATTGCTGGTCAAAGACCAGAGCACTTTTTGTGATTCGCCACTGCGTTGCTTTAACGGACCATTGCGCGGTCGTGCGACGTAGCTCCCAAACAAAATTGGCGTCCTTTTTTCCCCACAAATAGAGCTTTCTTTTGGTGGTATTTTATCATCTCTGCGGTTCTTATTTTTTGCGCTCTAAACAAAAATAGAGCGACAATTTTGAAAAAAATTCAATATTTTTTACATTTTGCTATAATAAATATCCCCAAAAAATATATATAAATTTTTTTTTTTCCCTCAGTTTAGACCGATACGTATTCTTCTACCTATTTTTCGTTAAAAAAAATCTCAATTAGCGTTTATTGATTAGTTTGCGCAAAAGTTATAGCGTTTACAACATAGAGGGTAGTTTTATGGCATTTTTATTAATATTTTTTTTTTACTAGTAATGGCGGCGATCAGCGTTTTTTTCGGTACTGAGATATTATGGCGGACACTTTTGACACATTTTTGGGACCATTGGCATTTTTATAGCGATCAGTGCTATAAAAATGCATTGGATTACTATAAAAATGCCATTGGCAGTGAAGGGGCGGGGAAAAGGGGGATAACACTAGGGGGCGGGGAAGGGGTTAAGTGTGTTCCTGGTTGTGTTCTAACTGTATGGGGGGGTGGACTCACTAGGGGAAATCACTGATCTTCTGTTCATACATTGTATGAACAGAAGATCAGCGTTTCCCCGCTGATAGGAACGGGAGCTTTGTGTTTACACACATAGCTCCCTTTCCTCGCTCTGTACCGAGCACCCGCCGGGTGGCCTTTAAAGTGCCGATGTAGAGCTACGGGCTCTCGCCCAGGCGTGCCAATCTGTCGCAGTAATATGACGGCGGTTGGTCGGCAAGCAGGTAATATCTCCTAGCATGGAGCTAAGTTTAGGGATGTTGGCCCTTTTGAAATTCAGTGTCTCTGTATTATCCTTGTGTTTATTATTTGTGTGATTTATGCTGAAACTAATTGACCTGGCATCACTGTTTCCTAAATTACACAGTATTTCCACACCCACAATCAGGTCTGTATGGTTGGTAATCAGTACGTCTAGTAGCGCTTTGTTTGTGCATTTACCACCTGACCCATGAAATTGTTTTGCAAGAGATTTAGGAAATTGAGAGCCTAAAGGACCTTTGTCCAAAGGGCGTTGGCCATGAACTTGTATTGCATATAAAACGGCAAAGAATTGTTGGCCAACAAACACAAAACTACATGGCTTTATGGATCTTTAGGGCCACCCTTTGGGCAACTTCTGCTAATGTTGTGTTATGGTTAGTATTGCTTCTGAGCATGCGTGTTTGTACTTTGGTGTACACACGATTGGATAATCCGACACCACACATTTGTTGTCGGGAAATTTTATAGCATGCTATCCCACATTTGTTGTCGGAAAATCCGACAACAATTGTCCGATGGAGCTTATCAACGGTCGGATTATCAACAACATCCTGTCATCAAACAATTCAAGATTATCCGATCGTGTGTACGGATCTTTAGAAGAATGCGCGGTTCCATCCGCCCAGTCTATGTCTGGTTAATTAAAATCCCCCATTATAATGACACTTCCCATCCTTGCCGCCATTCCAAACTGTGATAGGTGGTCCACCTCCCCCTCCTCCCCCTGGTTAGCGGGCCTATAGCAGTGGCGGCTGGTGCTCAAAACTTTTGGGGGGGCGCAAACGGAAAAAAAAATGCAGCCTCACTGTGCCCATAAAATGCAGCCACTGTGCCATGCCTTCAAACACAGCCACTGTGCCATCAATTGTCACCACTGTGCAATGCCATCAAACGCAGCCACTGTGCCATGCCATCAAATGCAGTCACTAAGCCATGCCAACAAACACAGCCACTGTGCCATCAATTCGTACCACTGTGCCATGCCATCAAATGCAGCCACTTTGCCATCAATTGTCACCACTGTGCCATGCCAAACGCAGCCACTGTGCCATGCCATCAAACACAGCCACTGTGCCATCAATTGTCACCACTGTGCCCATTGTCCCCACAGTGCCCATTGTTCCCACTGTGCCCATTGTCGCCACTGTTGATGTCACTGTGCCCTTTAATTGTCACCACTGTGCCCATTCATGCCGCTGTGCCAATTGTCCCTACTGTCCCCACTGTGCCTATTGTTGTCACGGTGCCCTTTAATTGTTGCCACTGTGCCCATTCATCCCGCTGTGGCAATTGTCCCCACTGTGCCTATTGTCACCACTGTGCCCGTTGATGTTGCCGCTGTGCCCTGTAAAGTGCCCCTTTCCCCCTGGCACTTACCTTTACTGGAGTCAGGCATCCACGTCCCACGATGTCTTCTTCCACCCTCGATGACTGACAGGCGTCTCAGCCAATTAGGTTACCGGTAGCCAGAACCGGCCAACCTGATTGGCTGAGACGCCTGTCAGTCTTATCCATGGAACGCACCCCCCGTGTGTTCCCAGGATAAGCTTCCGGGACCCAAGGGCTGTACTCGGAAAGCCTATCAGAGCCGCTGGCTCTGATAGGCACTTCTGTACAGCCAACCAGCTGCCATTTTTCAGATGGCCGGACATGAGCGCCGACCATCTGAATAGAATGGCGGCAGCAGGGATAATAACATAGATTCGTGCAATGCATGAATCTATGTTATTAGACTCAGTGGCGGTGACAGCCAGAAGGGGCGGCGCTCCAGCGCCCTCTATGGACGAACCACCACTGGCCTATAGCATACTCCCAGTATTACTTTCCCCTTGGTTTTCTCGATTTGAAGATCTTCCCATAAGGATTCTGCCTCCTCCCTTGCTCCATTAGTGATGTCATCCCTCACATTCACTTGTACTGTACATCACTCCTGATATACAGGCATACTCCTCCCCCTTTTTTACCCTCCCTTTCTCTTCGATAGAGGGAATAACCTTAAATGGTTGCCAGCCAATCATGAGTGCTGTTGAATCAAGTCCTTGAAATTCCCACAAAATCAAAATCCTCTTTATACAAACAGCAGCTCTAGTTATTCCATATTGTCATCCAGGCCCCTGGCATTAGTGAACAAGCCACGTAGTTTTGTCTGGTCACATACTATCTGCTTTTTGGTTCTTCTGAGGTTGCAATTTGGACTTGTTCATTTACATTCCTTGGGTATAGCTGCTTTGGTCAACCTACCACTAATGCCCCCAGTACTACCCTCTAAAATTTGTTCCACAATGCCTATCTCTACATCTGGACCCTCTCTCCCCCGTCCCCCTTGTGCCCCTGTTTGTTGATTCATTGTTGAGCCCTCTTGTAGCTCAATAATGCTTCCTGATGGTGTAAAACCGCCTGCCTGTAAGATTTACAGGCAGACAGCTTAAATTTGCTTAAAAAAAAAATGACGTTCATTAAAATTCTGCAGGTATGTTTTTTATTTTCTTGCATTTTAAGGGCCTATTTAAAAAACAATGCATAGGTGTGAACAGGAGCGATGGAGGTTTTGGATCAATTTCAATCTTTTTAGATAGTTCACCTTTTAAAAAAATAAAATAAATGAACGTCATTTTTTTTTTTTGCTAAAAAAAAAATTCACACCTATGCATTGTTTTTTAAATAGGCCCTTAAAATGCAATAAAATAAAAAACATACCTGCAGCATTTTTGGATAATGCAGTGCACCTCAAGGCACAAATAATGTACATTCACATGCATTTCATGCAGCTTTCTCCACACTGTATATGTGTGTTAGGTTGCCATTTAGAATGAATTAGAAAAAACACACAGTATTATACTATATGAACTAGCGCATGCAACAGTGTGAGAGTTCCTTATAGCATTTATTTATGTAAGCTCCGCTCACCTCTCTCTGGCAGAATCCTTTTCCTTTGCCATACCCTGTTAGATTTAGCTTGTGTATGTTATATGAATGGAGCCTGGAGAGAGTTTCAATGAGAGCAACATACAGCGCTGATCTCTCTGCAGGGTGGACATTATGAAGAAAGGCATGTCGGAAAATCCGACCCTGTAAAAGGCAAAGTAAGACTAGTTTTATGAAGTTGCAAAAACTTTACTAATAGCATACATGCACTAATAGCAGCACATTGTGAAACCAAGTAAAACAACATAGTCTTCTAATACTTGTGTGACTTGGCTAACCTCCACATGTGCCATCAAATAGAATTCGGTTCCAATCACTGTCACATCATTACAGTATAATAAAGGCTTCGGTACCGGGAATCCAGCGGCAAATAACGTTTTTTGAACTTCATATGCACGTTCAACCTAAAAAACAAAACAAAAAGGTCATTCTTGGTTTTATGCAGAATCATTAGCACAATCATTTACAGCGGCGGGAGGGACAGTGAGAACATACACAGGCAGCATGACATTATCTTAGAGGAACTGATCTCTGGAAGTGGTGTTCAAAAAACAGGCAAAGGACTAGTCACTGGTATTGTGTGTGGTCTCCATGCAGCTGATCTTTTCCCCATTACTGACCTACAATGCCTTGTTCTGCACTGTATCTCTGTGTTAAGAATAGCACTTCGGTAGTGGAAGGGCTTTGTTTCCTCATGTCAGAGTCTTCAGAAAGGAGAACAGTGAGCAATACAGTAGTAATATCACCAAATTAAATGAGACTAGCAGTCAAGGCAGCTGTGCTTTAGATCTCACACGACAAATATACAGTTATAAGGCTGTAGACACAGGAGTGCCTAGGTACCATCACAAACAGCTTTAGAAGCTACACTGCTATTTTTCAAGAGGAAATTCAGGCAAAGATTATTTTTTGGGGGTAATTTATATATATATATATATATATATATATATACACACACACACACACACACACACACACATATACATACACAGTGTCTCACAAAAGTGAGTACACCCGTCAGTCACATTTTTTAAATTTTTGCTCAGGGGGGACAGAGCAAGCAGGACAACCGGAGCCCTCCCCAAGGCAAGATAACAGGATGGATGACAGACGGCATTCTTCTGCCCTCCACACTGTACAAATCTGTGCTGTAAATTTTCCCTGTAGCCGGACAGGTATGGTGAAAGTGAAATTCCTGAATGTTAGGAATACAATGGCACTTTTCACAAAATTTTTCTTTTTAATATATGTGTAAAATATATCTTTTTCTTTAACATTGTTTATTTAGTTTTAACAAACAGAGAATAAATCAAGGAACAAATACATTCAGACAGAATCATATAACGGTAGTGCAAGGCATATCACTACAAATTGTTACAGCAAATGTATCAGGCAATTAGGTTGCAGCTAGTGACTGTATTAGCAAAGCATAGGAACTAGAAACCCCAAGGGGGAGGGGAGAATGGGTGGAACCCACCTGTCTGGTCAAGTCGTACACCATACACAAATATATTAAGGGTTTGAAAGGGATCAGGGGGGTAGTGGGGGGTGGGGGGAAAACCTGCGAACCCTACTCAAGGGTCAGCTGCCTCGCCTTCATCCAAGCAGCCTGTAACGGTCACCACCATTTACGATTTCCCATTCCATCGCCCCACAACAGCTTATCCGACACTCCATGCAGACACGATCTATTCCATTCCCCAGAATAACCGAGACACAAGCTTTGGGTTTTGGTTTCAAATGAATGAATGCTTTAATAGGTAGCTCTCACATTCTTATACAGTTACAAACATGCTACAGTAGTCACAGGGACAATGAAACTCTCTACCCCCCAACATCACACAATGGGGCTGCAATACACATTTTAGATAGACACTTTGGCACCGCACTCAGAGAAGGTAATTACTACAGCTGACAGGTCACATTCCACATCTTATCATCAAAATAGACTTTTCACACAAAACAGTGTCATTAGCATACACAGGAGCCAGGCTTAATTAACACCTAAAAGTTAGACATCTGACCTTTACAGACTTAATTAGCATCACAACAGTCTAGGTTAAGCATTGAAGGAGACATGGTATTGACCTGTTGTGGACAGCATTAACCAAACTGTAATATTCCAAGATATCCTGCAAACATAAATTATCATTTCTCAGTCACCCTATGCCCAAAAGGGGCACAGGATGACCCTAGACCCAAGAGTCATTAGTGACACTGGCACAGGAGTACCCCCATCCTTAAAAAGTGTCTGGGTGTCACTGGCCATTCTGTCACACGGCCCATATTTTATCAAGTTTCTTAGGACAATTTCTTCCAAGGTATGTTAGTTTATAGAGGGTAAGAGCAGCATTTACCAGGGATTGCATGAGTTGTTTAGTGGGGAGATGAGTTTGGTTCCAGAGAAGGACTGCTTTTCTAGCGTAAAATTAAAACATAGAAGACAAATCGTTTTTTCACCTGAGGAGCTTCTGCCTTCATCTTCCCTATAAAATTGATATCGTTGAAGACTGCCCTCCAGAATTCCTCCACCTTAGGGCAGGACCAGACCACATGGATGAAATCCACGTTGTCCGAACCACATTTGGGGCATATTGCCAAACGACCAGGGTATATTCTCACCAAGCAATCCGGGGAGTAGTAAGTGCGGGGTAAAAACTTTAATTGGATAAATCTATCCCTGGCCGAAATCTTTAAGGGCAGGGATTGTTGGATACCCTCCGCCCAATCATCATCAGTTAAGTTTGGGATATCACTCTGCCAATGCGTAAACAGTTGAGAGACCTTAGACGTGTCAAGGACAGCTAGCATGTTATAGAGTGTAAAAAGTGTTCTTCCGCCCTTCAAGGACCGCAACGTACTCTTTAGATCAGACATCTGCAATACAACCAAGGAAGGGATCTGAGAGCGAAAAGCGTGATGCAGTTGGAGAGAACGAAAAAATATTTGGTTTGGAAGGCTCTTGTCCCTTTTAAGAGTATCAAAAGTAGACAACGGTCACTATATCTCCCAAGGTCGCGATTCCATGTCTAGCCCATATGACCGGGTCTGGAATAGAGTGATAATGGGAAAGACGGGTGTTACCCCATAGCGGGGTCGTAGGGGACCAGGTGTTTGGCTTCCCAATCTTGAGACTGACCGTGTCCCATACTTTGGGAGTCGTACGCATGGGGGGGGGGTCACATGTGGACTGGATCGAGGGCCCCTATGTATAAGATTTCTCAACTCTGCATAGGAACCCAGCTGGGTCCAATTTAACATTAAGGAGCTCAAAACGAAGGGATGTATGTATCAATATGCTAACTCCTCTGGCATAACCCAAGTAAGTGGCATGATAGTGATGTCCCACCCAGGGTCTTTTGAGGCTCAAGTAGTCAAAAACCAGGGAGCATTTGATTGTATTATTAAAACCCCAGATGTTCCAGGACAAGACCTTCAACAAAGCCAGAATGAGAAAGGGCAGGGATAACTAGCGGGTAAATCCTTGTAGCACGAACCTGGAGAGAGCAGCACACCAGCAGTCCCCAGAGCAACACAAATCCATCTAAAAAATAGAGTAGCAGAGAACAGGATAACGACAATCGATCTGTACATTCACTGTCACATGACTGTCTGAAATAAAATGAAAACAAAGAAAACCAAGACAAATAGAAAAAACACCCATTCCATCCCACCTGTGACAGGAAGTTAGGTAAATCTGTGTGTGTTGTCACAGACGGGAGATATTTTTCTGCCTTGTTTAGACAATACACCAATTACTATTGGGCGTCAGCTGCAGAGATGGCCAGAGAGGTTTGTGGCATGGGAAGGCTTCACCTGTTCAGAATGAAGCAATTAAAGCATCTATAAAGACAGCCTAAGTATGACGACTGATTGCTGCATCCTGAGGCTTTTGGGAGTTAAGGAGCAGTCACAAACACTACTGAAGAGGTGAGGTGCTAATTGATATTTCTGTGTGATAAATATCAAAGAGACTTTTTGTTTTCTGCTGTAGGACCAGCAGTGTCTGCCCAGCAGTAGGCTGTGCCAGACTCCATAGGTAGGTTCCTGTGTTGGGAAGGTAGACGCCCCAAGTGGCAAGGGTTTATTTTATGTTTTGTTTTGTTTATGCTGTTTTGATTCTTGCAAGTGTATCCAGCAATATGGAAAAATAAACCATACCACTTGTTTTCAATCATCCTCAACTGCCTTTTTGTACAGTTCAGCGTGTAGTGAACCCATCCAGGGGGTCACACACATCCGCTACCAAGCTAATCCCTCACACATGGTGGAGTGCCGCGGGCAGTTAAAGTAAATCCAAAATGGAGGAGATGCTAAAACAGCTGGTTATAGCAAATGCAAATCAACAGCAGACTAATGCAAGTTTGCAGCGGAGCATTGCAGCTCACCAAGAGAGCATTGCAGCTCAACATTAGGCTCACCAAGAGAGCATTGCAGCTCAACGACAGGCTCACCAAGAGAGCATTGCAGCTCAATGACAGGCTCACCAAGAGAGCCTTGCAGCTCACCAAGAGAGAATTGCAGCTCAACAACAAGCTCACCGAGAGAGCATGGCAGGTTGGAAACAGAAACACCAGCAGCAAATGGAGGCCATTGTGAAACAATTTGAGAGAACAGTGGAAAAGTGTAGCAAGCCCTCTCTGATTGAGAATCCAGAGGACCATAATGCTATGGAGGTTACCACGTCTGTTGTTGAGACGGAATCATCACCGGAGTGTAGTACTTCACCAGAGGAACAAGAAGTGAAGCCAGAGGAGTGTGCCCTGGCAGAGCCTGAAACTCCGAAGTGAAGGAGCCGCCATTAGTAGTAGAAGAGTCTGTAGAGCATGTTGAATCCAATGTTGTGAATGGAGTTCCAAAGGTCAAACCAGACGAGACCAAACCAGAAGAGAAAGACCCTCATGTACAAGAAGATGCTGAGGAGGTCCCGGCTGTCCCCGCAGTAGCAGCTCCTTTGAAGCTGAATCAACGGTCTGACAGTTCTGCTAAATACAATAGAGAACCTTTAGCAAATACTTTAAAGAAACTTGATGATCCAGCTACCAAAGCTGTTACCTTGGAACTGGAACCCAACACGTTTAAGGGCAAGATTTTGGATTGCTCCAGATCTTTTCGCAAAGCCAAATTGCTGCATTACCATATGAAGTATTTCCATGGCGTTGACAAGTCAGAGCAGGATCAGAGTCCTGTCACGAGGCATATGCAGACAAGAGGCTCTTTAGCTCACGAAAAGGCCAGTCAGCAAAGCTCAAATAGAAGACGCACCACAAACAGTTCAAATTCCCACCGACCGTCCCTAAAAGACAAAAGCAAGGAGAACTTAATCCAGAAGTGTCATCGCAAGCCAAACAAGCTGTCTGAAAGTGTTAAAGAAAAAGTAAGAGAAAAGTTCAAAGATTTCTTGAGTCTGAAGTCAAACAAAAAAAAGAAGAAAACGAAAGCAAAGTCAGAGCTGTCTGGTAGTGAAAAGAACATAGAGGTTTCTAAGGAGCTCTCACCAAAAAAAATTACAACCTTCAAAGCGCAACAGTGATTATAAGGCCCCATGTTCCGGTAAAAGCAGCAATCATGGATTCCGTCCATATACAAGACTAAGTGATGAGGAGACACTCAGCGATTCTTGCACGGAAAGCTTACTTTGGAGTGATGAGGATTACAACGAAGAGATCGTTGTCATGCATGCTGATGGTTTTTTAAATCTTGGCCGCAACAGGAGCAAGTACAGCTCTGCCAAGCCAAGACTTGTGATAGGCAATATGGATGAGAATGCTATGGATGCAAATATGGGCGAACTGTTAGATCTCTGCTCAGGAAAGATTAAGCAATCACAGTCCAACACCAGCCAGCCTGATGCAAATGACTCCAAGATAGGGGCTATGGATGAGTTGCTGGGACTCTGCTCTGGAAAATTTGTCTCTCAAGATGATGGTTCAAATCAAGAATCTTTTAGTTGTACAAAGGCTCATGCTGAAAATTAGAAAAATGCCCTAATGTCTGAAGCAGTTGCTCTCTGTTCCGGTTCTTTCACCAACAGAGCAAAATGAAGAAAATGAGGCCGGGCTTGAGGATTTCCATCTTATACCATGTGATGATTCTGCATGCGAAGAGCTTGCATAAATTGAAAGTGGTGCAGAAGATGAAGAGGAGGAAGTGAAGGAGGAAGTAAAGGTGGAAATGGCAGTGAAGGAGGAGAGGACGGGAGAGAAGAGGAGCGCCGAGGAAGAGCTGGTCCTGTCACTGCTGGATGTCCTGGAGGAGGATGATGCCCTGCAGGATGAGGCGTCTGCTGTGCTGGCGGGGAGCGATTCTGAAAAGTGCTCCTACCCCCTGGGTTATGTGAAGAGACAAGCGCTGTACGCCTGCAGTACCTGCACCCCGGATAAAGAGGAGCCTGCTGGGATATGTCTGGCCTGTACATACAAGAGTCATGAAGGCCATGACCTGTTTTTTCGCTGCGATTGTGGAAATTACAAATTTAAACAGCTGGAGTGTAAGTTATATCCGGATAAAGAGAAGAAAAATCTGGCTAATAATTACAATGACAATTTCTTTGGCCTGTACTGCACATGTAAGAGACCGTACCCCGATCCTGAGGATGAGACCCCAGATGAGAAGATCCAGTGTGTGGTGTGTGAGGACTGGTTTCATGGTCGGCACCTAGGGGCAGTTCCATTGGAGCACGTTGAGTTTCATGAGATGGTGTGCCAGTGCTGTATGGATCACTGTTCATTTCTTTGGGCCTACTCTGCCAAGTTAAGAGTTCCTGGTGTCACCACGATTACCAAAGCAGAAACGGAACATGAAGATGTTAAAGTTGATGATTGTCCTACGGAAACAGCCAACACTCAGAATGGACTAACAATAAATAATGAAGAATGTGTGGAAGATAACGACGATGAGGAAGAGGCAATTCTTAGGCCTCGTACACACGATCGGACATATCCGATGAAAACGGTCCGCGGACCATTTCCATCGGATATGTCCGATCGGGAGTTTGATCCGATGGCGTGTACACACCATCGGATCAAATTCCCCGCCGCCGGACGGCGCGGTGACGTGGCGGTGACGCGGCGGTGACGTTGACGCCGCCACGTCACCGCCACGTCACCGCACCAGGAAGTTAAACACTTCCGCGCATGCGCCGAATCCATTCGGCGGCGGCGCGGCGGCGGTGGGGGACGACATGTCTGCTGGTAAGTGTACTAACCAGCAGACATGTCGGGCGGACAGATTCCCACCGGATAGATTTCAAAGCATGCTTTGAAATCTGTCGGGTGGAGAAATCTGTCCGCTAGCCCATACACACGAGTGGAGATGTCTGCTGAAACAGTCCATCGGACCGTTTTCAGCGGACATATCCCCTCGTGTGTACGAGGCCTTAGAAAGCTAAATCTGAAGGACTTTATGGAAAATGAAGCTGAACTTTCTGGAAGTGATGTTGAAAGTGAAATCCCTGACCGCTTCAGGGCAAATGAAGTGGCTGAAGTGCAGAAAGTAGGGGTTTGCACATCTTCAGTTCTCAGTCAGTTGCTTGATGGAAATAAAGCTGAAAAAACTTAATTCTGACACTACACTAAATGAGGTAGAAAAAGTGTGTCCAATATCCGCTGAGCCTTGTGAATGTAGTAAGGCAGGTGATATTCATGACTTTCCCATAATTGATGATCAGCAGAGCAGGGTCATTGGGGAATCTGAATTGCAAGAAATATGCACCCAGACTGAAGCTATTTTTGCCTCTGTGAATTATTTGCCTGTTGAAGAGCAGTGTGTTAATTTTTATGTTGATGAAATGAAAGCAGTAAATACAATGTCACCCCTACCACAGGCAGGATCTGTAGAGAGGGGTTTAGTGTCCACCGAAGTATGTGTCCATCATGTGTCCATCACTGAAGGGGTCAGAGAGGCTAATTGTACTAATTTAATGGATGCTTTTTCCATATGTCTTGAAAGGAATGAAGAATATGAGAATTTGTGTCCAATAGTCGATGGTTTCAAAGAAACAAATACTAAAACATTTTTGGGAGACTATGAGGCAAAGATAGTTAAACAACTAGCCATAAACATAATTTCAAAAGTGATTGTAGCTGCTAGACAAGACATGTCTAGCTCAGTTAATGATGTGTCCGATAGCAGTTGTCAAGTTCTTGGTGAGAATAGGGGTGTGCGAACAAGTGATGCACAGAGTAAGCAGTTGGTTCAAGAAAGTGACGAGGATTCAGTTTCTGAAAACCTTACATTGGGTTTGATAGATTTTCACCATACTTGAGTCTGAACTATCACAAAGTAAGAAACTTGGAAATACAGAATTGACAAGTAATGATTTCCAGTACAACTTGGCAAAACCGCGCCCACATACTCAATAAATTTATGACAATAGTGATATGCATCAGTCCACTGTTGAGTAAATGGTTAATAAAATAGATCTTTATGAACTGAAGCAGATATTGCTGGTTCTTATTGTGTGCCAAATGCTCTGTGGTATATATCAATGTACATATATCTGCTTCAGTTCATGAAGATCTATTTTATTACCATTTACTCAACAGTGGACTGATGCATATCACTATTGTCATAAATGTATTGAGTATGTGGGTGCGGTTTTGCTAAGTTGTACTGGAAATCATTACTTGTCAATTCTGTATTTCCAAGTTTCTTACTTTGTGATAGTTCAGACTCAAGTATGGTGAAAATCTATCAAACCCAATGTTGTACTGTATTTTGTGTTATCACACGACAGCCGCAGCCTAATTCTTTTATAGTGTAATTTATATGGTTAACGCAGTTTTTTTGCTTTTCAAGTAATAATTTCCGTCTAGAGCACCAAAGGGAAGAAAAACCGCCTAGTACATCGGTTTATCAGAGGTCATATGCGTCAGACTTTAGTCCAGTTCATAGAAGAACAGATTTTTTTGAGGGTCACCATGCCTTGGAGGATTCCAGTCTCAGTGTGTTGTGTATTTACATCTGAAGAAGTCATCCACATGGATGATCTATTGCAGAGCACAGTGTTATCAGCTCTTGGTATTGGTTATGACTCGCTGAGTTCTTCAGGGATTGAGCTATCAAGGGAAACCTTTGTGTCCATTGAAAAACCAAGGTTTTGCATGGTTTACAACTGAAAATGAGTATATTACAAAGCAAGGAACACCCTGTTATGTACCTCAGCCGAAAGTTGAAGACCAATAGGAGAATAAATAGGTTGTTCCTGGCCCTTCAGAAACTTAGTTTTGTCGTAACACATCGCCCCGGTGTTAAAATGGGGAATGCAGAGGGTTTGTCCCGAGTGCATGCGTGCCTGGCAACCTGTGTCCCAACCCTAGGGTTGAAACAAGAGGGGGGGTATGTGACAGGAAGTCAGGTAAATCTGTGTGTGTTGTCACAGACGGGAGATACTTTTCTGCCTTGTTTAGACAATACACCAATTACTATTGGGCGTCGGCTATTGGCCAGAGAGGTTTGGGGCATAAAAAAAACAATAGAGAACAGTGTAGAATATATCTATGTAGCACAGGAACAGTCTCTGCCACAGACCGTTTAGGGACACGGAATAAATATATTTAGGAATCCTCTGCCACTGGATTTAAAGTCCCGAAGTTCTTGCCTTACAGTCAAAGAGCCTTTAAGCCAATCCAGCGGGCTGTAAGGTATTGTAGGTTAATGGTGCATCCTTCAAAAAGTTACCAGGCGTCTCCCAAATCACCAGCCTTCTGCTCAGTCCTTTCCGAAACAGGTCCTCCCCTGGCTTCCAACGCATAGGCCCCAGCCAGGATAACTGGGCCACTTTAGAGGAACACAGCCTCAGACCAGCGTGGTCCCAAGACTGAGATCACACACACCCACCTCGTGGCAGGAGGGCCACAAGGCAAAGGACCCTGAAAACGGCGTCTGCCCTTAAGTATCCCCTCCCAGCATGCACAACGGGATCACCACTCTTACGTTAATGCTGCTGAGGAGGAACACCCAATACACCATGGTACACCTGCATTTCAACATGGGCTTGAAGTGGCAACACCACCCACAGGCAACAAAGGAAAAATACTACCAGGCAGTACCACAGTCAGAACAGAGACAAATTTATACACAATTCAATAGGTCTGGGCCCAACTATTGGCCCAGACATCCCCTAAATAGCGCCCCCATCTTTGGGAGCAGGCTGCTACATCTATGTAGCACCTGAAAAGTCCCAGTATATTCTTACCATATTCAGGAATTTGAGCAATAACAGCAAAGGATGTGGTGCCACAATACAGCCAGACTCCAGGAAATAAAATAAAGGTCCAATTTTGCTGTGTGTGTGTGTGTGTGAAGGGGGAGAATAGACTTTCACTTACCTGTTTCCATGCTACAACCAGATGCAGAGTTCTTCCTCCACCCAAACCTCAACCTCAACATTAACCCTGTATGGTATGATAAGGGGGCTGGAGTGTGAGCATAATCAATTAAATATACAGAGGCACTGGAAGAAGCCACCTGTAGCAAGGAATTAGGTAAAGCTGGGTACACACGAATTAAAACTCTGTTTAGCAGGGATTGGACAAATTTTGATCTCTGTGTAGCCCTCCCTGTTGGACAGAAGCTGATCATTAGACCTCCTTAGTATATTCATGCCATCCAACATACTGACTCCTACTATCTTGACCACTTAAAATCACTTTAGTGGTCTTGGTGGTTAGAGCGTTCCTTTAACCACTTCAGGCCCGCGCTACCGTCGGATGACAGCAACAGCGCGGGCCTGAATAGCCAACATGCCGTCATTTGACGGCATGTCATTCTGGCGTTCCCAGCGCGCGCTGTAGTGCGCGCTGCGGGGAAGCCCTGTGTTGTCCGTGTCCCTTGGACACGGCCAATCACAGATCGCGGCAAACGGCCAATCAGAGCGGCCGTTTGCGATGCGATCTGTGGGCGAATGAGAGATGATCTCTCATAGATCATCTCTCATTACCGGCTCACACAGAGACAATGTCCTGTCTCTGGAGGGGAGGAGCCCGATCTGTGTTCCTTCCTACATAGGGACACAGATCGGTCACCCCCCAGTCACCCCCCCTCCCCCCACAGTTAGAACACACCTAGCATACACATTTAACCCCTTCCTCACCCCCTAGTGTTAACCCCTTCAATGCCAGTCACATTTATACTGTAATTAGTGCATATTTATAGCACTGATCGCAGTATAAATGTGAATGGCGCCAAAAATGTGTCAAAAGTGTCCGATGTGTCCGCCATAACGTCGCAGTACCAATAAAAATCGCAGATCGTCCCCATTTCTAGTAAAAAAAAAAAAAATAATAATAATTCTCTCCCCTATTTTGTAAGCGCTATAACTTTTGCGCAAACCAGTCGCTTATTGAGATTTTTTTTTTTTACCAAAAATATGTAGAAGAATACGTATCGCCCTAAGCTGAGAAAAAAAATGTGTTTTTTTTTTAATTGGGATATTTATTATAGCAACAAGTAAAAAATATTGTATTTTTCTTCAAAATTGTCGCTCTTTTTTGTTTATAGCGCAAAAAATAAAAAATCGCACAGGCGATCAAATACCACCAAAAGAAAGCTCTTCTTGTGGGGAAAAAAGGACGTAAATTTTGTTTGGGAGCCACGTCGCACGACCGCGCAATTGTCAGTTAAAGCGACGCAGTGCCGGAAGTTGAAATTTTACCTGGGCAGGAGGGGGGTGTAAGTGCCCAGTATGCAAGTGGTTAATATCTCTCAGAAGTAAATCTGTGTATATCAATTCACGTTCATTTGATCATCATAGTTGAGGTTTGCACCTCCCTGAAATTAGTTTTTGCAGGTTGGAGTGTCTGACAGGGGCTTGTCGAGGCTCCTGGGGTGACTCTCCTCCTCCCTCGCTCACTCAGCCTGTGACAGCTCAGTGTCCAGTCCGCACCAATTGTCAGTGCTGTGTTGACAGATCAGATACTCCCTCCAGTCAGCTCCTCTCCTCTCTCTGCGCCAAAAATTCAGAGCCTCTCCAGAGCCAACGAGAGAGGAGGGGTATGGATTGAAAGCAGAGGAAGCAACCAGGATTGGAAAATTTCACCACAGCAGACAGCCTGTACACTCACTCAGGATCGGCCCTGGTGGGAGATCGCAGGGCACTCGCTGTTCCTGAAATGCGGGAGATTCCCACACCTTACAGGAGACGTGGAATGTCTGGAGGGCCATAAGTCTGTGTGTAATATATATGCAGGGCTGGTGCAAGGATTTTTGACACCCTAGACGAAGCCTCATTTTGATGCACCCCCCCCCCTGTGTAATTCGCTCTGCCCCTCACTGAGCCATCATGTCTTGTTAATCTGTTAAAAAACAACAGATTAATAATCAGGAGCACCAGGTGAAATTACAGAAGGAAAACCAAAAAAAAAAAGAATACAAATGCAGCCATTCCATTTAATAATTGGTAAGTCTAATAAATTATTGTTTTGGGGTTTCAAAAAAGTGGCCATGGTGACTGCGGTCGGAGGAGTCCATGGATCAGGGTGTTTAGCCTTTTGAGTCCTTTGTTGTGTCCTGGCCCCTGGCCTGCACCACTATCAGCTCCCAAAACAGAGCCTACCCCCTTTTGTTTTCCCTTGCTGGGGTGATCCATGTCTTGTTCACCTTGTTGGGACCTTTTTGTTCCTGCACTCTCACCTATATGTCTCTTCTTTTCTACAGACGTCCCCCCTCCAGTTCCCACTCTGTACCCCCATGCACATCTGCCCCCCCCCCCCCACAGCAGTTCCCACTCTGTACCCCCCCACACACACACACCTGTCTCCCCCCCACAGCAGTTCCCACTCTGTCCCCACTCTGTACCCCCCCCCCCCACACACACCTGTCTCTGCCCACACCAGTTCCCACTCTGTACACCCTCCAGTTCCCACTCTGTACCCCTCCACACACACACACATATATCCCCCCCACACCAGTTCCCACTCTGTCCCCCCTCTAGTTCCCACTCTGTACCCCCATGCACATCTGCCCCCCCACAGCAGTTCCCACTCTGTCCCCCCCCAGTCCCCACTCTGTACCCTCCACACACACACCAGGTCCCACTCTGTACCCCCCCACACACAGTCACACACACCTGTCTCCGCCCACACCAGTTCCCACTCTGTACCACACACACACACACAATGTGCCCCCCCACACACACACAATCTGCCCCCCCACACACACGCTCCCACTCTGTAACCCCCCCTACACACATATCTGCCCCCCCACACACGTTCCCACTCTGTAACCCCCCTACACACACACACACACAATCTGCCCCCCCACACACACACACACACATCTGCCCCCCCCACGCACGTTCCCACTCTGTAACCCCCCCTACACACACATAGTTGGCCCTCCACACACGTTCCCACTCTGTAAACCCCCCCTACACACACACATCTGCCCCCCCCACATGTTCCCACTCTGTAACCCCCCCTACACACACACACACACACACACACACACACATCTGCCCCCCCCCACATGTTCCCACTCTGTAACCCCCCCTACACACACACACACGCATCTTCCCCCCCACACACGTTCCCACTCTGTAACCCCCCCTACACACACATATCTGCCCCCACACAAGTTCCCATTCCGTAACCCCCCCCCCTACACACACATCTGCCCCCCACACAAGTTCCCACTCTGTAACCCCCCTACACACACATATCTGCCCCCCCCCCCCACACACACATATCTGCCCCCCACACACGTTCCCAATCTGTAACCCCCCTACACACACAATCTGCCCCCCACACACGTTTCCACTCTGTAACCCCCCCACACGTTTCCACTCTGTAACCCCCCCTACACACACATATCTGCCCCCCCCCCCCACACACAAACCAGTTCCCCCTCTGTACACAATGTAAACTTTACTTGACAGCACAACAGAGTACATTTTATAATTTTTTGTTGTTACAGTGTGCAGACTGCAGCACTGAGCGTCCTGCCTGTGCTTCTATTGTGTACCTGAGTCAGCGGGGGTTAAGTCTTTACTGAAGAACGGCGCTGCTGCCTGTCTGTCTACTCCTCTGACAACAGATGCCGACCCCGAGCGACCATCTCACTGCTGCTGCTACGGTGCTGCAGGCTGGGAATATAGTGATAAGGGTGATGACTTCAAGGCGCAAACCGCCTCCTAGCCTGGCGGCTGGCGCCATAAGGCATGGGTTTTTAAAAATTCCGGTGAAGGAGGAAGTTTAATGATCCACTCGCTGGGGATCCGTATTTTGCCGCTCCCCCTACTCTGGCGCTCTAGGCAGCCGCCTGACTCTCCTATGCCTAGTGCCGGCCCTGTATATATGTGTAGCACTACCCCCAGAGGAGCTGCTGGATTTTTGGGTGGCACATTTACCTTGTGGCTCTTCCGAATTACTAGGGGTGAATGGTGCTGATAGCAGTAGTAAAGGAATGTCCGCAACATCTTTTTGCTGTGCTCTTTATTACCCAGCCGGGTCAAAACAATGAACTGGTGATGAAAGGATAGAGAGTTTAAGAAGAAGGAAAACAGCAGATTCAGGCGTAGTATTGGAACAGTCCTGCTCCCATATGTAACACTTTCCATACCACTCCTGCCTGAGTGGACTTATCGTACCCAGACAGGCATCTCTCACTGACCTGGCAGCCGGAGTATCACTCGAACCCTTTGAGGAAAAGTCTCTGCCACAGACCCTCCTGAAATGAACGTCAGGGAGACACCTCTGCCACAGGCCCTCTCTGACTGCAGTTACGGAGGCAATCCTCCTTAGGTGAATTACGCCTGGATCTCCTTCTTAACATCGCCCAGGTACCGACTGACAGGTGATCAATCCTTCAGTGTCCAGCTACCTTGATCCCCGGTGGTTTGTCAAAATCCTTTTGGATTGCCAGCCTCTCATCGGCGCTCCTCAGATGAACAGCTCTACCGATTGGGATCCTCAAAAGTGGGAACCCAGTTGAACACTGGGTTCCTGTCGCTGCTCAAACCAGGAACACCGCATGGCACGCATGCCCAGGCCAGGTAGACCATAACGCCAGGCGCAGTGATGTGGTCACTCTAAAGGTGGGTGCCATACTGGAAGAAGACCCAGACTCAATGGCGTCTGTTCCATAAGTACCCTCTCCCAGCATGCCCAGCGAGGACACTCCCTCCTGATTGGCTGCTGGTAAAGGACACCCAAGCCTCAACTCCACTGCTGCCACCTGTCGTCCTGGGATGGGATAACACCTCAGCAACAACAGAATGAGCCCACAGTACAGCCAAGCTGAAACAGAGACACTATTTGAACATTGTAATTGTAATCAGAGTCATTAGCACTCTGATCACCCTCTTAATTTCAGTAGCACTGGTACTTGGAAGTAACCAGGTGCTACATATATATAAAAATAAAAATAAAAAAAATTTGGCCAGTGAAGCAATACAAAAATAAACATGTTTAATTTTCTAGTACTCTCCACATGAAGCAACAAAGTGACAGCAATTGCTGAGCAGCAATAGAGGCTGCTCAGCATCTTTAAAGGTTGATTTTAAAGTTCTGCTTCAAAGTGAACCTGTGGGTTATCACCGCAATTTGACTGGTAAGTAATTATTGATATAACTTTCAAACATTTATTTTCTTGCAGTTTTTTTTTTCTCAGCCATTTAGAGATCTGTTCTCCCTTTAGTAGCAAGACACTACAACGAATAACCATGCAGAATGACTACAGAGATCAAATCCATTTTAAACACAAATCCACCTACACTAGAAGTAGAAAATCTTGGCACTCCATCTGTTGAGAAATTACAAATCCCATCATGATGTAGCCTCTGGAAGTCATGCAACACCTCATTGGACTTGTAGTTTGACAATAGCTGGAGTGCCAAGGTTGCCTACCCTGACGTAGACATTGGAACTAATCTGCTAGAGCATTTGGAAAAGAGGATGTTCTACTAAAGAAATGAGCACTGATCACTTAGCAAATGAGAAAGTCTTGGCTTAGTAAATAAACTGAAGCTGTGTTTCTTTTTTCATTACCCAATTATTTGGTATTTTTTTTTAACCCCCCTACCCCCACACCTATCACCTTAAGGGTGTGGTTGGTCACTATACGTCATTTTTTAAAGCCAAATCAGAGGTCTCCTGCTCAACCCCTATAGAGTACCCCAATCTACAACATTTTTGTGCTATTCCTGTCCCACAAGTGTGAGCACGACGTGGCATTAAAACTTCAGGAGATATCATGCCCATTGGCTCTATGCAGACTTTTCCCCAACTCTCTCAGACATTCAGGCTGCAAAGTTAGATGCTATTCAGATATTTTCAGTTAAGACATGCAGCTTCTGCCCAGTTTGCCCACAGGCCTCTTCTCTAGACTGATTCGACTGAAGCTCTCTTGGTGCAAGAAGACTTGTGCAAGCTGCTTTCTACTCTCTGTGAATGGACTCCCCTAAAAGGAACATTTATGGGATCTTTGGAAGATTGATATGCCTTCTTTGGATAGGGAAGACAAGGAGGAGTGTCTTGAGCTTTGTGCTAAATTAAGCATTTCTTTTAAGAAAAAGCTGGTTTACACTAAACTCTTCCATAGGGTGTACTACACTCTTGTAAGGCTTTACAGAATTTACCTGTCTCGTATCCCGGTCTGCCCACGCTGCTGCATTCACACAGGCCCCTACTTTCATAAATTTTGGGACTGCCCTAAACTGTCCCCTTTTTGATCAGAGGTCTTTGAGATTATAAATTTTTGTTTGATCCTCCCAATCTTACCGGAATTGGCATTGATCGGAATTCAAGAGGATGCCCAGTGGATTCATCATGCTAAAATTGTTGATCTCCTATTTGCTGTACTATGCCAAAAAATTTATTTTGTGTAAATAAACCTCTACAATTCTTCCCACTGTGGAGTACTGGGCTTTAATGGTGACAGCAGGGTTATTATACAAACTCACTTATATTAGCTGTGGCTGCCCTTCAAAATTTGATAAAGTCTGGTTCCCATGGACCTCTGGTAGAGCTATGTTGACCCAGATCTATCCTTTATGTTCTGCTTGTTTTTGTTGGTGCCCCACCCCTGATAAGCGAGTCCTGCCTTTTCTGCTGTTCCTTCCTTTTCCCCCTTCCCTAGCCCACCTTCTTCATCTCTCCCTCTTCTATCTTAGTTTTCCCTACTGCCTGGGTCTCACTGGGCTGGACTTAATGTTAGTTAGACTTGATCTCCCTAATAATTTTTCAACGTCACCTACAAGTTTACTTTTTTTCATGCTGCTTGTATTGTTGGACACTATTTTTGATCCTATTTGTTGTATTTAACCATGTCAGACTGATGTTTTCCTGCCATGTGTTACTTTATTCCTTTAATAAAGCATTCCCATGTGGTAAAAAAAAAAAAAACAACTGGACCCAATTAGATAATTGGCATGAACACTACTTCACCTTTTCAATAAGCAAAGTGTCTCTCTACTTCAAATGTGGTAGATCTTCTTCCCTGCATTTTTAACTAGTGTAAGGAGACTGAATCTAACTACCATAACCACATATGAAACTAGATTTTTAGCAATATCAAATATCTAGCCAATCTCCCAATGTTCAAAAACTACCAAATACTTTTTGGATCATTTAAAGTATATTTAGTTTTAGGTAGAAAGGTTTTCATTGCACGCTATGACCCTTTTGGAGACAAGAAGGAGAAGGAGAAAAATAGAGGAGAAGGAGAACCAGGGGCGGATCCAGAGTCTAATCTCGGGAGGGGCACTGACAAAATTTTGCCAGGCAATTTGTAGGGGCAATTGTTGGTGTTGGCGCTTCAATCATCACGGCACCATGGTTAATATGGTGTCAGGATGATTAAAGCACATTATTTTAATTATTACTGTGTGGGAAGGAAAATGTGGTTGCAGCCAGGTGGAGGGAAGGACAGGATGGTTGCAGCCAGGTGGAGGGAAGGAAAGGGGGCTGCAGCCAGGTGGAGGGAAGGACATGGGGGCTGCAGCCAGGTGGAGGGGAGGACATGGGGGCTGCAGCCAGGTGGAGGGGAGGACATGGGGGCTGCAGCCAGGTGGAGGGGAGGACATGGGGGCTGCAGCCAGGTGGAGGGGAGGACATGGGGGCTGCAGCCAGGTGGAGGGGAGGACATGGGGGCTGCAGCCAGGTGGAGGGGAGGACAGGGTGGTTTAGCCAGGTGGAAGGGAGGACAGGGGGGTTGCAGCCAGGTGAAGGGGAGGACAGGGGGGTTGCAGCCAGGTGGTGGGGAGGACAGGGGGTTCCAGCCAGGTGAAGGGGAGGACAGGGGGTTGCAGCCAGGTGAAGGGGAGGACAGGGGGTTGCAGCCAGGTGAAGGGGAGGACAGGGGGTTGCAGCCAGGTGAAGAGGAGGACAGGGGGTTGCAGCCAGGTGAATGGGAGGACAGGGGGTTGCAGCCAGGTGAAGGGGAGGACAGGGGGGTTGCAGTCAGGTTGAAGGAGGACAGGGGGGTTTCAGCCAGGTGGAAGGGAGGACAGGGGGGTTGCAGCCAGGTGAAGGGGAGGACAGGGGGGTTGCAGCCAGGTGAAGGGGAGGACAAAGGGGTTGCAGCAAGGTGAAGGGAGGACAAAGGGGTTGCAGCCAGGTGAAGGGAAGGACAGGTGGTTTGCAGCCAGGTGAAGGGGAGGACAGGGTGGAGACAGCGTTATTGGCCTTAATTCTGGCTCTGTTGACCCTGCCTACAGACCGGGCACCCCTCCATGCCAACTTCCCCACCATTTCTGACCACAAGACTAAAGTATCAGGAAACGCGCTCCGTAAGCGCACGAAGACCCACTTAATATCCCGTATCAGATCGCGAGACGCCCTAAGACAAAGGTCATTGCCCCCGACATTAAGCAACAGCACATCCGGGGGCCTGTCCAATCTCGCATAATGCTGTACTTCCGGCATAACCCTGGACCAGAGCATGCCAGGAAAACCGATCCAACGGACCGTGGCTTCATCCCGAGAAAAACCCAACTGTTTGCCCTCACTGTCTATCAGACTAGGCCTGAAAGGAAAATAATGGGGAAATACCAGAAACAAAGAATTAACATATAAGATCCACACAACCACACAGAACATACCACACACCCAGAACAAGTACCGTATTGACGTACCAACACAACACCCAAAGACTCGAGAACGGGGTAAGGAATGCCTAACCCCTTGCCCTTCACCCCCTTATAACAGCTGTGGTCGGACATACAACCTGAACCGGCGGGACTCCCAGCAACCTATCCGCTGCAGGATCTCATCGCTCAAACCCCAACGTGAGGCTTCCGTTGCTGCCCCAATCCTAAAAGAATGAGAAGAGTAGTCCACCGCATTGAAACCTCCCGCCCCCAGACATTGTTTAAAAACTGCCCCAAATTGATATCTGGACAACGGCAGCCCGTTCTCATGAACAAGGAGCGGACCCACCCCTGAAGCTTGTGAACCTAATTATTCCCCAAACCACTTCCACCTGACACACCCCTAGCCCGGGTACCTTACCAAGAACCACCTTGGTGCCCTTGCCCAAATGATCGGTTTTTGACCTCCGGATGAACAACGTGACCGAATCAGCGAGCACCCTCACATCAGACACGTGCATCCCTCCTGCCACCACCTTAGAAGGGCTGACCAATTCCCCAACCCTTAAAGCCCCGAAAAATGCCAACACGAACACCGTCCGAAACAACTGAAAATTTGAAGAACACACCTGAGGCAAAACATCCACAAGAACCTCCAACATGTGCAAAAAAAACGGTCTCCTGGAATCCGGCCTAACACGACCCTTCCTATAACCCCGCAACGCCCTGCGAACCACGAACGCCTTGGTAACATTTTCCACTCCATTTAGTTGAAAAAGGAATGCCAATCCAGCCATTTTTGTGTTTAATGAAGCCACCGACACCCCCTCTTCACAACACTTACCCAAGAAATATAAAAGCACGTGCAACCGGTCCTCAGCCAAGGAACCAACCCCAAGATCACTCACCAGGCCATGCCACTCCCACCAAACACGCTTATACGACCTCCAAGTGGAGTCAGCCACTGACCTCCGAACTAATGCCATCACCGTTCCAACATGAGGTCCCACAAGCCACTGGGGCACGGAACCCCCTCCTGCTCTGCCTCCGGAGCCAGCCGCCGGAACCTGTCCCACTGCAAACGAGAGAGCACATCAGCCACCTCATTTTCGACCCCAGGAATATGCACTGCACACACAACAATATTCAGCGCCAAACATTTTAAAACCAAAGCACGCAGTAAACGAATTACAGGCAAAGACGAAGCTGTCAAGTAAGAAATAGCCTGTACCACCCCCAAATTATCACAATGAAAGCAAACCTTCCGGTTCCTAAACTCCACCCCCCACGGGTCCACCGCCAACATTATCGGAAACAACTCCAGCAGCATCAAATTCCTGATCAACGGTGAACCGGCTAGTTGCTCCGGCCACTGACCAGCACACCATTTTCCCTTAAAGTAGGCCGCAAACCCTACCGACACAGCCGCATCGGTAAAAAGCTCTACTTCACTCGCAGGGACCACTGGAGCCAACCACAATGATTTTCCATTGTACTGCTCCAAAAAGGAGTCCCACACCTTAAAATTCTCCCTGTGCTCCCGACCCAACCGCACAAAGTGATGCGGGGCTCTAACACCCGCCGTGGCAGCCGCCAACCATCTGCAGAAAACTCTCCCCATCGGCATAATACGACAAGCAAAGTTGAGCTTTCTCAATAAAGACTGGAAATCCCGTAACTTCATGTTTGCACTACGGGCCGCCACCGCGACTGTCTCACGCAAGTCCACCAGCTTGTCTTCCAGAAGCCGGCATTCCATCCTAACCGAATCAATGATAATGCCCAAAAATGTCAACTCAGTCACCGGCCCTTCCGTTTTGTCCTGCTGCAGTGGGACCCCAAAAACATGCTGAATTGTGGTAAGTAAGATAAGGCAAGTCCGGTCATTCGGCGAATCAACCACCAAGAAATCATCAAGATGCAACACCGACGCCAAGCCAGACAGATCCCGAACCACCCATTCCAAAAATGAACTGAACATCTCAAAATACGAACAAGAAACGGCGCAGCCCATAGGCAAACACCGGTCAACAAAATACTGCCCCCCCCCCAACAACACCCCAACAACCGCACACTATGCAGATGAACCGGAAACAGCCGAAATGCCGATTCAATGTCGGTCTCGGCCAACAAGGCCCCCCTCCCAAAACGCTGAACCCAGCGCACCGCCTCATCGAAAGACGCATATGACACCGTACACAGGGCAGGGTCAATGGCATCATTCACCAACCCCCCTTTTGGGTGAGAGAGATGATGGATGACCCTAAACTGATTTGGCTCACACTTCGGCACTACCCCCAGTGGTGACACAACCAAGTCCCTCACGGGCGGGGCCTCAAACGGCCCCGCCATCCTACCCAACCCCACCTCCTTACAGAGCTTTTTAGTAACCACCTCCGGGTGATCATAAGCCGACTTTAGGTCAGCCACCAAAGGAGGCATTTCTTCCAATGCCCACGCAGCTACCCTATTCGGGTACCTACTTAGATACGGCTCCATCTTTTCCACCCTCACTGGTGTCCTCCCTTTTTCCAGCGTCACCTGACTTCTTTCCTTTCTTAAAACACTTTGACAAGGGGTGGTCTCCCTCACAACCGGAACACTTGTGGCGGAAACAACAAGATCCCCCGAATTTACAGGAGCCCTCGTTAAATTGCCAGCAGAAACCATTGCGTTTTGCGGCCAGCGGCAAAGAGGCCTGAGCTGCCCCGGCCCCTTCCCAAAAGGGCTGCGGAACGGCCCTGGCCTGAGTTATAAGCCTCATCCACAAGGCGATATCCTTCTGATTCCACCAAGCCCCTCCCCCGTACACCCTCTGCGCCTCGCTGATGGCATCAATATAGCAAAACAAGCCCGTGCAATGTTCCAGTGCCTTTTCCCCAATCACACTAGCCAAAATATAAAACGCCTGTGCCCAATTCGCAAACATCCGGGGGAATAAGGCAAAAATGCCACTTCTCCTCCTCCTTTTTACTCTCATCAGGTTTTACCTTATCCAAGTTAAACTTCTCAAGGGGAAGCAACGAGAATATAGCCACAAACTCCCCCTTCCAGATCCGCTCTTTTACCTCTGCCTTCAAATGAGACCCTAAGGGCGCATCGTAACAAAATATATACCTCACACCGGGCCGCATCAGCCAACCGTACACCATCCGCCGTCAAACCTGACGCTACCTCCGGAACTGTACATACCTGTGCCACCCCCGAAGGAGAGCCACACACAGCGGTACTTGCGACCAGTGATGCCCCCGGCAGTGAAGGTACCCCCACACCACTCGAACTCACCTGGGACGTAGCCACAGACCCCACGCCCGCTGATGGAACAGAGGGGGCTAACAACACACCACCATCCCCGCTCCCCTGGGAAATCCCACCCAAACCTGTATGCGTTACATTAACTGACCCTACACTAACTGGCCCAGTCACGGGAGGAACCAACCACGCAGCAGTGGGAGGCACCGTGACGGCAGGTGGGTGCCCGCTTGGCCCCCCACCAGCCATGGCCCTACATCCCTGCAACAAGGAGGACAACAACTGCTGCAGCATCACCGCGCCCACGTCAAGGCCCCCCCCGCCACCGTCCCCACCCCACCAGGGGAAGACCACCTCAAACCAGACTTCCCCCTGGTGGGGAACCGGCAAACGGAACAATGGATACAGGAGAAAAGTGGGAGGGAAGGAAGGAGGGGAGGAGAGGGAGAAACATCAGGAGAAACAATGGAAATAGACTTAGAAGATGACTTACCTGGCTGCCCAGTGGAAACCGTCCGACCAGCCGCCGTTCCGGGTCCGCGCTGAAGCCCCGGGGGCCCGCTACCTCTTCTGGACCATCAGAGTCCATGTCCGAAAGCTTTCCCTCCGACCGTTGATCACCTTGCCCTGCAAGGGACGCTGAGCCCGCGGACAAGGATGA
This sequence comes from Rana kukunoris, assembly GCA_029574335.1. Taxonomy (NCBI): domain Eukaryota; kingdom Metazoa; phylum Chordata; class Amphibia; order Anura; family Ranidae; genus Rana; species Rana kukunoris. The sequence goes on along the minus strand of CM056053.1, from coordinate 139,387,901 downwards.
AGAACCACTGCCCGATGGGATGTCAGGGGCCCTGAGGTCAGGCCGCACCAAGTCCACTAATTTCCCTCACGGAGCCCCCCGGTTGCCAGCAGTAGCCGCTCCTGACTCGCCGTCGTCACCCCTCACTGGATCTCCGCTTCCTCCGCAACCAGCCGCAGCCGCCCTGGCCGACGAGCTCCCAGCCATGCCCGACGTGTAGTGCTGCGCGAGGCGGATGGGCCCGCCTGCACCACTGCTCCAACAGACTCCGGCATGAGCCTGGTAGGTGACGGAGATGCCACCCGCTGACCCATTCCTCGTTGCGGCCTAGCCTTCTTCCCGGTGTCCCCGGATGCCGCAGTAGCTGGCCTCTTCCTAGACCCAGGAGGGTCCGCTCTTGGGCTCTCCCCATGCTGGCTCTCCCCGGATGGTCTCCCAGGGCTGTATCTTGCCGGCAGCCTAGAACGCCTGGCCCGGCGTGAAGAGGGGGGGCGGGTGGGAGGGAGTCGCGGGATGTACCTTCGCCCAGGTCAGGTAACAGCACCGCCAGCTGATCCGCATACCACTGTGGACCGTTCACTCTAGCTGCCGCTCGCAGCCACTCCAACATGCCCTCCAAATGATCCATGGGTGAGGTAACAGCACAGGAAAAAAACACAGTCTGTGTGTTACCTCAACCGTGGATGGTGCCAGAATGATCAGCCCTGCCCACCCACTGTTTTCACTAACCCTCCTCGTGCTGACTGACCCCGCCCCTTGGCCAGCCATCAAGCCCACCCCACTTCCCTTTCCTGTGTGTGCACCGCACAGTGCTTCCCCAGTCATGGGGCCCCTTCGCATGGGTTCCCCTTACTACGGGGCTTTCTATTTGTGGGAACAAAATTATAAATTTTTGGGGGTACAGTGTAGCATGACCGTGCAGTTGTCATTTAAAAATTGACAGCGCTAAAATATGAAAATTGGCTTGGGCAGGAAGGGGGGGGGGGAGTGCCTGGTATTAAAGTGGTTAAAGAGGAGCTTCAGTCAGTTAAAAGTCAGCAGCTACAATAACTGTAGATTCTGACTGTTAATAAACAGGCACTCATCTGTCCAGGGATCCAGTGCCATCCTCAACTGAGCCAGTTCCTATTTGGTCTTCGGTCCCTAGTGCCAGCCTGTTAATTTTGGGCACCCGATTGTAACTCCTTGTGGCTTCACAGCCGGCTGCCCACTGTGCATATGCAAGCCGTGTGAATGTGACGTGTCCCAGAATTTTGCAGGCATGGGGAGGTAGAACTTCTAGTGGATCTGCTATGGCAATCTGACCAAAAGTGGAAGCGGTTGCCTGTCAAAACCAGGTACCCCTCTCCCATAAATAATGTATTTTAAATATGGCGGATGAGGGAGGTAGGAGGAGGAGCGGAATTTCCCCATTTGTGTGAAGTCTACTATCAGCAGTGTTGTCAGTAACTGCGTTAAAGTAAACGCTGTTACTTAACGCAGTTACTTTTGAGGGTAACGAGTAATCTAACTGATTACTCTTCCCCTCATGGTAACGCTGTTCCCATTACTTGGGCGTCGTTACCGCAATTACATCTACCGCCACTAGATGGCAGCAGAGTAATCTCGTCCCTGCCCCCCGGTGCCCCCCCCCCTCTTCTTGTCCATCCCAATTAGCTTGTGCTATCACCTATAATGGACGAGAAGAGGGGGGCGCCGGGGGCGGGGAGCCGCCACAGCGTGAGACAGAGAAGTGAACTTATGACAGACGCTTCCTGCACTACTCTGCATGTGAAGAAAACAACAACAAGTAAAAGCTGACATGTGCCCTGAATGGGCCCCATGTGTCCCCATGTGCCCTGAATGTTCCCCCATGTGCCCTGAATGTTCCCCCATGTGCCCTGAATGTAACCCCTGATTGTGCCCCCTGTACCCCAATGTGCCCTGATTGTGCCCCTTGTACCCTGATGTGCCCTGATTGTGCCGGGCTCTGTACCCTGATGTGCCCTGATTGTGCCGGGCTCTGTACCCTGATTGCGCCTGGCTCTGTACCCTGATTGCGCCAGGCTCTGTACCCTGATGCGTCTGCTCACACCAGTGCTGGGGGGTTAATAATGCGTTCGCTGACACCAATACTGTGTTTTTTTAAGTTTGAAAGTTTGCATGCGGCCCCCCATGGGATATGAAAACTTGTATTGTGGCCCTTAGGTAATTTGGGTTTGAGGACCGTCGGACCGTTTCCAGCAGATAGATTCGATCGTGTGTACGCGGCCTTAGTCTTCAACTTTTCCCTTACTTGGCAAATTCTGCATTACTCTATTACTCTAATCTCCATACATTTTACTCTGAACCCACTAGTATGTAAGGTTTCTTACATTTATGTCTTGTCAGCACAATATTTACCTTTCTTTTTAACAGTTTGCATCCATTCACAATGATTCTTTATTACAAATAATGCATTGTAGAATATTGAAAAAAAGTCAGTTAATTACTTTTTCAATGTAGTAACTGATTCACTAACGCAATTACTTTTTCGGAGAAGTAATTTGTAACTGTAACTAATTACTTTTTCAAAGTAAAATGAGCAATACTGACTATCAGTTTGATAAAACAGGCTATAATAAAAAAGGTGCAAACATCTACAAACTCTACCTTACCAGATTATCTCCTGGTACAACTGGGTCATGAGCTTCCTTTCGAAGAACACATTTATTTGGACCCTTCTGTAGAGAAAACATAGCGTTGGACTGGCCGGCTCTATAAAATAAATGAAAAGTTTCTTATTTATTATTCATAGTATATGACAGTGTTTTCCAAAGAACAATATGTGAGCCACTGCTGGTATTCATGGTTAAAGATGAGTTTGGATGTGTTGTGATGCTCTTCCAAACCTACGTGACTGACCCTGACAGGAATATGTCACTTGAATACGTGAGGCTAGGGGACAGAATGACCCCACCACAGGAGACTGGGCCATTATTGTGACTGTGTGAGACTTATAGGCAAGACTGCCTCTTGGGAAAGTAGCACAAAAGAAGCTTTTTTATTTTTATTTTTTTTATTTCAATTGTTTTTATTGGATTTTGAAAGCAATAAAAGTAGAGGAACCAAGTCACAAACAGCATAGTGGACACAGCCACCGTAAACCCCAATAAGTCCCCTTTCACGCTTATACGACTTGTCCCACGATTTTGGACTGCAAAATCGTATGACAAGTCATTCTCCATTATTTTCAATGAACACCATTCATACTGGCACGATTTTAAGTAGTGGCGACTTCAAAGTAGTCCCTGCACTACTTAAGTCCGATTTTGATGCCACTTACACAGGCATTCATTGAAATCGCGGCCGCGAATCGCGGCAAAATCGCTGTAAAATCACGTGACTTTGAAGTCGTATAAGTGTGAAAGGCACCTTAGGTGCAGTCACAATGATAAAAAATAGTTCTCAAAGAAAGAAGGAGTCTCATTATCCTTCAAGGAGATAAATAAAATAAAATAAAATAAAACACACAACAGAACAGTTCAAGGTATATTTGCATTCAAGTATTACCAGCAGCAAAATATAAAAATGGGCTTTAAAAGTGGCTTTTTTTTTTTAGTACACACAAAACCAAGGCCAATTTTCAGCTTTTAGAGCTGTCACACTTTGAATGACAAAATTGTGCAGTTATGCAACACTGTACCCATTTTACATTTTTATTAAAAAATTCACACAAATAGAGCTTTCTGATGGTGGTATTTAATCACCACTGGGTTTTTGTTTTTTTGCTAAACAAACACTTTTTTTATAGTTTGTAATAAAACTTTGCAAAAAGGTAATCCTTTACTAATGTGCGCTGATGAGGCTGCACTGATATGTGGCATTGATGCGCAGCACTGATAGGGCAGCACTGAGGAGGCACTGATGGGCTCTGAATAGCAGCGCTGGTGGGCACTGTTTGGACTGCACATGTCCCTAATTTGCAAGGCTCTCCGGTGCCCCCCCCCCCACCTCTGGCCACATGCGGTATTGCATGCCATTGAAGTCAATGCTGAACAAATTATTTTCGTTTCTATTGACTCCTACGGAATCCACCATTTTCTCGTAGCCCATTATCATAGGTGCGGTCAACATTTTCCCTTGGTTTGTTTACATCTGTGGCTTAACCATACTCGAATAGCTTAACCACTTAAGACCCGGACCAAAATGCAGGTAAAGGACCTTTCCACTTTTTGCGATTTGGCACTGCGTCGTTTTAACTGGCGTCCTTTTTTCCCCACAAATAGAGCTTTCTTTTGGTGGTATTTGATTACCTCTGCAGTTTTTATTTTTTGCGCTATAAACAAAAATAGAGCGACAAATTTGAAAAAAATGCAATATTTTTTACTTTTTGCTATAATAAATATCCCCAAAAAATATATAAAAAAAAACATTTTTTTTCCTCAGTTTAGTGCCGATACGTATTCTTCTAAAAAAAAAAAAAAAATCGCAATAAGCGTTTATCGGTTAGTTTTCGCAAAATTTATAGCGTTTACAAAATAAGGGATAGTTTTAATTGCTATAATAAATATCCCCCAAAAATATATAAAAAAAAAAAATTTTTTCCTCAGTTTAGGCCGATACGTATTCCTCTAAAAAAAAATGGCAATAAGCGTTTATCGGTTAGTTTTCGGAAAATTTATAGCGTTTACAAAATAAGGAATAGTTTTATTGCATTTTTATTGGTTATTTTTTTTTTACTACTAATAGCGGCGATCAGCGATTTTTTTCGTGACTGCGACATTATGGCAGACACTTCGGACAATTTTGACACATTTTTGGGACAATTGTCATTTTCAATTTAAATTGCATTGTTTACTGTGAAAATTACAGTTGCAGTTTGGGAGTTAACCACAAGGGGGCGGTGTGACTTTGAGTATTCCCTGTGTGTGTTTACAACTGTAGGGGGTGTGGCTGTAGGTGTGACATCATCGATCACATCCCCCTATAACAGGGATGATGCGATCGATGCTGCGGCCACAGTGAAGCACGGGGAAGCCGTGTTTACACACGGCTCTCCCCGTTCTTCAGCTCTAGGGACGGATCACCGCACTGCAGCGGCGATCGGGTCTGCGAGTACCGCGGTCCCAGTCCTGGAGCTTCGGACCGGGTCACGGGAGCGCGCCCGTGACCCACGGCTGGGTACTAAAACCAACGTATATATACGTTGATGTGCCCAGCCGTGCCATTCTGCCGACGTATATGTGCAGGAGGCGGTCCTTAAGTGGTTAAATGTCACCATTTTGTTGTGGATCATTGCCATATTATCAATCTATCTAGCCTGTACTTTATATATGTAGCCCTACCCCCTCAGGAGCCGCTGGCTAGATGTGGGATTGGCGTAAGTTAAAGGGTCACTAAAGGAAAAAAAAATGTATGCTGAAATGACTGTTTACAGGGTATAGAGACATAAAAGTTTACTGATTCCCTTTAAAAATGATAAAAAAAAATGTGGGAGCTGTGGTGGCTCAACGTGATTGGCACTGTGCTGACAAGCCATTCACCTCTGCAGCCAAGGGTTCAGATCCCGGTCTCGGCTACATGTGAATTGAGTTTGGTGGTCTCAGCCCGTCTCCCGGTGGGTGTGCTATGCAAGGTACGCCTGTGCTTAGTATGCCCACCCCCCCCACAAAAACACCACACTTGCACGCACACGAAATTGGTTTAACACACACGCACTTTGGCCATGAGGTCTCCTAAAACAAAGAGAGGCGAAGGACCTATGGGGCTGGCTGGGTGGGCTAGACCCCCTCGCTCCCTCATAGGGGGAGTCCCTCTTCCCCGTTGGGGTCCCGTTGGGCCCCAGTCGGGCTCCCAAGTGGAGCAGGTAGGGCGGGGTGAGAGGGAGCCGCCCCTCACACCCGCCATTGCCACTGGGGGCATGGAGAAGGATGGCGATTGCCTCTGGGGGGAGGGTCTGCCTACTCCCAACTCCTGCAGTCCGGCTCCTCTCTCTCGAGTTCACGCACAAAATACACTTAGGAAAAAAAAAATGATTAAAAATAGATACAAATCAATCATATAATGTGCCTGCAGTTATACCCTCCCCCAGCATGCCCCGCAAGGGAAAACTCCTCCAATTGGCCGCTGGGGAAAAGCAGCTCCATCAGAACCTCTCTGGTACCACCTGCTGCCCAGGGGTGGGAACGGCACCCCTGGAGCGCAGACTGACCCATAGGACAGTTCAGAAATGACATCAGCCCAAATCTAACAAAATTAAGAGTGAGAGCAACATAACTCTCTCACTCCCCCACTAACTTTAGTGTAGTGCCCATACTGAAAGTAAGGGGGCACTACATGCTCCCCCCACTTGAAATGACACTGTCCCCAGTGTCCTAAAGCATTTAAGCCTGAATGCTAGCCTGATACCTGCTAAATGACATAAAAGTAGGGAAACATAAAAACGTATATAAATACACTTACATAAATATGAAGTTACACTATTGGTAATTTTAAATAACATATGACATACAAACATACACAACCCTAGCTATCTATGCTGCCAATTCTCCGCAGTGTTGATAGTGGGTGGGTCCAATAACCTGCATAGGAAATATAAGAGAAACAAATACAAAAATACACATCCCAATATACTGTATTAATAACCTGTCTATATACAGATCTCCAAGGTCAGAATTGAATCTGCACGCTCGCGTCCGAACGCAAAGTTTCCCTTCCTCCCAGGGAGTTTTAAATGTAAGTGCTGAGCAGTACTTAGCAGGGCTATTACAAGAAACAATATAACCATATATACAATTAGGTCCTGCAATGGAAAAGTTGCAGAACACTGCCCCTGCGCTGGTACTACGGCAGTCCAAGTTTAGCAAGTTTAGTGCAAAGAAGTAGCAGCAAAAAGGGAGTAATGCTGCAGAGAAGTTGGCGAGGTTCCACTCTAACTGACTGAACCCAAAACCCCTCCCAGAGTACTTTAAATGTGCACCAGATGCGGATCTGGAGAGGCAAGGGGGGATAGGGGAAACAAAGCATGAACACAACTTGAGTGGGGGCGAGTACCCTTGTCCAACAACTTCTCAAAAGGTAAAAGTTAGGCAAAGCAGTCATTAGGCCTACTTATAAAATTGAGGGTCAGGCAAAATAACTATGGTGCCATCCGCAGTGGTCGTGGTGAACGAAAACACTCGATTCTCTCTCCTGAGTGACTTCAGAACAGCTCGGTCACTGTAAATATGGCGCTCGTAGCTCCAGTCACGGTGGCAGGCTTCAAATTTAACGTTCAGATAGGACAACCTAAGATCTGCGCCCTCCAAAATGCAGGGTATTTCTAGGTGAGACGAAATAGCCTCCAGACACCAAGCTTCCCATTCTTGATCAATTTGTCTCAGTAGGTAAGGGGGCACCTATGAATACTCATACCTGTGAGTGGCAGCGACTTTCTGAATCACCAGGCGCTGCAGTCTGGACAAATTTCTCAATGTTCGTGGGTGCCCACGTCCTGGCAGCACTAAAGCGTCCGGTGCCCTTTTCAAAACAGAAGCAACAAGGGGCACAGGGGTGGAGAGTGTAACATTAGACACAGAACTTGACTCCCCAAGTTAGCTGCTGGACATCCACGGACGGTTGTTGGGACCCACGCGATGCGCTCCGGCCGGAGCATTTCTCAGAGTACTGTACAAGGCATGGGATCTTCCAAAACCCTGCCACTCAGGAAACCGCGGCTCAAATAAGTAGTCCGGGAGATCATCTCCTCCCAAATGGGACTCAACATCCGAGGAGTTTAACTCCTCGGCCAGCAAATAGTTGTAGACCTTGGATGGGTCTCTGGGCCAGTCCGGTAGGGAGCGCTGAGGTGGTAGGCCTCGACCGTGGCTGCTGGAGGCTGGAGTAGGTTCTACTCCAACAGAGGCTCGCCACACGGAGATCACTGTGGATGTGGTGGTCTCCGACCTGGTTTTGGCCTGAGTACTGGTCACATCAGTTTGGCTGGTCACACTAGTTGGGTCATCTTCGGTCATCGGGCTTACCTCCTGAAAGCAGGGTGGTGGGGTAGCCGAACGTAGGGTCAAGGTTGATGAGACCGAGATGACTTCATTGTTGGGAGCCTCCGGCTCTACGATCTCCACCGATGGGGAGGTCTCCGGCCTTGTGACTTCCTCCTCCACGGTGACAGCAGCCGTAATAAAGTCTACCCTGTACTCCTTCGGAGTCTGTACGGGCGATGCGGCTATGAAGAGATAGGCCCGACACTTCTGACATCGGGCGAATGGCTGGATCCAGACCGACAACTGCTCGCAGCAAGGGCAAATCAGTCCCAGCATCTCCGTGCCTCCGCTCGACAGGAGGGCAGCCTAACCCTTAGTGGACATACTGTGACGGTAGTAGAACATATCCCCGTCAAGCCTTCCCTTCTTCTCCCATAAAAGAAATCGCCCAATATTCCCCGACTGGGAATATCCCTGGAATCACCGAATAATCCACACATGAGCCAAGGCTTAATGCTGGATGTAACAGGACACACTTTAATGGCAAAAACTCTGCAGATTTATATACACAGTTTACAAGCTTGTCATCAATCAAAGAACAATGAAATCTCCACCCCCTTTTCCACACACTGGGGGTTTCCATACAGAGGCATTTCGGCACCGCAAAGCTTGACACATCACATTCTTTTGAATTGAATTAACCTTTAGAATACACAATCACAGATCTTAAAGACATTTAGTAATTATCTCCCAGAGACAGAAGCCCCCAGGGGTAATTACTACAATGAAGCAATCAGAATAACAATTAACACCTCTACACACTGGACAATAAAATGTATCTCACAAGCCCGACTCCGGTATGCCATTGAAGGGTCATTGTCCAATTATCCAGGTCTAGAGGCACACAGACATTAAAATTAGCAGGGAGAGAATTACACTGAAGTATATAGGCAATTGCATAAAAGTCCTTCACAATGGCCCCCCCTTTTCTCCCTGCTCCGGCAACTCGGTTGGACCTTTCCTGGTCCAGTAGAGTTGACGGGTTCAGAGCTTCTAGTCCGAGGTTAACTCCGTTTGGCGTGACAATCCATCGGCATTCCCGTTTTGCTTGCCTGGGCGGTAATGAATCGTAAAGTCATAGGGCTGTAAGGCCAAGCTCTAGCGTAGCAAACGGCCGTTGTCCCCTGAAACCCGGTTAAGCCACACCAAGGGATTGTGGTCGGTGATGAGAGTGAAAGCCCGGCCATAAAGGTAAGGTGTGAGCTTTTTGAGGGCCCATATCAAGGCCAAACACTTTTTTTTTTTAATGGTGGCGTAACTGCCCTCCTTTGGCAACAGCTTCCGACTCAGGTATGCCACCGGGTGCTCTCCTCCATCCTCCCCGATCTGGCTTAGTACTGCCCCCAGTCCAAACATTGAAGCGTCGGTGTGAACACTAAATCTTTTGTTAGGATCTGGGGTAATCAACACCAGAGCATTAACCAGAGCAGTCTTTTCCAGGACTGTCTGCCAGGATAACCCATCCGCCTTCCTGGTTTGAGGCCCTGGCCCATAATCGGACGGCAAGAGGCTCGCATTCAGTCCTCTCCAAAAGCCCCTGTCCCGGCTAGGCCTGTCACACATCCCCCCTTTTGGCAGGGGACTAACCCAGTAGGAGACACCAGATGGGTTGTCTCTGAATTTAGTCAGTAGTTCCAGTCCCCCAATGCCGGTATCCATACAGTACCCCAAATCACTTGCTCCAAACCGAGCATTACTCACCCCGCCATCCTCTGCCTCTCTCAGGGAACACGTCTGCCGCTGGGGAGAGGCCTGGACTAGCCCTTCTCCCTGGAGTCCTTTCAGCCGCTGGAGAGATGACAGGGTGGCTGGGCTCAGTCCATCATGCTGTTGGGGATCTGGGCCAACTGGCCACCATTTATGGGTTATACCAGTGGAGACTGAAGTCTCATCCACTGGTGTGAGGTGAAAATCCCCCAGTGCTTGCAAAGCAAAGCCGACATCCTCCTCTTTCAGTCCTGTACCATTTTCTGCGGTTGTGCCAGTGGAGACTAAAGTCCCATCCACTACCACAGGAACCCCTTCTTCTGTTAGGTGAAAGCAGAGGCCCGGGGCACTCTGCTCTGTTGCCAGCTCTTCTGCTGGGTTGCTCTGAGTGGAGACCACAGTCCCATCCACCGATATCCGCTCAAGCTGTAGTGGGGTGCAGCCGCCAGTAGCATCTTGTCCTGCTGCCAGGGATTCTGCTGGGAGTAAGAGCTTTACCACCTCAGCTGGTTGCTGGGGAGGGGGGCCAACCGCCCCGGCTCCCTGGAACTCCACAGTTGGTCCCGGTGCTGGACAGAGATGGCTGGCACTCTGCCCTGTTGCCAGCACTTCTGCTGGGGGTGCATAATCCATAACATCCTCTGAACAGTCTATACATTCTGTGATCTGTGGTTGGGGAGTGATCGCCATCTTCTCACCCTGAGCCTCTGAAACTGCCACAGGGGTGGGGCAAAGGTCCTGAACCCTCTGTCCGGTGAACAGCGCTTCAGCTGGGGAAGTTCCTTGTAACTCCACAAATACTGCTCTTGGTGCTGGGCAGAGCACAATGAAGTTTGGCCCTGATCCCAGCTCTTCTGTTGGAGGCCCATCAGGTTGTTTTTCCTCAGCAGAAACATCTATTAAATCCCCTGTCTCTGGAACTGGTGTCTGTGGATAGGGGTTCACCATCTCATGTCCATAGAACCCAGAAGATGCTATAGGTACTGAGCAGAGGTTAGCAGAGCTCGGCCCTGCGGTCAGAACTTCAGCTTTGGGAATGGCAATCTCCAGATTTTCCACTGACGATTCACTGGCATACTGCTGGACAGGCACATTCCTCCATTCAAGATCGTCCCATGCAGAAACCGGATCAAGGTCAGTCGGCACTTTCTGCATCGGCCATAAGACCTCCGGGTCCATAGCTGCAGGGGCAGGTTGGCAAAGCACACTGTTACCCTGCCACATGGACGATTCTTCAGCCAGGATTTCAGTATTGTCCACTGGTATTTCCTGATAGTCCCAGGCAAAGGGAGCCCGGTCCTGGCGCTGAGCAGAGTCTAGCAGCTGTTTGTAGGCGATCTCAAGGTCCCATTCCCGAGCGGCCAGAAATTCCAAATCTTCCTGTGACCAGTGCGCTTCCGAGATATTCAATTTTTTCTCTCTGTGCTCCATTATGTCCTCCAAGCGCCACTCCCGATCATCCCCAAAGTCGGGATCACTGGACATCCTCCAATACAACAATCCCAGGCCATCATAGTCATAGCCTTCTGTGGGGCTGTCATCCGCTGACCACGGGCACTCTTGGGCTACATACCACCGGAGGGCTCTGTAGCTCTCATCCAGCTGCATCTCTGCCCGGAGCAGCCTGCTTAATTCTGCTATCCACTCCTGCTTCGGTTGTTCCCCCAACAACGGCAGTCGTACGTCATACTGCGGCCAGTACCTTGCAAAAATGTAGGGCAGGACTTCTCCTTGGTGTTGCTGCTCCAGAGCTAGCGCTTCCTTCCAGAGTTGGCACCGAATCACATCTGCCCATCCCAGCAGGACCTCCTCTGATTCTGGACCTGTGTGCTGCATCCGCATCTCTTGTAACCTTCTTCTGAATTCCTCTTCCATGGTTACTGGTATCTGTACCTCTCCTCGTCTTTCATTTGGTGCTGCTTCTTTAGGCGTTGTCACCGATCGTCGTATTTCTGCAATTCTCAGCTCATGTTGCCGCTCTCGTTCTTTCTCATCAAAAGCTTTAAACGGAATCTTCCTTGTGTCTGCTGTGCTGTACTCACTGTTTGGAGAATGTGCGGCTGCTTGTTGGACTGCTGCCAGTTTTAACTGTAGCTCTGCGTCTCTTATTTGTTTAGCCTCCTCCGCTAACAGGGTCATCACTTTCAGCACCACATCCGCCGTTGGGTTCGGACCGAACCATGCTAATTTCTCTCTTATTAGCTTGTTAGCTGGTGATTCCTCCTCCTGAATCACTGGTGTCCCCATCTTCTGTACTGCAGGCCTTGCTGCAACCGAGTTCTCCTGGTCTAGCTCCATTTATTCTGCTATGATGACACGCTCGGTTTTGCTGCTAGCAATCCTTCCACAAACTTCCAGTAGTCCTTTCCGTGTATTTCTTTTAAGCAGGGTGTATCAGTCTTCCATTCACTGTTCCCAGTGTCTGCTTGGAATCCTGGTGTAAAGGAAAGTAGAAGGGAAAATCCCGCTGCTGCCAACCAGTGTGACGGTAGTAGAACATATCCCCGTCAAGCCTTCCCTTCTTCTCCCATAAAAGAAATCGCCCAATATTCCCCGACTGGGAATATCCCTGGAATCACCGAATAATCCACTCATGAGCCAAGGCTTAATGCTGGATGTAACAGGACACACTTTAATGGCAAAAACTCTGCAGATTTATATACACAGTTTACAAGCTTGTCATCAATCAAAGAACAATGAAATCTCCACCCCCTTTTCCACACACTGGGGGTTTCCATACAGAGGCATTTCGGCACCGCAAAGCTTGACACATCACATTCTTTTGAATTGAATTAACCTTTAGAATACACAATCACAGATCTAAAAGACATTTAGTAATTATCTCCCAGAGACAGAAGCCCCCAGGGGTAATTACTACAATGAAGCAATCAGAATAATAATTAACACCTCTACACACTGGACAATAAAATGTATCTCACAAGCCCGACTCCGGTATGCCATTGAAGGGTCATTGTCCAATTATCCAGGTCTAGAGGCACACAGACATTAAAATTAGCAGGGAGAGAATTACACTGAAGTATATAGGCAATTGCATAAAAGTCCTTCACACATACGAACTCCAATATCCATCACTGACACTGCAGGCGGGGCAAACATGTTGGAGACCCCCGGTGAGGTGGTGGGGGGGTCTCAATCGCTGAGTAGTAACACCCGGTTGCAGGAAGGCAGACATCGCCACGTGGTACTTCTCTCTCTAGCGCACTGGAACTGGCGGTTTGGCACGAAGATGGGCGTTACCTTCCTTACTTTGGCACAAAACTTTATCTCACGTCTCACACAGGGGTGGGTGGCTCCCCCCACTTGAAGAACTTGTTCGGACACATTGTAGGCGCGTGCCGCACTGCACGTATGCCCAGGCTTAGAGGCCTTGAGATTAACTCTCGGATTCCAGACAGTTCAAAACACAGTGTTTTCTGCTCTCAATAATAAAGTACTCACAGTTCGTTGCTATAGGTAACAGCCGAATCCCGGACGAGCCCCCCACATGTAGCGCTACCCCATTAGGAGCCGCTGGCTAGATGTGGGATCAGCGTAAGTTAAGTTACCTTTGACGAGTCTAGGGAAACTGATTGCAGCAACTGTGAGAGCAGTAATAAAATGTCCAAGCCAAAGGTTGACGTTTTCTAAATGCTTTATTCCTCGGTCAAACACGACCAACATCAGCAGGAGGTAGACAGGACAGGTTGATGAAGTAAAGGAACCTTGCAGTATCAGGCTTGGATAAACATGAAAGCAAGCCTGCTTTCAGTAGAAATAGTCACTGTTCGTCGCCACTCTAGCCAGAGTGGGTGAAGTGCCCCTGGACAGACTTCTGCCACAAGCCTGTCTCTAAGAATGCCTCTGCCACAGGCCTAGTACTTTGTAGTTTCTGATTAGGTGAGCAGATCCTCCCAGTAAATTGAGCTGGGTTACCGATCGACAGTTGAAATATACCTGTCACTGCTCGGTCACTAGATCCTCGATGGTTCGCTCAAATCTCTCAGACAACCTGCCTCCGGGTTCTCCTCGAGCCGATTTCCCATCATACAGCCCTCTGCTTAGGATCTCTTTAGTATAGCTGGGGACCCAGTAAGTCACTGGGGCCCCTTTCAGCATCCGCTTGGAACTCCGCGTAGCATGTGGCCCCGGCCTGGAAAGCCATATCGCTGGGGCCCGTTGGATGCGCACACCCTAAAGGTGGGTGCCGCACCCGGAACCTGGAACCCGCGAAGAACCAAAGAAAAATGGCGTCTGCCACAGTATAGCCTTCCCCAGCATGCCCCGCGAGGGAAAACTCCTCCAATTGGCTGCTGGGGAAAAGCGGCTCCGTCAGAAGCCCTCTGGCACCACCTGCCGCCCAGGGGTGGGAACAGCTCCCCTGGAGCACAGACTGACCCACAGGACTGTTCAGAAATGACATCAGCCCAAATCTAACAAAATTAAGAGTGAGAGCATATATATGCAGCACTACCCCCGGAGGAGCCGCTGATTATAAGTGGGATCGGCGTGTTGAGTTAACTTGCAGGTGTCTAGGGGTGATACGTGTGAGTTGAGATAGAGAGCGAATGTCCAGTCTTTAGTTGGGTTTTCTTCAATGCTTTATTCCAAGGCCCAACATGGCCAACATCAACATAGTACAGGACAGGAAAGGTTGATGAGCAGAGAGAGAACTTGAGTATCAGGCCTTGGATATGAAGAAGAGAGAGCAATCCTGCTCATAGCAATGATGAGCTCAGTTAGTCACCACTCTAGTCAGAGTGGGTAAAGTGCCCCCGGACAGACCTCTGCCACAGGCCTTGCAGCCGAGGCGTCACTTGCAAACGCTGGGAGGACCAGACCTCTGCCACAGGCCTGGCTCGGGTCTCTGCCACAGGCCTAGTACTTGAATGAGTGTGATCCGGAATGAGCGAGTCCTCCCAGTGAATTTAGTCAGGGTCACCGGTTGACAGTAGAAGTGTACCTGTCCAATCTCCCGGTCACCAGATCCCCGATGGTTCGTTCAAGCCCTATTGGATCACCTGCCTCCGGTTTCTCTTCAAGCTGATCCCCCACCGTACAGCTCCCAGCTTGGAATCCTTTTAGGAAAGGTTTGGGACCCAGCAGCTACTGGGACCCCTCTCTATGTCAGGGTGAAGCTCCGCATGGTGCGCAACTTCGGCCAGGTTGGCCACAGCTGCGGGGTCCATGGATGCGCGCACCCTGAAGGTAGATGCCGCACCTGGAACTTGGACCCCGCAGAAAAGAGAAAAAAAAGACCGCCTGGGGCCAAGGCAGCTGCCCCAGATATAGCCTCCCCCAGGATGCCCTAGCGAGGGAATCAAACCCACTGATTGGCTGCTGAGGAAAACGAGTCTGCCAGAAACCCCTCTAGCGCCACACCCCTGGACTGTAGACTGACATACAGGACAGTTCTGAAATGACAGCAGCCTGAAATTTGACAAATTGTGAATGGGAGCTGCGTAACTCTCTCATTCCCCACTAACTTTAGTGTAACGCCCCTACAGAAAGTAAGGGGGCGCTATATATATATATATATATATATATATATATATATATATATATATATATATATATATATATATATATATATATATATATATTGTGGCAGAGCGTGGCTCTGTCACTATAAAAATGATATGAAATGGACACACAGTCTGCATATAGCCAGATTGCAGAGGGTAAATTTAAAAACAGAGAAAACTGCGCTGGCAGTTTTCTCATATTTTTCCTATTGCTACACGGGATCTCCAACCTGTGTCCAGGTTTTTAAGATAGCCTGCAAGCTGCCTTCCCAGGTGCAGACAGCTCATTAAAGGAAGGGCTGGGGAGAGCAGATGGAGAGGAAGGTGGAGTTGGAGCAGTGGCTGCTGGTGAGTGTCTCTGTGTGAGGACAAACGCTGTGTGCGTTGAAGGGCTTCAAAGCTGTGTGCGCCCAAGAAGCCTAAAGCTGTGTGCGCCCAAGAAGCCTAAAGCTGTGTGCATTAAGGGACTTCAAGCTGTGTGCGTTTAAGAAGCCCAAAGCTTGTGCATCCAGGACTGTGGGTCTGGAGGAGCTTATGGTTTGAGGAACCATTACCTATAACAGCAGTGTTGTTGAAGAGTAGCCAGGTGGGCTGGTAGTATCATTTATCTTTGGATAACGTTTAAACCCCTGCGTGGGATTCCTGAATGGACTTTTGTTTCTTTTTTCTCCTTTATTAAACGTGGGCTACCAGGCCCTTAACATCATGTGCCTGTTTGGTGTTGACTCACTGCACAAAAAACACATCTGCCACAAGAGTTAATTACCCCAAACGTTTACAATATACAATATATATATATATATATAAACATATATATATATATATATAAAATCTGGCGTAAACCAGCAGTCTTTTACATAGCACAGAGTCCCACCCTCACTATTTATATATATATATATATATATATATATATATATATATATATAAATAGTGAGGGTGGGACTCTGTGCTATGTAAAAGACTGCTGGTTTACGCCAGATTTTGGAGAGAAAGACACGTTAATTGCACAGCTGTGTGTTGGGCTTCTTAGTTCTGATCTGACATGGCTCAGAGCCCCACCCCACAGACAGGAAGTCTGTTCCTGGGAGCCAGATGAGCTCCCAACCATCTGAGAGGACTCAGAGACGCTGCATAGGTGCAGCTAGTGCATGCATGTTTGCAGGAGGCAGATGTCGTTTTGATTGAGCAGCAAGACGGTTATCAGAAAAAAAGTGAGGTTTGAGCTTATCTCTAGGAAACTGTTAGTTCTGAGGACCAGAACTTAGGCCTAGGCTACAGGCCTAAACAGCCGGATGGCAAGAATGAAAGCCAGGAGGCTAAACTGTTGAGATTGCAAGTTACAGTAATGGTGGAACCCCCTGCGAGGGCTGCTAATGTATTTGTGAACTTTTGTGCTTTTAAATAAAAGTGGGCTACCAGGCCCTTTAAAAACTCAGTTCTGCACTGGCTTACTCACTGGAAAACGCACCTACCATTGGAGTCTGATCCCCCAATCTTACAATATATATATATATATATATATATATATATATATATATATATATATAATTGTAAGGGGTTAGCTCGGTAGCGGGGGTGTGTGACCCCCCTGGATGGGTTCACTACACTCTGAACTATATAGAGAGGCAGCCGAAGACGGTTGAAAACAAAGGGCCAGATTCACAGAGCCATTAAGCCATTACAGGAGATGCGCGGCGTAAGTCTAAATTTGCGCATGCGTATCGATGCGCCGCATCCCCAAAACGATATACGCATGAAATTTTTTGGACCGGCGTAATTTCGATAGACCGGCGTATCCGTCCGCGCAAAACTGCGCTAGACACACCATTGATTTGCTATTAAAATATGCAAATGAGGGAGTTACGGGGATCCACAAAAGTAAGTTGGTGCAGCGCAGGCTAAGCGTTGTGCGCAACAGCTGCACGTCCTGTCTAAAATTAGACCATATAAAAGGTGGAATAAAATTAGACAATCCGTCTACATGTCAGCTAAAGCAACACCGTTAGTGAGGAGCTGAGCAGTCACACTTGCTGCACAACAAACTGTATGCCAACATGCCAGGGGCATCAATGCTCATAGCTATACTACTGACTTTATGTTTCAATGTTTTTATTGGAAAAGGCATAAACAGACAAAAGCGTATCTAGTCATTGCACAGTCACAACGGTATTTGGGATTTAAATACCAAGGGATTCGATACCCAGAACTCTGTTAGGATAACATAAAAACATCACCAAAAGAAATAATAAATCAAATCAAGAGTACATAAACAGGCAAAAACCAAATGTTTCCCTCAGCTTCAAATGATTGACCGACAATGATCTAAGGCGGCGTACACACGAGGGGATATATCCGCTGAAAACGGTCCGATGGACCGTTTCAGCAGACATCTCCGCTCGTGTGTATGGGCTAGCGGACAGATTTCTCCACCCGACAGATTTCAAAGCATGCTTTGAAATCTATCCGGTGGGGATCTGTCCGCCCGACATGTCTGCTGGTTAGTACACTTACCAGCAGACATGTCGGCCCCCACCGCCGCCGCGCCGCTGCCGAATGGATTCGGCGCAAGCGCGGAAGTGTTTTACTTCCTGGTGCGGTGACGTTGCGGTGACGCGGCGGCGTCAACGTCACCGCCGCGTCACCGCCACGTCACCGCGCCTTCCGGCGGCGGGGAATTTGATCCGATGGTGTGTACACGCCATCGGATCAAACTCCCGATCGGACATATCCGATGGAAATGGTCCGCGGACCGTTTTCATCGGATATATCCGATCGTGTGTACGCCGCCTTACAGTACGAACCAGACAGAAAAAATGATACCATAGTCGAACAAACCCGACAGGGGTTTATTCCGGTCAAACTGATAAAGAGGAAGAAATAGGAAAAAGGAGAAAGAAAGAGAAAAAGAAGAAGGGGGGAGCAGAAGGAGGGGAGGAAGGGGGAGCCACGGATCGGCACTTCCACGCCACAGGGCTGGAAATTAGAACTAGGCCACACGCATTCTGGTGTCATTTGTAAGGTAGCAAAGCCAAGGATCCCATACTTGGTGAAAAAATGTCATTTTATCTTGCATCAGGGCTGATAGCCTCTCATTCAGCATCAGCCAAGACAATTTGCCCTTAAGCTGTTCAAATGGGAGAGTAGCTGACTTCCAGTTTCTGGCAATTGTGATCTTTGCCGAGATAAATATAAATGTCAGTAGTCGTCTGCTGGATTTAGAGACTTCAGCCACCCTACTCCCCAGGAGTGCTTGCTTCGCTAACTTTGGCAGGTTTATCTGGGTGAGGGAATAGATGAAGTTATACACCCTGATCCAGAACCTCCTTACCCTGGGGCATGTCCACCAAATATAATAAATGGTACCTACTTGGCCACAGCCCCTGAAGCAATACGGAGTAGCTCCTGGTACAAAGGTTGCCAGTCTAGCTGGCACCATGTACCAGCGCAGCAAAACCTTATAATTGGCTTCTATTATACAAGTATTAATGAGGGAGCGGGACGCTGCCTCCGCCATCTCACACCAGTCTTCCAGGTCAATGGTTTCCTGCAAATCGGTTTCCCACTGGACCATATAACTCAATTTAGCCGTTACACATGACAATATGGAATATACAACAGATATGTGGCCTTTAATCTTGTCATACTGCTTACACATTTGTTCCATGGGTGTAAGGGTAAATAGATCACTCTTACGGGCTAAAGTCCGTATGTAATGTGTAAGCTGAGTGAATCTATAATATTCTGTTGGAGGCATATGGTATTTGTCTATCATGGTCCTCTCGGATAGCACACCCCTATGATCACACAGGTCCGCTATCCGCAGAAGACCCTTATTAGTCCACCAATTAAACGTTTGGGGAGTGAGACCCGGGGTGAAGGCTTTGTTCTGCAACAAAGGTGCCAACGGGGTATGGGGAGATTTAAATTTATGAGTTCTAGAGAGTCTGTCCCAAATGTCCAGAGACAATGACAAGGTAGGGCACAGGATAGCCGGCCTCTCCCTAATTGGGAGCCACATAATATGGGAAATTGGACTAGAGCGACATGAGCGAGCTTCCATAATCATCCAGATAGCCTGTGTCCTCTGGGAATGGAATCTCGACAATTGTGCCACCTGTGCGGCATAAAAATATTTCAACAGATTCGGTAGCCCGAGTCCCCCTTTTCGCCTTGGTGTATGCAGAGTGCACCTGTTCACCCTAGGTCTCTTGTCCCCCCAGATGAACTGTAAGACTTTACGTTGGAACTGCTTAAGATCGTTATGAGGTAATGATATAGGTAGCGTGCGGAAAAAGTACAATAATCGAGGTAAAACATTCATCTTTATGGAGTGTAGTCTGCCAAGCCATGATGGGGGGTGTATCTGCCACCTTGCCAAATCATCTGCCAATCGTTTAAAGAGGCCCGGGTAGTTCCTTTTGTATAGCTGACTAATGGAGGAAGTCAAATGTATTCCCAAATAGGGAAGAGCGTCCGGCTCCCACCGAAATTCGAAACATTGTTCAAGCGTTGCCTGGACACTACTAGGTAGCGATAGGTTCAGGGCCCTAGATTTACCGTGGGTTATTTCTAATCCTGAAAATTTAGAAAATGGCTGTAAAATAGCTAACAAATTGGGGAGGGAGGTGATCGGTGAGGACAAGGTCAGCAATAAATCGTCCGCGAAAAGCAAACACTTATGTTCGTAATCGCAACAATTTATGCCCCGAACGTCCTTACTAGCACGTATTTTGATCGCTAACGGTTCGATCGCCAACGCGAACAATAACGGCGATAACGGACAACCCTGTCTCGTTCCTCGCCTGATCATCAAAGGTTGGGAAGAGTATCCCTTAAGCCTTAGCGAAGCACTCGGGGAATCATATAATGTACGGAGGAGATCCAAAAAGCGCTGTCCAAAACCAAAACGTTCTAGAACATTAAACAAATAATCCCAGGAGATGGAATCAAACGCTTTCCGGATATCTAATGAAAGCAACATCCCTCTCCTAACTCCCCCATTGTCCCAGTCAGATTGGATCGCTGAAATAAGATTAATTAACCGACGGGTTTGGTCAGATGCTTGTCTATTAGGGATAAAACCTGCCTGGTCGGGGTGGATATAGTCCTGAATAAATGTATTTAGTCTTTGGGCCAAAATTTTAGTAAGGATCTTTAAGTCCGTATTGATCAGGGAGATTGGGCGGTAGTTGGCACAGTCTCCATGATCCTTCCCTGGCTTTGGAATCATATGTATGTATGCAGCATTCTCATGGCAGGGGAGCTCATTACCATTTCTCAAGGCATTAAAATAAGAGCAAAGGTGGGGTACTAAGATATCCAAATATTTCCTATAATAGTGACCCGGGAAGCCATCTGGTCCCGGTGCCTTAGTTGGGTGTGTAGATTTGATTGCGGCTCGGATTTCAGGTTCCGTGAAGGTCCCATCCATCAGATCCGCATGAACTGGTATCAATTTCGGCAACTGCAAGTCATGAAAGAACGTCCTTTCCCTAGAACGGTCTAAAGTGTTCGGTGAATCGTAGAGCTTAGTATAGAATTTATAGAATTCGCCAATTATTTTCTCGGGATTTTGGGTCGAAAGACCTGTAGATAATCTTAATTTAGGCAAAGTCGGTGAAAACGGCCGGGGGACAAGTCTTTGGCTAACATTGTGGTCGGCTTATCCCCCATAGTATAGAACCTATGTTTTGACCAACTGATATGTTTTTCAGCTTGCGTAGTCAAACTGAGGTTGAGTGATAATCTAGCTCCATCTATTTTATGTCTGATATCTATCAGGGGGTTTCTACGCTGTTCATCCAGTAGGGCCTCTAAATGGGCTTCCAGCTGCTTAATCGTTTGTTCCCTGTCCCGTTTCGCCCTGGCCGCCACTTGAATGAGTTTCCCCCGTATTACAGCCTTATGGGCAACCCAAGTAATTGTAGGGGACGTGTCTGACGCCTTATTAATCCTGAAATACTCTTCTAGTTCTTTTTGGATTTCCGCGTAGATCACAGGATCGTTCAAAAGGCTCACATTAAGTCGCCACGGGGAGGGTTTAGACTTAGCCCATAACCCAGTGGTGAAGATCTGGAGCGGAGAATGATCCGACCAGGGGGTGGACAAAATTTTAACTGATTTAACGTAGGGGAGCAAGGGGGTGCGTATCAGGAGATGATCGATCCTGGAGTACGTGCGATGGGCCTGAGAAAAGTGTGTAAAGTCTCTGGCTGTGGGGTTGAATTCCCGCCAAGCGTCAATCAGGCCATGCAAATTAAATAATCGTGCCACCTTGCCGCTCACTATCGGTGGACGTTTTAAAATGGGCCTGAAAGAATCGGATTTGTCCATAATCCTGTCCAAGGGAACATTACTATCTCCTCCCAGTATAACTTGACCCCGAGCCTTGGGCAGCAATATTCTAAACATTTTATCAAAAAACTCAAGTTGTCCAGTGTTAGGAGCGTAATATGAAATAAAGGAGACCTCCTGATCGTGGAACCGTCCCACCGCCATAATGTACCTACCACCCTTATCTTTAATTATAGAGATGGGAGTAAAAGGTGTCCGCTTCGAAAAACAGATGGCTACGCCCCCCTTTTTTTCCGGACCCCCTGCTAAATAAAATTGTGGGTATTTCACGTTTAAATAGCGGGGTGCCGAGGTTTTAGAGAAATGGGTCTCCTGTAATAAAAGGACTTCAGCTTTCTTTGCATGGTAGTACTGGAAGGCCTTAGTCCTCTTAACTGGGGAATTGAACCCGTGCACATTGTGGCTGATGATAGAATAGTTAGTAGTCAAGGCAGTGGCCATCGTGGCAGGGCAGAGCACTCTTACCTCGTGTAGATGAGAACAGAGCTGGGTTGCTGGGTCGGAGACTGTCCACCTCCAAAATTCTCAAGACCAGGATGCGTGGGGAAAGCGTGCCGATTCGGGGCTCATGTAGAGAACGGGGAGGGCAAGAGGGAATTGGAAAATAATAGAAAGAAAACAAGAAAACATTAGTAGGCCGTAAGCCTAAATAACCTAACTGAAACTGTTGTAGTATACACATATAATATAAGAGAACCCGGGGGATAACCCCCACCGGAGACAACGTCCGGTACATTAGGTGCAAGGGTACCATTCTCGTCCGAGAATAGGTAGTCTCGCAATCAAGTGGCATGTATGACCACCCCAACCCAAACACGTAATATAAAAAATTACTGAAGCAGGACAATCGGGGGTAACAAAAAAAAAAAAGAAGAAAAAAAACCCAACACTCGCCCTTGGTGCAACACCGCGGACTACCCGCAGCGGCACTAATCTCCAAGGGAGGCGACACAGGGGCGGGAAGAGTCCCCATCGGTTGTTCCCGCCCCCGTGACACCTAGCCAATAGAGGAACAACTAGTCATCCTAGTCATGAACTCCTATCCCCTATTTGGTTAACACCGTTCTGATAGTTTATTGTCCCTCCGGACTCCAATAGCGCTAACAGTTGAACAAATCCTCCGAAGAACGTGCAACTTGGTGAAGCCGCCATCTAATATAAAGCAATAGCGTCCTTGCAAGGTCGAACATTCTGGCCGAATATGGATCAGGCCTATATGGCCCAACTGCAGAAAGTCCCAGGGGGGGACAGAAAACAGTGAAAGTGTTCAAGTGTTCCGTTGAGCACTCTTGGCCTGCGTGCGCTTGCGGTCCTTCCATAGAGGCGAAAGAGGGCGGTCGTCCGGGCGTGAGGGAGAAGATGCCAGGGGTTCTTGCGAGATGATGCCAAGTTCAAGCAGTAGATTTTCGCCCGCTTGAAATGTAGAAAAAGAGTGGGATCGTCCTTTATATGTGAACGATAATTTAAACGGGAACGACCACCTGTATTTGATCTGTCTGTCCATCAGTTGCTGAAGGAGTGGTCGGAAGGTTCTACGTTTCTGTACTGTAGACGGGGCCAGATCCGTAAAAAGCTGTATGGAAGCACCGAAAAGTGACAAGTCTTGCCTATTACGGGCCGCAAACATCATCTTCTCCTTAACACGATAGTAATGCGGTTTAGCAATAACGTCTCGTGGCAATCCATCCATCCTTGGGGCTGTCAACGCTCGGTGGATACGATCGATTTCCATGTGATGGGTGGAAATGTCAGGGATAAGTTCTTTCATCAACTCTCTCATAGCCCCCTCAAGGTCGGTATGGGTCTCCGGGAGACTGTGAATGCGTAAATTATCTCTACGTGAGCGATTTTCCAGGTCCTCTATTTTTATATATGCCTCCTCTAACCGGTCCTAAAGGTCAGCGAGCATAGTAGTATTCTGGTTAACCCGTTTGATTGTATTGTCCACCTTAGTCTCAATCAATTCAAAACGTTCGCCCAAACCATGGATGTCTTTTTTTAAATCAGTGGTGATCATTGTGCATGCCTTAGAGAGCTCCTGCTGTAGCATGGTGGAGAAACGAGCCAGTAGAATGGCATCAGGGGAGTAGTGGGCAAGCTGGGGAGGAGGAGACCCCTGACCAGGCTGACTGAACAGGACCTCAGTCAGATCAGCCATGTTCCTGTCCATTGAGGAAGCTGGAGAGTGAGCTGACTCTTGTCCCTCTGCATACAGCGCTGGGGATGGGGGCTGTGAATGTAACTCACCCCTCTGAGCAGACTCCACATCTCCCGAGGATTGAGAGGAAAAAGGATCCCTGGATGGCTCCAAGTCACTCTGCCTGCCTCCCCTCTGTGTTGCGCCGTCGGATTTCACCGCTGTGCTGCCGCGTGTGTCTGGGCGGCCGGGCGCCATATTGGATTGCGGCCAATGCTTAGGGGAAGACCCCGCTCCTCCCTTGGCTCCGGGCTGTTTGTGCTGACCCTTTCTCGGCTGGCCTCGTGCCCGCCGGTTCATCACCGTTCAGGGCTTCAATTCCGGCACTCAGATCCCGCTGCCTGCGCTGATAATCGCTTCGTTGGGTCGGGGCGCCGGGAGCTCAGCTAGATCGCGTCCTTCCCGGAAGTCCCGCACATGCGCACTTATACTACTGACTTTAGATGAGCAAAGAAGGAGGAGGGCACGGAGGAGGGCACGGGAGAGGATTTTTTTTTTTTTTTCTTTTCCAAAAACTTTTTATTTGCTTTTATAAACATTAAAAAAATATATACATCAACACATAACATACATAAAAATTACAAACACGGTCTCACTATCTTTCAATAGCCCTTTAAAACCTTGATGGATATAAGAATCTAATCTAATAGAATATTCTTCTCTGATACAAGCCCCTCACTTTTCACTTGATATATCACACGCATAGACATCTTTGGCATGAGTGATTCTGAGGTGTCTCGCATCTTCAGATTCACCCCTCATGCCATCCTGGAATTAACCACAACCCTGCAGGAGGACATCACCAGCCCAACACATGACACCACCCATGACAGCTACATATACAATCAGAGCCCCATCCCCACAGATTTCGAACAGAACATGTATGGGGACAGCTGGCTGGTTGGTGAGTGACATGGGTGGCAGGCATGACTGTCCCCCCCATGATGCTGAAATCACAAGGGGCACATGCACTACTAACATCCTCCTGTCTTATCCCTTCAGGGTGACTCTGCATATGCCCTGGGACCCCATCTCATGACTCCTATCCGGAACCCCCCATGGTACCCTGTTGTATTCCCCAAACTTTGTATGCCAGATCATCGGTGCATGTTGCATGCTGCACAACTTTGCAGTGAGAAAGGGCCTGGAGATTGACATAAGTGATGACCTGACCCCTGAACCAGACAATCCCCCCCTAACCGAGGCTACCCCGTCTTCTGAGGGAAGAGCAGCCAGGAGAGAGCTTACATTAGGCATCTTTGCACGTTAAACACACACATTAATCATGGCACAATGAGAATGCATGCATGCACACCACTGTGGTCCCTAGCACAGACACATCACATCCTCATCAAATTGGATTAGCACAAGCCCACCATGCAGGACTTGTGAGCAGCGACGCCATGCCACGGCTCCAATTATGTCACTGTACATTCATACACCATTCACACGGACCTGGGGATCACTTCTCTCTGGTCCTGGGGATCACTTCTCCACCACAAATGAAGGTGACACCCCTTTTCCGGCAGCAATGTCACCCCCACATTCCAAAATCATTCACAAACAGAACCAAAAAAAAATGCCCAGCAAGAATATAATTAAAAAAAAAAAACACAACAAAGAAAACACAGAAAAGACAAAAATCACTCTGCAAAACAGTCACCAAATATCTCAAAGACACGTCACAAACAAACGCTAATAAACAACAGAACAAAAGCACCTTGCTGTATAGGAAGGGATACAAAGGAATGTACTTTTGCAAAGGAAGGGCGTTTGTGTCTGTCTATTTAAGCTCTCTGCGTAGTTCACTAAGTTGCCTGGGTCCACTTCCAATTTCACTAATTGCGCCGTTCCCGAGTTGTGAGCATGCGCACAGAGGTGCTGACCATGGTCTGCTTCATGCGCGCATGCGGGATCCGGCCGACCCTTCATTTGCATGGGGTCACGGCTCATTTCAATGGAACACGCCCACGTCCTTTCCAATTTGAATTACTCCGCCTTACGCCTCGGAATTTACGTTACACCGGCGCAAATTTCTGCGCAAATACTACAAGGATACGGTGATTGCGCCTCTACATTGCGCCGGTCTAACGTAAAGAAGGTGCGCTACGCCGGTCAAAATATGCATCAATGTACGTGAATCTGGCCCAAAGAGTTTGGTTTATTCTTCCATATTGCTGGAAACAAGTGCAAGCATCCAAACAGCATAAACAAAACAAAACATAAAATAAACCCTGGCCACTTGGGGCGTCTACCTTCACCACACAGGAACCTATCTATGGAGTCTGGCACAGCCTACTGCTGGGCAGACACTGCTGGTCATACAGCAGAGAAACAATAATTTTTCTGTGTGATAAAAATCAAAAACTAACACCCACCTCACCTCTTCAGAAGTCTTGGGGGCTTGGGCTTTAACAGACTGGCAGAGCTCCAAGGAAAGCAAAAGTTCAGGTGGGAAAACGTCCCTTCCTCACATTTTCATTTTGTTTTTGTTTGTTGACAAAAAGTGTCATTGATTTTCGAAAAAAAAATAAAAATTATTGACTTAACCACTTAACCACCGCACACTGTAAAATAACGGCGGCAGGGTGGTTCCTTAACTCTGGGAGGACTTTATGATGGTAAAATTGCCGCTGATAGCGGCTGTTTACCATGTGATCGCTCTGTCCATTGACGGAGCGATCACTTGTAAACAAACCGGCGTCATGTGATGACGCCGGTTCCTCTCTGTACTGATCTGTACAGTGTGAGAGGGGAGAGGGGGTGGCAGCAGCGCTGTGGGCTGGATCTGTGACAACTGCAGTTACAGATCCATCTATCCCTGCTCTGCCATCCCTGCAATACTGTGCAATACTCTGCCTTCCCTGCAATACTGTGCAATACCCGCTATACTCTGCAGTCTTACCAGCCTGAGAGGTGAGATGTGGGGTTTTATTGACCCAATATCTCACTGTAAAGAGGACCTGTCTTGCCATATTCCTATTACAAGGGATGTTTACATTCCTTATAATATGAATAAAAGTGATCAAAAAAATAATTTTTGGGAAAAAAAGTGTCAAGCTAAAATAAATAAAGTAAAATCAACAATAAAATATATATATATTTTTTAAAGCGCCCCTGTCCCCGGTAGCTCGCATGCAGTGAACGCATACGTAAGTCGGTCCCACATATGAAAACAGTGTTCAAACCACACATGTGAGGTGTCGCTGCGAACGTTAGAACGAGAGCAATAATTTTAGCCCTAGACCGCATCTATAACTAAAAACATGTAACCAGTAAAAAAGATTAAAGCGTCGCCTATGGGGATTTTAAAGTATCTACGCTTTGCGCCATTCCACGAGCGTGTGCAATTTTGAAGGGTGACAATTTGGGTATCTATTTACTCAGCATAACTTTATCTTTCACAATATGCAAAAACATTGGGCTAACTTTACTTTTTATTTTTTCTTTAAAGCACAAAACTGTTATTTTTTTCCAAAAAAAAGCGTTCGAAAAATTGCTGTGCAAATACAGTGCGAGATAAAAAGTTGCAACGACCGCCATTGTATTCTCTAGGGTCTCTGCTAAAAAAAACATATATAATATTTTGGGGTTCTATGTAATTTTCTAGCAAATAAATGATGATTTTTACATGTAGGAGAGAAATGTCAGAATTGGCCTGGGTGTTCCAGAACGACTGATGGTGCTCCCTGCATGTTGGGCCTCTGTATGTGGCCATGCTGTGTAAAAGTCTCACACATGTGGTATCGCCATACTCGGGAGTAATAGCAGAATGTGTTTTGGGGTGTAATTTGTGGTATGCATATGCTGTGTGTGAGAAATATCCTGCTAATATGACAATTTTGTGAGATAACTGTGGGGAAAAAAAATGACAACTTAAAAAAACTCACAATGCCTCTTTCTAAATACCTTGGAATGTCTTCTTTCCAAAAAGGGGTCATTTAGGGGGTATTTGTACTTTTCTGGCATGTTAGGGTCTCAAAAAATGAGATAGGCCATCAGTACTTCAGGTGTGATCAATTTTCAGATAGTGGCACCATAGCTTGTGGAAACTTTCACAAAGACTAAATAATATACACCAATTTGTACTTTTTACCAAAGATATGTAGCAGTATACATTTTGGGCAAAATTTATGAAGAAAAATTACTAATTTGTTAAATTTTATAACAGAAACCAAGAAAAATTCATTATTTTTTACAAAAATGTCGGTCTTTATTTATAGCACAAATAATTAAAAACCCAGAGGTGATCAAATACAACCAAAAGAAAGCTCTATTTCTGTGAAAAAAAAGAATGAAAATTTCATATGGGTACAGTGTTGTATGACTAACTAATTGTCATTCAAAATGGGAGAGCACCGAAAGCTGAAAATTGGTCTGGTTATTAACTACTTGAGATCCGTGCTACAGCCGAATGACGGCTCTAGCGCAGATCTAAATTGCCAACAAGCCGTCAATTGACGGCTTGTCACTAGCTGCTTCCCGGCGCGCGCTCCAGAGCGCGCTGCGGGGAAACACTGTGTTGCCCGTGTCCCTTGGACACAGCCAATCACAGATCGCCGCGAACGGCCAATCAGAGTGGCCGTTTGCGATGCGATCTGTGCGGCGAATGAGAGATGATCTCATAGATCATCTCTCATTGCCGTTTTACACAGAGACAGCGTTCTGTCTCTGGAGAGCAGGAGACGGATCTGTGTCTCTTGTACATAGAGACACAGATCGGTCACCTCCCCAGTCACCCCCCCTCCCCCCACAGTTAGAACACTATGCAGGGAATACATTTAACCCCTTCCTCACCCCATAGTGTTAACCCCTTCAATGCCAGTCACATTTATACAGTAATTAGTGCATTTTTATAGCACCGATCGCAGTATAAATGTGAATGACGCCAAAAATGTGTCAAAAGTGTCCGCCATAACGTCGCAGTCCCAATAAAAATCGCAGATCGCCGCCATTTCTAGTAAAAAAAAAATAATAAAAAATAATAATTCTGTCCCCTATTTTGTAGGCACTATAAATTTTGCGCAAACCAGACGCTTATTGCGATTTTTTTTTTTTTTTTTTTTTTAAAACGCATCGCCCTAAACTGAGAAAAAAAAGTTTGTTTTTTTAATTGGGATATTTATTATAGCAACAAGTAAAAAATATTGTATTTTTTCAAAATTGTCGCTCTTTTTTGTTTATAGCGCAAAAAATAAAAACCGCAGAGGTGATCAAATACCACCAAAAGAAAGCTCTACTTGTGGGGAAAAAAGGACGTCAATTTTGTTTGGGAGCCACGTCGCACGACCGCGCAATTGTCTGTTAAAGCGACGCAGTGCCGGAAGCTGAAATATCACCTGGGCAGGAGGGGGGTATAAGTGCCCAGTAAGCAAGTGGTTAAGGGGGTTTAAGTGCCCAGTGGTTAAAGTGGCTGTCAAGGCCCCTTCTAATACTTATGTGAGTCCCCTCTGGATCCAGTGATGTCTATGAGAGCCTTGCCTCTACAGGGACTCGCACTCCTAAATTGTTTTTGTGTAGCAGCGGAAGCCATTGGCTCCGGGTGCTGTCAGTAACAGCCAGTGAGCCCTTCAGAAGGGGGGGTGGGGCCAAGCCATGACTTAATGTGTGCACACAGAGCCGTGGCTTGGGAGAGTACCTGCTTGGGGGCACCTGGCAGGAGAGAGGAGCCATAAGCACCAGCATTGGACTCGAGAAGAGCAGAATCAGGGCTGATCTGTGCAAAACCACTGCACAGAGCAGTCAAGTAAAAGATGTTTGTTAACCACATCCCGACCGCCCGCCGTCATATTACTGCGGGAATGTGGCACTCCTGGGCGAGAGCCCGTAGCTATACGTCCGCTCTAAAGAGGCCGCTAGGGGGCGCGTGCGTGCCCCCGCTCGCCCCCGAGTCCCGCACGCGTGCCCGGCGGGTACGATCGCCGCCGGGCACACGCGATCGCTCGTTTCAGAGCGGGGACCGGGTGCTATGTGTGTAAACACATAGCTCCCGGTCCTGTCAGCGGGGGAAACGCTGATCTTCTGTTCATACAAGGTATGAACAGAAGATCAGTGATTTCCCCTAGTGAGGCCACCCCCCCATACAGTTAGAACACACCCAGGAACACACTTAACCCCTTCCCTGCCCCCTAGTGTTAACCCCTTCACTGCCAATGGCATTTTTATAGTAATGCCAATGGTCCCAAAAATGTGTCAAAAGTGTCTGAAGTGCCGCAGTACTGAAAAAAAATTCTGATCGCCGCCATTACTAGTAAAAAAAAAAATATTAATAAAAATTCCATAAAACTACCCCCTATTTTGTAAAGGCTATAACTTTTGCGCAAACCAATCAATAAACGCTTATTAACAAAAAATATGTAGAAGAATACTTAACGGCCTAAACTGAGGAAAAAACATTTTTTTATATATATATTTTTGGGGCATATTTATTATAGCAAAAAGTAAAAAATATTGCATTTTTTTCAAATTTGTCGCTCTATTTTTATTTATAGCGCAAAAAATAAAAACCGCAGAGATGATCAAATACCACCAAAAGAAAGCTCTATTTGTGGGGAAAAAATGGTCCGGTCTAAAGTGGTTAAAAAAAAAGGCTTAAATATCACTTTTATTAGAATTTTATTTTCCTTTCGTTTTTGTTACTGAAAACATGCAGCTGAAGAAAGCTATGACTAATATATTTTTGTCAACAAAATTAACACTCGAATGAGAGGAATAAAGATTTCCTGGAGGACAGAATGTGGAGGATACAGAATTGCTGGAGGACAGAATGAGAGGGATAACTACTTGCTGGAAGGACAGAATGAGGCGGGTGAAAAGTTGCTGGAAGAACAGAATGGAGGGGGATGAAGAGTTGCTGGAAGGACGGAATGAGGGGGGTGAAGAGTTGCTGGAAGGACAGAATGAGGGGGGTGAAGCGTTGCTGGAAGGACAGAATGAGGGGGGTGAATAGTTGCTGGAAGGCAGAATGAGGCATCCTCTCTATTAATGAACTGCCACTCTTATGTGCAGAATTTGTCCCATTCTATGACAGACTGGTCAGTCCTGGGGTACAAGGAGCAGGTCCCTTACACCTCCCCTCTTCCTTACCTGTACTGCCTGACAATGAGTGCTTCCCCTGGTCTGGAGCTGAAGCTTGGCAGGTGGGTGCTCAGGTATCCATCCAATTTCTGCTCATCAAACCTGTGCGCAGCTCTCACTTCACTGGTGTCAGTCTCCAGCTCCGCCATCTCACTCCTCAACTAAGTTTAAGGTAAAGTCTTCCTGTGAACACTCTTATTGTAACTCTAACTTCCAGAGCAAAGAAACATTTTCCAGATTCCTTGGGCTTAGACCATTTATGGATGGAAGGAACAGGTTCCACAAGCCTTCGGATTTAGTCAATACCTAGAGGCAAACTTGGACCACTTACAGATGGAAGAACAGGTTCAACAAGCCTTCAGATTTAGTCAATACCTAGAGGCAAACTTGGACCACCTACAGATGGAAGGAACAGGTTCAACAAGCCTTCAGATTTAGCCAATACATAGAGGTAGAATAAAGACAATTGTTATTGGTATCAAGTATCTGTTCATACCTCCCAACTTACTGAGCTGGGAATGAGGGACACAAATTAGCAAAAGTACAGGTGATACTGGAAAAATTAGAATAATGTGCAAAAGTTAATTTATTTCACTAATTCAACTTAAAAGGTGAAACTATTATATGAGATAGACCCATTCCATGCAAAGCAAAATAGTTCAAGCCGTGATTTGTCACATTTTGTGATGATTATGGCTTACAGCTCATGAAAATCCCAAATCCACAATCTTAGAAAATTAGAATATTGTGAAAAGTTGCAATATTCTAGGCTCAAAGTGTCTCACTCTAATCAGCTAATTAAGCCATAACACCTGCAAAGGGTTCCTGAGCCTTTAAATGATCTCTCAGTCTGGTTCAGTAGGAATCACAATCATGGGAAAGACTGCGGACCTCACAGTTGTGCAGAAAACCATCATTGACACCCTCCATAAGGAGGGAAAGGTAATTGCAAGTGGTTGCTCAGTGGTCCAAAGTACTCTCTTCTGATGAGAGCAAATTTTGAATCTCATTTGGAAACCAAGGGCCCAGAGTATGGAGGAAGATGTTTGAAGTCCAGTGTAAAGTTTCCACAGTCTGAGTTGATTTGGGGAGTCATGTCATCTGCTGGTGTTGGTCCACTGTGCTTCATTAAGTTCAGGGTCAACGCAGCTGTCTACCAGGAGATTTTAGAGCACTTCATGCTTCCTTCCGCAGACGAGCTCTATGGGGATGATGACTTCATTTTCCAGCAGGACTTGGCACCTGCTAGATATGTGCACAACAAAAATTTTCGTGTCATTTTGTTCCGTTTTGTATTGTTACGTGGATTCATAATGATTCGTAAATTTGTATAATGTCAATTCTCCTATTCGTACTCGTTCGTATTTTCGTAAAAGTTAAATTTCCGTTTATACCGAATGATTCGTAATTTTGTTTAATGTTTTTACCGAAAAAATGTGCACAACAAAAATTTACGTGTCATTTTGTTCCGTTTTGTATTGTTACGTGGATTCATAATGATTCGTAAATTTGTATAACGTTAATTCTCCTATTCGTACTCGTTCGTATTTTCGTTTATACCGAATGATTCGTAATTTTGTTTAATGTTTAGTTTATTCGAAATTCGTAATATTGTTTGATAATGATTTACGCTTATGGAGATTGCTTTGCCTTTTCGGTTGATACGTAACATTATGTTGTTTCCGTTGATTTTACCGTTCTTAGAATGGATTTGTAATTTTATACTTTCGTAAATACATTGCGGCGCGGACAGTCGCAATCTGGTATTTTTTTGTTGCTATATCCCGTGCTTTCAATGCATTCGTAGTTCCGTAAACAAACACATCGTATTTACGTCTTCATGACGCGGCTATGGCTAGACGGTCGGCTATATCCCGTGCTTCGAATGCATTCGTACTTTTGTAAATACATTGCGGTCATTCGCAATCTGGTTTTAGTTTTGTTTTCAACACGCGGCTACTCCCTCCGCCCCTGTACTCCATTTTGATAGGGTGCACAGTGTACAGTGTACACTGGTGTGGGAGGAGCAAGCTCACGCAGCAGAGAGCAGAGACAGTCAGATTTTGTTTTTTGTAGTTGTTTGTTTGCATTTTTTTTGCAATTAGAATGTCTGGGAGTGAGAATGGACGTGTGAGTCTTCTCAGTGAGAATGTTGGTGTTAGTGAGTGTATTGGTATGAGAGTTATTGGTGGTGTGACTGAGAGTGGAGGGGAGCAGAGGAGTGGAGGAGGGGACTCAGAGAAGAGGAGTGGAGGGGAGCGGAGGCGTGAAGGTGAGGGGAAGCGTGAAGGTGAGGGGGAAGCGTGGAGGGCAGGGGAGGCATGGAGGTGAGGGGAAGCATAGAGAGGAGGGGAGGCGTAGAGGGGAGGAGAGTCATGGAGAGGAGGACAGGCGTAGAGGGGAGAAGAGTCATGGACAGGAGGACAGGCGTAGAGGGGAGGAGAGTCATGGAGAGGAGGACAGGCGTAGAGGGGAGGAGAGTCATGGAGAGGAGGACAGGCGTAGAGGGGAGGAGAGTCATGGAGAGGAGGACAGGCGTAGAGGGGAGGAGAGTCATGGAGAGGAGGACAGGCGCAGAGGGGAGGAGAGTCATGGAAAGGAGGACAGGCGTGGAGGGGAGGGGAGGCGTAGAGGGGAGGAGAGTCATGGAGGGGAGGAGAGTCATGGAGAGGAGGACAGGCGTGGAGGGGAGGGGAGGCGTAGAGGGGAGGAGAGGCTTGGAGTGGATGGCAGGCGTAGAGGAAAGAAGAGGCGTGGGGAGAGGAGGAGTGGAGGGGAGAGTAGTGGATGTGAACGGAGGCATTTAGTGGAGCCCAGGCCTCGAAGGGAGTGTAGAGGTGTAGTGGAAGGGAAGCATGGTCAAAAACGGAGACATGTTTCCCCCCCTACATCAGAGAGTGCTGAATCAGACATTCAGCAACCCCACCAAAGCAAGCAAGAAAGATCAAGGGGGCCTGTATATACCCAAGAGGAGAATGCTGCATTGGTTGCTGCAGTTCTACTAGACAAAGTGACACTCTTCTGCCAAACCGTGCCAACATCCGATAAGGCAGCAGGCTGGGGACGAGTCCGTGACTCCGTGAATGCGGTCTCCAAATTTTGCAGGCCCACCACTGGCGTCAGACACAGGTAAAATTATTTTAATATTCCTATTTTTTTTATGTTTACAATCTTTTTTATTGGATACAAAAGGGTGGTACAATTAACGAATTGACATACGTATATGTGGCACTACCCCTGAAGGAGCTGCTGTTTTTTTTTGGGTGGCATGTTACCTCTATTCCTTAGCCGTCCAGGGTACTTGATGAGAGCTGAAAAAAAGTTCAATCTCCACACGTTGCGCTTCTTTACCTTCTTTATTTATCAAACGT
Source organism: Rana kukunoris (assembly GCA_029574335.1). Taxonomy (NCBI): domain Eukaryota; kingdom Metazoa; phylum Chordata; class Amphibia; order Anura; family Ranidae; genus Rana; species Rana kukunoris. The sequence goes on along the minus strand of CM056053.1, from coordinate 139,353,694 downwards.
GTTAAAAGACCAAACATTGTGGTTGAGGGTTTAAAACTTTAGGTCGAAAACACTCCTGCTTCCAGCAATGAAGCTTTCATTGCCACGCTAGCCATAGTTGGAATTGTGCGGCTGGATAGGCCCCTGTCACTAAGGCCCCTTTCACACTGTGGCTGTATGTGCTTTTTCAGTGCTGATAAAAATAGCGGCGCTATACCGTTTATAGATTGGTTTGCACAAAAGTTATAGCGTTTACAAAATAGGGGGTATTTTAATGTCATTTTTATTAATATATTTTTTTTACTAGTAATGGTGGCGATCAGCGATTTTTTTTTTCCGGTACTGCGACATTATGGCGGACACTTCGGACACTTTTGACACATTTTTGGGACCATTGGCATTTTTGTAGCGATCAGTGCTATAAAAATGCATTGGATTACTATAAAAATGCCATTGGCAGTGAAGGGGTTAACACTAGGGGGCGGGGAAGGGGTTAAGTGTGTTTCTGGGTGTGTTCTAACTGTATGGGGGGGTGGCCTCCCTAGGGGAAATCACTGATCTTCTGTTCATACATTGTATGAACAGAGGATCAGCGTTCCCCCCCTGACAGGACCGGGAGCTGTGTGTTTACACACACAGCTCCCGTTCCCCGCTCTATAACGAGCAATCGCGGGTGCCCGGCGGCGATCGCGCCCGCCGGGCACCCACACGGGAGTCACGGACGAGCCCCTAGTGGCCACTAAAAGACCCGAGGTAGAGCTACGGGCTCTCCCCCAGGAGAGCCGACCTGCCGCCGTAGAATGATGGCGGCTGGTCGGCAACTAGTTAAGTGGCTTCCTCCATTTAGGACGGACAGCACAGGACCACCTTGTAAACGTAGACCCAGTCTGACTACTTTTGGCCTAGCTGGTAGATCACAACTCTGGACCAACAAAATATTTAAAACACACCCCCAGCCAGGAGGGCCACTCACAGGGGGTTGATGGGACGACTGGCCAGGGACAAACGACGACCCTGAACTAGTGATGTCTGTCCCTTAAGTACTGTCTCCTGGCATGCACAGTGAGGCGATCAACCCCCACTGATTGTCTGCCGAGGAAAAACACACAATATGGCACTCTTGGCCTGGGGTGGAACTGAGACCCCTGACAACAATAGTGGTCACTTACAGCACAGCCATGGCTGGAACAGAGGCCCAAATTTGGCAAAACAGAAAACAGTACAGTCAGAAGTAGTAAAATCTGACTACCCTCTAAATTTAAAGCAGATCCAGGTAAGAGAAATAACAGGCCGCTACATATAGAAAAATTCCAAAGAGCCATTTTACATACAAGGACCGTATTCCAAAATTCTTTCACTCTTACAACACACATTTGTAAAAATTACCCCCTCTAGTAGTCCCAAAAAAAGGTAACAGTGCAACTTTTCAAAAACTTTTCAAAATTTATTTGGCACAGCCATATACAGAAGAGAACATTTAACAACATACTTTTAAATATAGTAACGTGTGTATATATATATATATATATATATATATATACATATATATATAAAACATCACTGTCGTTTTTCTACAAAATAAATCCGTTTGTTTTCCAATTTATGCAACTAATTTATTTTTTGCATGTGCAGATTCTATGACTGTCGTACCACAGTCATCAAAAAGATGAAGAAGCAGCTACAGGGAGAGTATATTAGGGGGAAGCCTGTACAGTTCCGAAAGTGGGAGGCAGAGCTGAGAGATGGCCTTGGCCTTTCGGCAGAGGAAGTCCCTGTAATCAGCAGCAGGGGTCCACATCAGAGAGCTGTTGGTAAAATGAAATATATTGTTTTATATTGGAGTTATATGGTTGTTTCAAGCTCACTATTATTTTTTATGACTATGCATGTGAGACTTACGTTTGTCTTTACATTCATGTTTTCCAGATCGAACCACATCATCTGTAGAGCGATCAGCTCCAAGTCCATCCCATCAACATTCTGGTGGTGAGTACCTAACACAAAGACAAAGGATGTATAATGCTGAACTTCTATTTAACATTTAAAGCGGGCATCACTAAATGGCTTCACAGTGTGTAAAGCCCCATACACACGAGCGGACAGATTTGTTCAAATCTGTCCGTCCGACCGATTTAAACAAATCTGTCTGCTGGGATTTTGGTTTGCTCGCGTGTACACACGAGCAAACCAAAATCCCCGCCAGCAGAGAGCGCGCTGACGTGTCGGTGACGTTGACGCCGCCACGTCACCGCACCAGGAAGTAAAACACTTCCGCGCATGCGCCGAATCCATTCGGCGGCGGTGCGGCGGCGGAGCGGGACGACATGTCTGCTGGTAAGTGTACTAACCAGCAGACATGTCGGGCGGACAGATTCCCACCCGATAGATTTCAAAGCATGCTTTGAAATCTGTCGGGTGGACAAATCTGTCTGCTCGGCCGTACACACGATCGAATTTGTCTGCCGAAACGGTCCAGCGGACAGATTTGATCGTGTGTACGAGGCCTAAGGGCGCTCTCAGCATAAGCACCAAGCAGATAATACATATAAAAAGGCAGAGGTCTGATGGGGGATATTCTTACACTTAGGGCTGCACTCACAAAGAAAAGCATGTTATCATAGAGGTTATCATATCAGAGCTGTGTCATAATCTGCAGTACAGGATACGGGACCATTACATTCCCTGTAAGAAACCAGGTCTGTGATGAACAAATCAACCTCCATCCATCACTGGCCTGGTTGGTTTATGCTAACCGCTCACCAGCTTACATGGAATTTCATGGTCCCGTATCCTCCACTGGAGATTATGACACAACTCTGATAAACTGATTAAACTCTATATGTCTCGGACTTTCATGCCTGTCGGACCACCTGCATTACCCATGATTCTATGCTTTTACATTTACCTGATCCTGTAAGTGTTTAAAATTGTTTATGTTGAAAATAAATAGCTCTTAATCCTGCACTTAGAGGTGCCTCTCTTTTTTTGTCTGTTTATCAATAAATGGAGGGCCAGATGTGGGACCGAGTCACTGTGCCGTCTGCATTCCGGACCACCACAGTCCAGCCATTTAGGTGCCGGTTCTGTCTGCATCCCTATGCCACTGTCACTATCGCATAGCTGCTGAAAATAGGTTCACAGTTTAAACAGCAGGTAATTGGTTGCTATGCGGCCCTACCAACCAATAAACTGCTGGTTAACTTCAGCACCTCCTGCTCCCGCCCATTAGTGTAATGTGAAGGGGACAAGAGTTGTCGTGGCTGTGATGTGAAGGAGGTTGAGTTGCGTGGGGGTTAGTATTTGAAGGGGGAGGGCAGAGGACACAGGTGTGCTCAGGTCCTATGAAGGTGGGGTAGAATATACCATTGTGAAGGTGGTTCAGATCAGAACACTACTGTGAGGGGGAAACTTAAATAATAATGGGATTGCGAAATAAAAGAGGGGGCTGTAGTGTAGTATAGTATATGTAAAAGTCTATTATCAAAAATGTTAATTGGTCAATTAGCCTAGAAATATAACATCTGTTTTAAGACATCAGCAACTTCACATTAATTTTACAGTTCAAGTGAAAATTAAAGTGGTAATAAACCATGGCAGAAGAAAAAAAGAAAGCTGCAACACAATCCCATAATGTGCTAGTATGCATTGCACACTAGCACATTATGAAATACCATAAAACGAGGCCCCAGCTGCCCGACACTGCCAGCGCTAATGGGGCCTGACACGTTGCCTCGCCGTCTCTTCTGGGGCTGCGGTCTCCGGTGCTGTGAGTGGCTGGAGGCGCGATGAGGTCTCTCCCAGGCATGCGTGTGGGAGTACTGTTTCTGGCGAGGAGCTTTGATTTTTCTGGAGATTCTGTTGGAACTTCAGAGCACATGCACCACCACTGATGTCTGTGGCTGCATCCGAGGTGGATATATTTCTTAAACCGTACAGGTTTATGGGATAATAAAAAAATCACAAAGCGTGGTAGAATTCACTTTAATTATCCTCAGTGCACTTTTTTACACTTTGATTATAAAATATGTTGTTGTCGTCCAACATATACTAGTCCAAAAAAATAAATAAAGCCTGTGATGACTTTATCTTGGGCATTACCTTGACTCTCGTCTTTGCTTGCGTCTTAAACAGAAAGCACCATCCATATCATGGACTGTCCAGAAGAAGAGGCATCAACTTCTGGAAGGAAGCAGCGGAACATTACGACCCAGGGTAAGTAGTCTACATCATCTGTAAATAAACAGGACACACCATCATTATTATTCACCTACGTACGCCTAATGTATATATACCCACAGCAGGCATTATCATCATACGCCTCGTACACATACGCACGCACGGTTTTCTCGACAAGAAAGCCGCTGTTAGAGCTTTTGGACCACAAAAACATGCGTGTGTATGCTTTATCGTTGGGAAAAATACTGTGAATCTCGTCTGGAAAAAAGCAAGATCCTGCTCTCTATTTTTCAGGTCGAGATTCTCTGGAGTGTTTTCCTGTTGAGAAACCTGGGCGAGCGTCTGTACATTAGCGAGCGAGCGCCATAAGTACCTTGCCTCCAAGGAAACCCGCGCATGCTCGAAAAGACTTTGGCGCATGCACGGTAGCTTCCAAGGGCAATGTGATGACTTTATCTTGGGCATTACCTTGACTTTCGTCTTTGCTTGCATCTTAAACAGAAAGCACCATCCATATCATGGACTGTCCAGAAGAAGAGGCATCAACTTCTGGAAGGAAGCAGCGGAACATTACGACCCAGGGTAAGTAGTCTACATCATCTGTAAATAAACAGGACACACCATCATTATTATTCACCTACGTACGCCTAATGTATATATACCCACAGCAGGCATTATCATCATACGCCTCGTACACATACGCACGCACGGTTTTCTCGACAAGAAAGCCGCTGTTAGAGCTTTTGGACCACAAAAACATGCGTGTGTATGCTTTATCGTTGGGAAAAATACTGTGAATCTCGTCTGGAAAAAAGCAAGATCCTGCTCTCTATTTTTCAGGTCGAGATTCTCTGGAGTGTTTTCCTGTTGAGAAACCTGGGCGAGCGTCTGTACATTAGCGAGCGAGCGCCATAAGTACCTTGCCTCCAAGGAAACCCGCGCATGCTCGAAAAGACTTTGGCGCATGCACGGTAGCTTCCAAGGGCAATGTGATGACTTTATCTTGGGCATTACCTTGACTTTCGTCTTTGCTTGCGTCTTAAACAGAAAGCACCATCCATATCATGGACTGTCCAGAAGAAGAGGCATCAACTTCTGGAAGGAAGCAGCGGAACATTACGACCCAGGGTAAGTAGTCTACATCATCTGTAAATAAACAGGACACACCATCATTATTATTCACCTATGTACGCCTAATGTATATATACCCACAGCAGGCATTATCATCATACGCCTCGTACACATACGCACGCACGGTTTTCTCACCTTAGTCCCCGAGTCAGTGAAAAAAGTGGTAGGAGGGACCGTGGAAGTAGTTTAGACAGATACAAGGTAAACATTTTTGATACTAGTGCCTCAAAGGATCGTCAAACAAAATTGTTATGGTTTTGTTTGGTAATGATGATTTACAGAATTGTTCTTTTTAATAAATGGGCCGAAGAGTAGACAGACATTTTACTACGAATTTTGTGGTTACATTTTTTGTCAATTATAGTTGGGGCAATAATGGGGATACAGTAATTTCCCACACAAACAGTCAGGATAAATGCTTTGCTTTGATGTTGGAGTACAACTTCTAAAAGGCAAAAATAAATAGCACTGTGTTGACTTTATCTGTAACATTACCTTGACTTTAACAGAAAGCCTGAGCTGTATCCCTCCAGCTTCATTTGGCATAACACAGTGGCCGAATACTCCTCCAGGGAAAGTACACAAGCTGTCATTAAAATAACAAACAGGACACATCATAATCAGCTACACATTCCACGCAGGTCAGGCATTAACATAAACAAGATAAATCACTCCACCCGGAGTGGGAGTCCCACTCCAGGGGGTTACTTTTTCATGACCATTATTTTAGGGATGCGGCCATTACATTTATTTCATTGAGATTGTGAGTGACTGACCACCTCCCTCTTTTTTGAGGCATTATTAATATGTAAAACATATTGCCATGCTTTTTCAAATTCATATACACAAATCATAGTTCAATAATTTCTCCATGAAATAAATTATACTAAGAACGAAGTGTTGTGTTTTAAAGTTGAAAACAATGAACTTAGCCAAAAAATGACATTGAAAAATAATATTTGTATGTGTAAACTAGAATTGTTTATGAATGATATGATATCATCCAATCTGCTATCTCCTCTTTTTCAGATCAACAAGACCAACCTGAGGGGAGAGTGCAGTGCAGCCCTCACTCGCCTGTCATTATTTTGGAGGGTATAGAGGTGCACAATGAGCCAGAACTGACCCCTGAAATGGCACATACTCCTGCCTTCTCCCCATGGTCAGAGGAGGAGGTCAGGGCCCAAGCTTCTGCCATGCTGGCGCCATGTAATGGTGCCCCCAGTGTGCATGCACTTCCATCAACACAGCAGTCGCCAGCTCCTGTGCAGGTGCCACGTGCTGTACCGTCTGGCTTAACTGGGCAACTTGAGAGGCTTTTTGGAGAGGTGAGGAGATTATCAAGGGAAAATAGAAGGCTGTTGCGGACCATACATCTTCTAAACATACAGCAAAATGACCATTTTGAATTAATGTTGACCCGGGCCAACCAACAGCACCACCAGGCAATAGAGCAAATGAGGATTTCATTACTTGAAGCTATCTCCCGACACAGTGCTCCATTGCCTGGGAGATCCTCATCCTCAGGAACTTTAAACAGCGGAGAAGATTCTCCCTCTGAAAATTGATCGTACTCCACCCCAGGACCCAAGCCATTTCAGTTGACCTTTTCATGCAACTTACATTAAAACGACTACCAGTCTTGTATACCCAATTGTTGTTTGTTATTTGTGTACATTTTTGGTCACTGTACATAAAAATATTTTTGGAGTACTACTTTGACTGTTTGTTTTTTTGTTTTGTTTTTTACAATACATCACATATCTGGTTAATAACTCATTCTAAAACACACACAGGCATATGGTAATAATAATCATTTATAATTTCTCACAATAGTTAAAGGAACCCGTTTAATTTCAACTTCCTGAACTATTAATTTATTTTATTGTGCCTCACTGCTTTTACAGATCTTTTGACATATGTCAATTGATTTTCCAATTTGTTTCAATAAGTGGGGTACAATATGAGAGTATGAAATGCATGTTGTTGCATGAATTGAATGGTACCACTACCAATTGTTAGGCCTCGTACAAACAGACGGACGGTCCGCTGAAAATGGTCTGCCGGACCGTTTTCAGCAGACATGTCCGCCCGGAGATTTCTGTCTGATGGTTGTACACACCATCAGACAGAAATCCGTGCGTACACCATCCGCGGTGACGTGGCCACGCAGTCACCGCAACGATTACCTGGAGGGTCAATGCTTACACGCATGCGTCAAATCACTTCGACGCATGCGAGGGATGGCGGCCGATCGGACATGTACGGTTAGTCTGTACAGACGACCGAACATGTCCGACGGACAGGCTTCCAGCGGACATGTTTCCTAGCATGCTAAGAAACATTTGTCCACCGAAAAACGGTCGGCTGGACAAATGTCCGCTGGAAACCTGTCCGGTCGGCCGTACACACGACCGAACATGTCTGCTGAAACTGGTCCGCGGACCAGTTTCAGCAGACATGTTCAGTCGTGTGTACGGGGCCTAAAGGATGTTATTTATTTTGCATGTTTTAATACTAATATAGTCATATGACATTTTACAATGTAAACACTTGGGATAGTTGAGCAAAATCTGATTTTAGATTTGAGTTGGTCTAATATTCAAAAATGTTTACACACCGATGTAAACTAAAATAAATAATAAAACTTTTTAAAGTATATATGTAATTAAAGTAATAAAGTTTATAAACTTCATATAAACTATTTAAGGTTTATTCTTAATGCACACCCACTGACTAGATCAATCTTGGTGACAGCAGAGAGAGATAAGGGAAAAAAAATCCTTCTGACCTGATGTGCCTTGAGGGAGCCACAGTGCAACTTCCTGATTGGTTGAGAAGACAGTTCCATGCTCCCCCACAGCACTGCATGTCAGAGGGAGGGTTTGAGATCTTACTTTTTTCAGTGAGATTGAAAATAATCTACCAGTTTTGGAGGGAGTACTTGCAACTTGCCCATGCCCAAGTGCTGATTATTCTGCAGTTATACTATCATTGGTATAGGTGTGTATATTTGATATATATATACACATTGATAATAACAGTGGTGTGTACTGGTAAGACTTACCTGTGAACTAAAGTACTTGATGACTCATATAGAACCAAACATCGAGAAATAGGGGTATTTTCACTGAACTCTGAAAGAAAGAGACAGAGGTCGATAAACTGAAATAATTATTAATGGAATAAAGTAAAGGGAATAAGGATAAAAAATAATGAGCCACTTACTTGGTTGTGGGTGCATTAGGGTAAATCAGTTCCATTCTTACATCCAATAGTATGGGGAGAGGTCTGTGCCTTCCCCATCCCCCCAAATCCGAACGATTTTATGGTAGCAGGTGCAGTCTTGCGTACAAGTCAGTAGACAGAAAGAAGAGACAATACAATGGAATACCACTTTTTGTGGGAGTATTGGTATCCATCTTGGTTGTGGGAGTATTGGGACTCGGAGACACAGTAAGTGCAGGATTTATTTAATTTTTTTAACTTAAAAATTATATAAGAAGGAGCATCAAGTATTGTGTGTGTCTATGCACTATGCATCCAATAGCAACTCCAAAACCTTGAACCCAAAAATAATATAAAATGATAACGATGACCCAATCAAACGCAACTTGTGTTGAATCATAACAATCTCTCTCAACTGGTGGATAATTTAGAAAAAATATTCAAATGAATGGATGGCTTTACTTCAATTCAACCTGTTCTAAAGACTATAATAGATGCCAAACAGGGAAAAAAACAATCATAATTTTTTTTTAGTGCAGGTAAAGTATCTAAAATGGAATATGTTTAAGATGAAAGTTATCACTCAGTCAAAAGCAGAGACTGAGAGAGCCTGCGAAGCCGGGATCAGTCTCATGGTTTTAGTTCATGGATTGGACTCTTTTTGGGTTTATTTATATCATAATATTAATCAAATATTACTTTTAGTGTGGCAGACTGATAAATCTGAAGTGGTCAGAAATGAACTGCCTGAAGATTTTACTTGTGATGTTTTCCCATACCCAATCCACATCAAAGAAAAGGTGATGATATAAAGGCCAAAAATAGACCATTCTTTAAAATCTTGAGACTGATCCCAACTTCCGAATTTCATGATGATAAACAAACATATTCCTTTACTTTTGGGATAGATATTATGATGACCTGTCCTGCAGCTATTTTTGGTTTTGATTATGTTGATATTTATATTTGGAATCTAATTTTAGAAGAGGCTGAATTAAAGATAGACCTATGGCACCTAGCTTATGGTTGAAGTTAAAGCCCAAGTAGCAGTTAACTCTCATAGTCTAGGGCAGGGTATCCCAGTTTTGGAAGGTTAACTTTCAAGAATGCCATCTGCTCCATCAGCTGTGGAGCCAGTTGGGATCTTTGCGGGGAGAGAATATTACCAGTGATCGAAAATACCCGCTCACTTTGGACTGATGTTGGGGGGCAGGATAAAAGCTCTTGGGCTACATTGGAGAGGGCAGGCCAAATACCCTTCTTTTCATGCCAATATTGTAAAGGCTCTGTAGTAGCAGGCAAATGTGGCTCGGAAAGGTAAGCCTTTACTGTAGCTGAGACACCACTTTGTTCCCTGAGGGGTGGTCTCGTGGGTCCAATGAAGCGATGTAATGTCTGTGCCCAAATTGCGTCTGCTCTGGTTGTCTTGGCAGCAGTGTTAATGATAGGTGTTGACACAGTATCATCGGCAGGCTCCCCCTCTTCTTCCTCCTCCTCTAATGGCATAAATAATTGTCTTTGCCTGTCACACACCCTCTCAATTAATTTGTCCCTCCAGGTGGTTAGTTGATTGCTGTGCATGGGCATTTTGCCCTTGATGCGAGGATCACATATTGCTGCCAACATCAACTCAGGGCAAGCTTCTATGAGGTCATTAATCCTTTTTGTTAATTGACCTTTAAGCCTCATTACAAGTGCAGCAATGTCTGCAACTAATGCGCCAGCAGGTAACACCTCTCTATTGCTGAGAATGTCATCCAGTGTAATGCTGAGATTTGTGAATAGGGGAATAACTTGAGACAAGATGGCATTCTCTCGGCTCAAGCTTTCTGTAGCAGCGCGGAAGGGACTGAGCACTGACACCAACTGAGAAATGATTGTCCACTCCTCCCTGGTTAATGCTCTAGGTATGCCTATATAATGTTCATGGGACATGGCATGAATTGCCTTTTGCTGCTCAAGCATTCTCTCCAGCATTTCTAAAGTGGAATTCCACCGTGTACTTATGTCCTGCTTCAAACGTTGTTGACTAAGGCCAAAATGAATTTGCTCTTTTCGCAATGTGTGGCTGTCTTTCACACTTCGGTGGAAATGGCCTGCTATCTTGCGACAGGATTCGAGAATTGCTGACAACTTTGGAATACTGTTGTCGTCCAGAGCAGCCTTAACGACAAGGTGCAGGACATGTGCCGAGCAGCGAACTCCTACCAGTCGCCCATCGCGCATAGCCTTGATCATGTTTGCAGCTCCATCTGTTACCACAAAACCTAACTTCGGTTGCATGCCTGCTTGGTCTCCAAGCCACTCTGCCACCATTTTTTGTAGTGCATGCAAAATATTATGAGCACTGTGTTGCTCATCTAGAACCTCTGCGTGCAAGAGGAACGATCGGTGCCCCTGCTTGGGAATTACTGCCTCAGCTCCTGTTCTTCTTGACCCTGGTTTTTGATGGATTGGTTCAGAGACATTGGGCTGCCACCAGTGTGCGGTGAGTGACAAAAAGGCATGCTGGCCACTAGGAGCACTCCACAAGTCAGTGGTAAAATGCACAGACTGGCCAGCAGCTCTGCCCAATTCCTCTTTCAATACCCGCACACACGAATTGTACAAAGAGGGTACTACGTTACGGCTGAATGTAGTACGGGAGGGTACAGTATACTGTGGTGCGACAGCCTGCATGAGCTGTTTAAATGGCTGCCCTTCCACCAAATTAAAAGGTGCTCCACCGACAGCAATTAATTGCCCAATAAGGCGTGTAATTTTGCGCGACATCTGCCTAGACATCCCCCTTGAATGAAAGCCGCTAAATTGCTGAAGGGTAGGCTGATGACTGGGATGCCTAACAGTTGCACAAGAGGTTGGATCCCCTTGCCCCTTGTCATGCCTATCGGTGGTAGCACTTGTACTGGTGGTTCCACTCTTTTTTGTAGGTGGAGCTGCCACCCCACTTTCCTCTCTCAACACCAGAGGCTGATGTTGAGAGCGCATATGATGGCCCATGCCAGAATTTGAGAGATGCCCTACATTTCTCCCACGGCTCACTTCTCTGCCACATATTTTGCATTTAGCTATGCGGCCATCCCCAACATATACAAAATGATCCCACAGTTTGGAGCGCAGGTGGCGTTTATTGTTTTCACTGACACTGGGTGGGGAAGAATCTTCTACAATTTTTGGTACTGTGGCACTGACTTGTGGGGTTATAGAAGAAGATGGTGGCATAACAGTTGTTAATGTGGCAAAAGTAAAATCTTCATCTTCTGAGACAGAAGAGGCATGTGATGGTGGCTTTGACTGGATTGGGTCTGTGAATAACAGAGGAGACAGAGGAGCGCAAACACCAATATCTGTTGCTGCACTAGTAGACAGATATTGATTTTCATCAAAGTCCAAACCCAATCCTGTTTCATCATCATCACTAAAACCTAAAAAGGTGGGATTTATGTCATCAATGTCATGAATTTGCTCCTTAGCAGCAGGTTCAGGTAGTAACATATTAGCCATTTCTACTCTATCTGTAGAGCTGCTGCTGCTAGCACTTTTGGTGTTGGCAGTGGCAGATTTACTTAGAACGTCAGCATTTTTTTCCTCCTGCAGTAAATGACAAATCTCCTTTTTAGGCTGCTTGTAATTGTGGGTACTAGCCACAGCCTTTACAGGAAATTCCCGAGATCTCTTGTAGAACAGAGAAGGTGTAACAATAGGCCTGCTAGCAACATCTTTTTTGAAAATTGTTGCTGCTGACACTTTATCAGCCACATGTTGCTCTCTTGCTGGAGCTTCCCTCATGGGGAGAGGAGGAGAAGCATCCATTGTATTGCAGTTATTGTTGGTTTGGTTTTAAAGAAAAAAATAACAAATTATGTATTAACCTTAACCTAAACCTTCAAAAATGCAACTGCAATAACAAAAATCTCAGACAGTTAACCAAAAAAAAGTGCACGGTCACTGTCCCACAAAAGCAATAGCATAAAATGTTTTACAAATGCAGGAATAGGAAAAAACAAATTTCAATCCTTGCTTATTGAAATGCTTAGTGCTTAGTTAATATAATTTCATTTCCTTCTCATAAATCCTGTACTTACAAAGTTAGAGTAGACACAGACAGACACTCCACTGTCTCCCTTAAACAGTCACGAGACCTGACTTGTCTCCTCCTCCTCAACTGAATCTAAGTAGATTCAGGAATGCAGCATTGCATTGACCTTGTGACTCAGCAAAAAAGATATAAGGTAAAACAATGATTGGCTAAGTAAGATGATGATGATGACTCACTCAGCTAGCACTGCCCATTCAAAAGAACGATTCAGGAACCCAGATTTACGAACAGACAGAAAAACAAATTTACAAAACATACGAATGAATAATGGAAATACGAATTACGAATGAAGAAGCGAAATTACGAATACAGAAATTAAACAAGAAATTACGAATACAACAAACAAACGAACAATTTAAAATACGGAATGCTAATTATTCGTTATAGTTGTCATTTTCGTTCTTTTGCTTTTCTGTTTTAGTCCAATCGTAAGTTCGTATTTTCGAGCGTTCGTTATTTTTCTATTCGTAATTACGTTAATTTCATATTTTGGTTCTTTCAACCATTCGGATGCTCAGATAGGTACGAATGTACGAATACTAACAAATCCGTACGAAAATCCATTCGTTACGAACGGGAACGCACATATCTAGCACCTGCCCACACTGCCAAAAGCACCAAAACCTGGTTCAATGACCATGGGATTACTGTGCTTGATTGTCCAGCAAACTCGCCTGACCTGAACCCCATAGAGAATCTGTGGGGCATTGCCAAGAGAAAGATGAGAGACATGAGACCGAACAATGCAGAAGAGTTGAAGGTCACTCTTGATGCACCATGGTCTTCCATGAGGCCGCGTACAGACGATGAAACATGTCCGACGGACCGTTTCCAGGCATTTCTCCCCTGACAGGACTGGGTTTTGCTCTGTAACGAGCGATCGCGGGTGCCCGGCGGTGATCGCGACTGCCGGGCACGGGAGTCAGGAGTGAGCGGGGGAGCGTGCCCGCACCCCTATTGGCTGCTCAGCGAGATGACGTACAGCTACATGCTCTCGCCCAGCAGAGCCGACCTGCCGCCGTATAACTGCGGCGGCAGGTCGGCAAGCAGTTAAGGGTTGTGTGGCAGGGGGTCCTATGCCTACATACAGGGGATACTCGAAAAATTTGAATATTGTGCAAAAGTTCATTCATTTTACTAATGCAACTTAAAAGGTGAAACTAATATATGAGATAGACTCATTACATGGAAAGCAAAATAGATACAATGTATGAATAGCGATCAGTCATTTCCCCTAGTGAGTCCACCCCCCCTACAGTTAGAACACACCCAGGGAACATACTTAACCCCTTCCCCGCCCCCAAGTGTTAACCCCTTCCCTGCCAGTGGCATTTTTCATCAGACGAACCAATCATGTGTGGGACCCATCGGTTTGTTATCCATCGGTGAAAAAACTAGGAACTTGTTTTAAAATTATCTGATGGTAAAAAAAAAACTATAGAAAAAAAATGATCGTCTGTGGGCACATCCATCGGTTTAAAAATCCATGCATGCTCAGAATCAAGTCGACGCATGCTCGGAAGCATTGAACTTCATTTTTCTCAGTGCGTCGTTGTGTTTTACGTCACCACGTTCTGACATTATCGTTTTTTTAACTGATGGTGTGTAGGCAAGACTAATAAAAGTCAGCTTCATCGGATATCTGATGAAAAAATCCATCAGACCGTTTTCATCAGATGAACCGATCGCGTGTACAGGGCTTAAGGCTGAGAAATTACCACAATCCATCAGCGCCCTTCATACCTGTGTGGCTGAATGCTGTACAATAATGTGCATTATGAAAAGGGGGGTCTGGGCACCTGCTGAGCAGGAGAGCTGGCTGTACTGCCTTATTGCTGACATCAATCCTCTTGTGGCTTCCCCTGCAGCGCTGCCGGCTTCTCCATTTAGTCTTCACTCCAGCTGCTCTGCAGGGGGATCAGTTTCAAGTATCTGTGCCCCACCCCCCTTCCACAGCTCTGACCACCCGCCTGCTGTTTGGGTCCTTCCTGTGAACCCCCCTTTCTCCTGTTGTCTGGGCCCCCCTGTGTACTCTTTGCTTATCAATGCTTCCGGCTTCCCTCTTTTCCTCTCCCTCTTGATGGCAGCTGCTGAGGGCACACAGGGGGATCATTTCAGGATGGAAAACGAGGGCCGGTAAATAGGTGATATTTATTAGCCCCTTCCTTTCCTGAAAGAACACAGTACCGATTGCTCATGTGTTCATCACTGAAGCATTGTTTTCTACAGTATGCTTCAGGTTGTGAATAAACTGGAAGCCTCTAAACCAGGGGTCTCAAACTGTCGGCCCTCCAACTGTTGCAACACTATAAGTCCCATGAGGCATTGAAGGGCTGACAGTTACAAGCAATAATCCCACAGGCAGAGGCATGATGGGACTTGTAGTTTTTCAATGGCTGGAGGGCCGCCAGTTTGAGACCCCTGCTCTAAATGCTCTGTATTCATTCATCTGTGCATCCAAGGCTGTAGAAAGGGGGATGTCCTCATTCCCTTTCTCTGTTCCAAAAGTGAATCACCAAAGCAGTTAAAAAATACTATTCTGAAAAAAAAAAAAAAAAAAAAATGAAGGGCTCATTAACATATGCTTTGCTCTCTGAAGAGCTGTCAGCATTTCAATCACTCATAAGAGAACATTTCATAGGGGGTGGGGGGACCCTTTCAGGTAGGCCGTGATTGTGTGCATACTCACTTTGCCACTAAAGCATTCGTTTTTGGTAGATTGGATAAAATCTAGCTGATCCCTGCTGCAGCCTTGTGTATGCCAGCCGTTGCCACATTTACAGCAAATGCTCCTGTTTCAGTTCCCTCCTAAGCTGTTTATTTCCTCCTCTTTCATATCTGTGCAGCCCACATGAATATACAGTCACACATGTGGGCCTATACACAGTGTTAAATGGCACTCCCCCTCCCTCCCTCCCTCCCTCCTCTTCCATACCCTCATATTGCTAAACACAATCTGGGCAGGATATAAAATGGTGCTTGATGGAGGCTTCACCTCCATGTTCGTCCTAGCCCATATTCACCAGGCTGGAGGGGCGTGACACAGCCTGTGACTGGAAGAACCTCTTCCAGATATCTTTACAGAGCAAACAAAGTGAAAGCTATTGTCAGTTATCCTAAACTACATCTACGCCATGTTATTGCCAAAAAATAATAAACATTTGCTTTAAAATATAGATTTCTATAATGCTTTAAAAAACACTCAAAATCTGACCTTACTATGCCCTTGTCGATCCAGTGCCACCTAGTGACAGAAGAGAAAAGGTGTAGCAATTCCAGAATTAGAGAGGAATAATTGGATCTTTTAACAATTACTATAGCCAGGACAATTACTACCTGGCAAACTAAATTTGTAAGCAACCCTGCCTAAACTCCAGGGTGCTACACAAGTAATCCATTACATCAAGAGGCGTAAACTGAAGGTCTTGCCATGGCCTTCACAATCTCCTGACCTCAACATATTTGAAAATCTATGGATAGACCGTAAAAGAGCAGTGCGTGACAGACAGCCCAGAAATCTCAAAGAACTGGAAGACTTTTGTAAGGAAGAATGGGCAAGGATACCTCAAACAAGAATTGAAATACTCTTGGCTGGCTACAAAAAGCGTTTACAAGCTGTGATACTTGCCAAAGGGGGCAGTACAATATATTAACTCTGCAGGGTGCCCAAACTTTTGCAGAGGCCATTTTTTTGCTTTCTGTAATTTTGAAAGTGTAAATGATGGAAATAAAATCAAACTTTTTTTTGACATATTATAAGAATGTCTAATCTGTAATTTGATGCCTTTTGGAGATTTTTCCATTTTTCCTTGGCTTCGTTATGCACATTAATACAAATTTTTACCTGGGGTGCCTAAACTTTCGATCCCCACTGTATATGTAAAGGTTTACAATCACTTTAACCAGCTCAATACCAGAATGGTTCTTCATTTTATAAAAATGTTGTAGCAAAAAAATGAAATGAATTTAGTGTGTTGACTGTCTTTGCCATTTTGTTCCTTTATATTTTTTAATGGGAAGTAGGCATTGTTTTTTCTTTCAAAATGTTTGGTTATTTTTTCTTTTCATAGTAAAACATAAAAACCCAGTGATTTTTAAATACTTACAAAAGAAAGTTCTACCTGTCTAAAAATATACTATAATATTGATTAGGAGACAATGTTGCATAGTCGAGTATCACAGCACTAAAAAGTGCAAAATGGCCTGGAAACTAAGAAGTATAACAGGCTGGTATTTAAAAGTGGTTGTAAACCCTTACATACCACTTTGACCTACAGGTAAGCCTAGATTAAGGCTTACCTGTAGGTTCAAGAAATATCTCCTTAACCTACACGGTTAAGGCAATATTTTCAAGAAAGGCATCGGTGTGCAGGCGCACGGAGCATGCCAACGGCAAATGCACATGCGCGGGAGTGACGTCATCGCTGCTCCGGCCAGTCACAGCGCCGGAGCAGCGATACCCGGAAGTCACTTTGGGTATCATGGCGGCCATGGAGGATGTGTCCGAGGACCGCTGCATGGGCTTTGTTCTCAGGTAAGTAATTCATAATGAGCTAGTATGCTATGCTGTGATTTGCTGTTGGAGGTTTTTCTGTACATCTTGTTTGCTAAAACCATTGTGCCTGTACCTACAAATGAGTCAAAATCTGATATTTTACTGCTTTATTTTAAAACATAAAAAGGAGAAAAAAAACTGTCAGCTCCAGTCGAAGATGATGTACTGGTATCCAGGTATTAAAGCGCAGTATGATTAGGGGGTTAATTGCTGTCTCTGGGCACGCATACGTGGCGATGTCACGTGACGCAACACACCAATGCCTACTTGGAGCGTATAGTCGTCTCACTGTGCCCGGAAGATGTTGCAGATCTGATATCAGGACAGGAATAGCGAGGTCTTTCATCATTAGCTCTCCCAGTGAGAGATCTGGACTTTTAGGGGCATCCTACAGCCCCCCAAATGGAAGCAATGCATGTTACATATCTGAAAACACATCCATGGGGTGATCATAGACATTATAGCTTTAAATTGCCTTTATATCATGCAAAATAAAGAAGCTCATAGCAGACGGAATCTGGAGCAACTGCGTGTGGCTATCAATCAGCTTCTGTCTTCAGCTTGCATGGTTAACCAGTTAAGGACCACCGCATGTACATTTACGTCGGCAGAATGGCACCGACAGGCACATCAACGTATATATACGTTGGTGCCTTGAGGGGGTTCGGGGGTCCAATCGGACCCCCCCCCTGTACATACGGCGGTCCGTTTTGCTGGCCGAGCGATCCGGGATGAGGGGGCGGCTATTCGTTTTTGTCCGCCCCCTCCGGATCGCTCTCAGCCAATCCGCGCGCCCCCCCGCCCTGTCACTTCCTCCTCCTGTGTAAACACAGGAAGGAGGAAGCGATGTGATCTCTCCTTTAGCATTTTTTTCAACCACCGCTGAGGAGAGATCACATCGCACAGTAAGTCTGCACTAACACTACACTGACACACACTACACATAGTCACATTAACCCCCCCCCCCCCCTCCACCCTGTCACAGTGTCACTGAATGCAGTAATCATACATGTATGATTACTGTATTTAGTGTCAGTGTGACAGGCAGTGTGACAGTCAGTTAGTGTTAGGTTCGGGGTAGCCCCCGTACCCCCCCTAATAAAGTCACCACCCTATTTAACCCTTTCACTCCCTATTGCCAGTGTCACTAAGCGATCATTTTTCTGATCGCTGTATTAGTGTCGCTGTTCCCTCTAGGTAGCTCATTTTTTTTTTATTGCAATTTTTTTTTGACTAAATACATTTTGGCCTAAATGATTGACTAAAATTTTGTTTATTTGATTTTTCTTAAAAAAAAAATTAAAAAATATTGATTTTTTTTCAAAAATGTCGCTCTATTTTTGTATATAGCACAAAAAATAAAAAATTGCAGAGGCGATCAAAAACCACCAAAAGAAAGCTCTATTTGTGGGAAGAAAAGGACGCGAATTTTGTTTGGAAGCCACGTCGCACGACCGCGCAATTGTCAGTTAAAGTGACGCAGTGCCGAATCGCAAAAAGGGGCAAGGTCATTTAGCAGCATTTTGGTCCGGGTCTTTAGTGGTTAAGCTTTCAAAATGCCATACAACCATTGATAAGTGTGTGTCATTATTTTTTTATGCAAAACTAAAAGCATAAAACCCTTAAAGAATCAGACTTTTATTAAAACAGTGAACTACCAAATCATGAAGGTCTGCAATGTCTAAAGCTATAATAAAAAATAAGAAGTGGTATTGTACCTTGAGCTTCTCCAAGATGGCAAGCCTCTTCTATCTCAGAGGAAAGTTTTCATTTTTAACCACTTCAGCCCCAGAAGGATTTACCCCCTTCCTGACCAGAGCACTTTTTGTGATTCGGCACTGCGTCGCTTAAACTGACAATTGCGCGGTCGTGCGATGTGGCTCCCAAACAAAATTGCCGTCCTTTTTTTCCCACAAATAGAGCTATAATAAATATCCCCCAAAAATATCTAAAAAAAAACATTTTTTTTCCTCATTTTAGGCCGATACGTATTCTTCTACATATTTTTCGTAAAAAAAAAAATTAAAAAAAATCACAATTAGCGTTTATTGATTGGTTTGCGCAAAATTTATAGCGTTTACAAAAAAGGGGGTAGTTTTATGGCATTTTTGTTAATATTTTTTTTTACTAGTAATGGCGGCGATCAGCGTTTTTTTTTTCGGTACTGCGATATTATGGCGGACACATCGGACAATTTTGACACATTTTTGGGACCATTGGCATTTTTATAGCGATCAATGCTATAAAAATGCATTGAATTACTATAAAAATGCCATTGGCAGTGAAGGGGTTAACCCAGGACGAAGTCCTTTTGAGACAAAACGGCGTAGGGTAGCGGCGTGCTGACGTCCTTTAAACCGCAAACTGTGTCCCGGAGTGAACGGGTGTGCTAGCCGGCCGGCTATATTTTCACATGCACATTTTATCTACTTTCCTGTAAGTGTGATTTTAATTTTTTTTATTAACCACTTAAGGACCGCCGCATGTACATTTACGTCGGCAGAATGGCACCGACAGGCACATCAACGTATATATACGTTGGTGCCTTGGGGGGGATCGGGGGTCCGATCGGACCCCCCCCCCCCCCGTACATGCGGCGGTCCGCGCGGCTGCAGGAGCGATCCGACAAGTGGGGGCGGCTATCCGTTTTCACCCGCCCCCTCCGGATCGCTCCCAGCCAATGCGCGCGCCCGCCCGCCCTGTCACTTCCTCCTCCTGTGTAAACACAGGAAGGAGGAAGCGACGTGATCTCTCCCTCGGCGTTTGTTTCAAGCGCCGCTGAGGAGAGATCACAACACAACAAGTAAGTCTGCACCAACAGCACACTTACACACAGACACAAACACATTTAACCCCCGCGATCGCCCCCCCCCCCTCCCCCCTGTCACAGTGTCACTGAATGCAGTAATCATACATGTATAATTACTGTATTTAGTGTCAGTGTGACAGACAGTGTGACAGTCAGTCAGTGTTAGTGTCAGGGTAGCCCCCCCCACCCCCCCCCCAATAAAGTTTTAACCCCTTGATCACTGCCCTAGTTAACCCTTTCACTCCCTATTGCCAGCATCACTAAGCGATCATTTTTCTGATCGCTGTACTAGTGTCGCTGTTCCCGCTAGGTAGCTAATTTTTTTTTAATGCGATTTTTTTTTTACTAAAGACATGTGGCTAAATTTTGGCCTAAATGTTTGACTAAAATTTAGTTTATTGGTTTTTTATTATAACAAAAAGTAAAAAATATTGTTTTTTTTTCAAAAATGTCGCTTTATTTTTGTATATAGCGCAAAAAATAAAAATCGCAGAGGCGATCAAATACCACCAAAAGAAAGCTCTATTTGTGGGAAAAAAAGGACGCGAATTTTGTTTGGGAGCCACGTTGCACGACCACACAATTGTCTGTTAAAGCGACGCAGTGCCGAATCGCAAAAACCCCTTGGGTCATTTGACAGCGTATTGGTCCGGGTCTTAAGTGGTTAAACAAGTTATATGGGTTCACACTATGTAGCTTTTTTTCTTCTCCACACTGGTTTCATTACAACACGGATCATCGGTCCATTGTTGGAGAAGTCTCGGCTCTTGGATATCCTGCCACGTTAACCCCTGGCTGGGGATTAAGCCATCTGCTGTCAGAAGATCTCTAGTTGGGATCTTCCCCTCTGGTAAGGGGCGGTGTGATTGAAAGGTGGAGGTGTTTATCTATCCATGCACTGTTTCTGAGGTTTTTTTGCATTTGATGTCACCATCTATCTGGAGGAAAGAATAATTTTTTCTGCTATCAGTTTCCATCAGATGCATACTGTGTTCCGTACTTGATTAATGGACTTATTTTATTTATCACCTGCAATACATGTGCATAAAGATGTGGGCACCCTTACAAGTTTTTGAGCACAGGTGTTTCCAGTGAAGAGGTATTGGTAATGCTATAGCATATAAAGACATTTTAACCACTTAAGCCCTGGACCAATATGCAGCTAAATGACCAAAGGTGTTTTTACAATTTGGCACTGCGCTGTTTTAACTGGTAATTGCACGGTCATGCAATGTTGTACCGAAACGAAATTTCCGTCCTTTTCTTCCCACAAATAGAGCTTTCTTTTGATGGTATTTGATTGTCTCTGCGATTTTTATTTTTTGCGATATAAATGGAAAAATACCGAAAATTTTGAAAAAAAATGGTATTTTCTACTTTTTGTTATAAGAAAAATCGAATAAACTAAATTTTAGTCAAACATTTAGGCCAAAATGTATTCAGCCACATGTCTTTAGTAAAAGAAAAAAATAAATCGCAATAAGCGTATATTTATTGGTTTTCGCAAAAGTTATAGCGTCTACAAACTAGGGTACATTTTCTGGAATTTACACAGCTTTTAATTTATGATTGCTTATCTCATTTCTTGAGGTGCTAAAATGTCAGGGCAGTATAAAACCCCCCAAATGACCCCATATTGGAAAGTAGACACCCCAAGCTATTTGCTGAGAGGCATGCCGAGTTCATGGAATATTTTATATTTTGCCGCAAGTTGCGGGAATAAGACAAACTTTTTTTTGCACAAAGTTGTCACTAAATGATATATTACTCACACATGCCATGGTTATATGTGGAATTGCACCCCAAAATACATTCTGCTGCTTCTCCTAAGTACGGCGATACCACATGTGTGGGACTTTTTGGGAGCCTAGCCGCGTACGGGACCCCAAAAACCAATCACCGCCTTCAAGATTTGTGTGAGTGAAATCAAAAATGTATGTCCTTACAAATCTTGAAGGTGGTGATTGGTTTTCGGGGTCCCGTACACGGCTAGGCTCCCAAAAAGTCCCACACATGTGGTATCCCCGTACTTAGGAGAAGCAGTAGAATGTATTTTGGGGTGTAATTACACATATGCCCATGGCATGTGTGAGAAATATTACCAGTTACACTTACCGGTAGCTGGATTTCTACAAAGTCTTACAGGACGGCACTGTGACGGTAGTAGAACATATCCCCGTCAAGCATTCCCTTCTTCTCCCATAAAAGAAATCACCCAATATTCCACGACTAGGAATATCCCTGGAATCGCCGAATAATCCACACATGAGCCATGGCTTAATGCTGAATGTAAACAGGACACACTTTATTGAAAGTACGCAGCACACTTTATACAGGATTTGGAACATCCCGCCCCAAACAACCGCTTTCCTATTGGTCCATTGTAAAGTATTCAGTCTACACTCAGGTCCTCCTAAACCATGCAAATGAGGACTTGAAAATGACACAGCAGAGATTGGTCTGAAACGGTTTGAATAGAAGCCTGTGATGTGTTTTCAGACAAAAGCCCCAGGGGGGCAATCAATGTACACAATAGCCAGCCACAGAACAATGGAACTGTCTGGAGAATTGAGACAGGGCAGAAGTCATTTACACCTGATAATCAAAAGACTTTAGATAGGGTTATCACACAATGGACAATGAGTATCTCTTATGAGCCTGTTGACCTGGCTGGGGTTCAGAAAAATCTCCTGTAATACATGAATTAGGATTTTAGTATTTCATGGTCCATGACAGGCACGCTGAGAGTAGACTGGTCCACCTGACAGGAAACACAATCAACAACAAGGTTAAAAGGCCCCACCCCTCCCGTGTGCCTCAGTTTGTAGATAAGTAACCGCTATAAGAACATGGTGATAAGAGACCCAGACAAAATTAAATCCGGATAGCAGTAAAAAAAAAAAAAAAGGGGGGGGGGGGAGTAGGCCTGCCGTCCTGTAAGACTTCGTAGAAATCCAGCTACCGGTAAGTGTAACTGGTAATTTCTCCCTCGTCTTGCAGGACGGCACGCTGAGAGAAAAGCAAGTAATTTCAGGCCTACCTTAGGGTGGATCTTAGTGGCCACTTTAGGGAGATACAGAGGATCTTGACTCAGTACCACCCTGTCTTCAAAAACTCGAAGAAAGGGTTCCTTAATAGAAAAAGCATGCAGGTCTCCAATTCTTTTGGCAGACGTGATAGCCAACAGAAAGGTAAACTTAAATGTCAGTAATTTAATTGGGATGCTATCTATAGGTTCGAATGGTTCCTTAGATAGCTGATCCAGGACTAGGGAGAGATCCCAAGGGGGAACTCTGGACGATAGTATAGGGGAAAGTCTGTCCCTGGCTGTTAGAAACCTCTTGATAAGAGGGTCCCGTGAAAGGCTCTTGTCTAGAAAGTAGGACAAGGCCGTGGCTTGGACCCTTAAAAGGTCCTAGTGGCTAAGCCTAGGTCCACCCCATCCTGGAGGAACTCCAGGATGGTGGAAGTTTTGGGGCAGGAGATCTGTTTCGCGGAGCACCAATGCGAAAAGACCCCCCAGATTCTCGCGTAGATGTGTCTAGTGACCCTCTTGCGGCTAGCCAACAGGGTGTCTATCACTCTCTCAGAACAGCCCCTCTTTCGCAGATTCCACCTCTCAAGAGCCATGCCGTCAGGCTGAAGAACTCTGGATTTGGATGAGAAACCAGCCCCTGCCGCAGAAAACCCGCCCGGAGAGGGAAGGGAAGAGGGGGAGCTAGAGACCAGAGCCTTAGGGCGGGAAACCAGGTCTTCTTGGGCCACCAGGGTGCGATCAAAATCAGATTGGTATCTGAGGAGTTCAACTTTTGCAGGACCCTTGGAATGAGATTCAAGGGAGGGAAGGCGTAGGCCAACCGGAATCTCCAGGTTTGAGCCAACGCATCCACCCCCTGTGAACCCTGCTCTCGGGATAGGGAAAATAACCTGTTCACCTTCTTGTTCCCTTTGCAAGCAAAGAGGTCTATTTCTGGACGGCCGAGCTGCTGGCAAACCCAGCTGAAGGTCTCTGGGCACAATTCCCATTTCCCCTGCAGGATGGGCTGGCGGCTCAGAAAATCGGCCACCAGATTGAGGGTCCCTCTTATATGGACTGCCAGAAGAGAGGGTACCCTCTGTTCTGCCCAACCCAAGATCTTCAGGGAGAGAGCGAGACCTGGTGCCCCCTTGCCGGTTAAGAAAGGCAACCGTAGTTGCATTGTCGGAGAGAATCAGGACCTCTCGGCCCCGAATTCTCTCCTCGAACGCTTTCAGAGCCTCTCCCACCACTAATAACTCCCGGTAGTTGGAAGAAGCCCATTTTTGCTGGCGATTCCATGGACCCTGGGCTCGAAGTTCCTCCGTATGGGCTCCCCACCCCCAGGTGCTGGCGTCTGTGGTGACTTTGATTGGGTTGGACTGACTCCACAGGCAACCTTTTAGAAGGTTCTGGGGGCACATCCACCATTCTAAGGTGTCCTTTACTGAAACTGGGATGCTGACCCGGGTGTCCAGGGTGTCTTCCGTTCCATCCCAGGAGGAGAGGAGAAAGCCCTGCAGAGGTCTTGAATGAAGTTGGGCCCAAGGAACTGCCGGGATGCACATCCGACCCAACACCCTCATAATCTCCCTGAAAGAGGAATCTACCGCACCTACTAGGGACCTGAACGCTAACATAAGCCCCTGGGCCTTGTCTTGGGTTAAGACAAGCTTCTTTTCTAGGGAGTCTACGAGAAACCCCAGGTACATTTTCCTTTGCTCTGGAAGAAGGGAGGATTTCTCCCTGTTCACTATCCAACCCAGGGATTGCAGAGTGGTCATGACGGTGGCCAGGTCCGCGAGGAGCTGATCCCGACTCGGATTGAAGAGCAACAGGTCGTCTAAATAAGGGACGAGGGAGATCCCCTTTGAATGCAGAAAAGCCACCGCCTCGGCCAGGACCTTCGCAAGGTCGAAAACTGCCATTGTTGAATCCCCTGGGCGGAGGCGAGGGCGAATCTGAAGAACCTCTGGTGATCTGGACAAATTGGGATGTGAAGGTAGGCGTCCCTTAGGTCTATCATCACCATGAACACGCCCTCTAATAAGAGTCCCCTGAGACTGTAGACATTTTCCACACAACATTTTTTGTATAGAAGATGCACATTCAGGGGCCTCAGGTTGATGATCAACCTGAATTTCCCGGTTGGTTTGGGAACTACAAAAATATGGGAGTTTACTCCCTGTCCTTCTTGATCTGGAGGGACCGGGACTATAACCCCCTGTTGCGCCAGATTTGCAACGTTGAGAAAGGCCTGCGACCTTGAGGGGATCCCTGGGAAAGTATGTGAGGAGAAAGATTGGTGGAGGGACCTGGCGAAACTCTAGCCTGTAGCCCTCCCTGATTATCTAGAGGACATGGGGGCTCTTGGTTATGCCCTCCCAGACGGGAAGGAACCAGGAGAGCCTGCCCCCTACCCTCTCGTCACTTGGAATCTTTTTCGCTGGGTTTAGGGCTGGAAAAAAGGATCCCCCCTTTTGGTTTATCTTTCCCAAAACCCCAACGCCTGTTGGGAGCCGGTTTCTTCTCCGATGGAGGGTCCCTTCTCTGGTTGGGACGAAAAGGCCTTCTGCGATACGACCCAGGCCTGGAGGGAAACTTATTCCCTTTCTAGACAGGGCCTGATCTAACGCGGTACCAAACAGGAGGGAACCCTCAAACGGAATAGCGCATAAGCGATTCTTAGAAGCGAGATTGCCCTTCCAGGTTTTCAACCATAGAGCTCTCCTGGAGGCATTAACCAGGGCTCCGGTTTTGGCAGTAGCACGAACTGTTTCAATAGCTGCGTCTGCCAAATAGGCCACTGCACTGCCAATAACCTGGAGGGAATCTCGAATTTCCCTAGACTTGGAGGAACTGGGAAGATGATCCAATAGCCTAGAAGTCCAAGCGGCAGAATTCCTTGCGATGCAGACTGAAGCTAACGCAGGACTTAAGGCGGCTGCATTGGCCTCCCAGGCTCTACAGAGGGAGGTATGAGCACGCCTATCCATGGCGTCCCTTAGACTCCCCGCATCCTCAAAAGAGGTCGAACTGCCTAGAGACCTGAGCCAAAGATGCGTCAAGATGAGGTACCTTGAAAAATGTATCATCTACCTCATCTTTAAAGAGGCAGCGGCGCTTCCAGGTTTTAAACTTGGGAAGCCTCTTTTCTGGTTCAGCCCACTCCTTCCGGATAATATCCTTGAGGGATTGATGGACTGGGATAGTCTTAGATTGGGGTTTAATTAAACCTAAATACATCCTGTCTTGGGCTGAAACCTGCTCTGTTGGTTGCTGGATCTGTTCAGAGGCATAAGCAGCCACAAGGAGACCCTCCATGTCATTGGCGGAAAATATATACTTTCCCGATCTGGCATCCTCATCCTCCTCCTCCACCTGGCTATCCGCCAGGCCAATGTCCTGAAGGGTAACCTCAGAGTCAGAGGAAAGGGTCCTCTTGGTTCTCTGGCGGGAATCCAGCCGTGAAGAAGAGGAGCCTTCTTGGGATGAGGGACCAGGCATAGGGGGTCAGGATCTCTATTTCTCAGGGGGGACTGGAAATCCTTGAGGGTAGCAAGCATTTCTATCTGAACTGAAAGAAATTCCTTCATAATTTGTGAAGTCTCTTTCCCGGTTAATTTAAGAATACATCTGGAACAGAAAGGCTTGTAATGTTCTGCTGGGAGCTTATCACTGCAATTGCCACATTTCCTAACTTTCTTACGGGGCTTAGCAGATCTACTGGACTCCCCCTGGGCAGTAGGTTCCTCTCCTTCAAATACAGTGGAAGGAGAAAAGAAGGGCCCATTAGTAACACACATCCCAGGAGAGTGGAAGGGGAGGGAGGGCCAACCCAGCAACCCCTCTGAAAACAAGGAGGATTCACCCCTGGTGGTCTCCTCTGCAGCCAGGCCAGGCTTCTCCATGTTGTGAGGACGCCAGGCCCTTCTCTCTCCCCTGCTGCAGGTGCTGCCTTTGTCGCATGTGGCATCTAGCTCCAGTGGAGGCCGCCATCTTGTCGTGTGGGCGGAGTGACGTCATGACGCCGTGCGCCTCATCAAAGCGCACCATCAAAGCGCACCCAGCTAGCCGCAGCGCCACTCGGAGCGGCGCCCATGCCTCCCACCATGCTGGTGAGCACCAGGAGATCCAGAGGGGGACGCCCCCACCCAGCCTACCAGATAGGGGGAAGTAAGGGGGAGAGAGGAAATGACCTCCTCCGAGCACTAGAGAAGCCCTGCTAACCTAGGCGGCTCCAGTGTCCAGGGGGGTTCTCTTCTTTGATATCCATCTTCTGCCCCCCTGGACTAGAAAGAAGGGGACACCCGCCGGGCAGGCGTAAAAACACCTCACCGGACCCAAAGGCACCCAGTACCTGCGGTCTAGACTCCGGGGGGGGGGACCACCAGCCCCAGGCCTTAGGTCATAAGAAAAACAAAAAAAAACGTTTTGCTGTAGAGGAAACACAATCAATAACTGAGGCACACGGGAGAGGTGGGGCCTTTTAACCTCGTTGTTGATTGTGTTTCCTGTCAGGTGTACCAGTCTACTCTCAGCATGCCGTCCTGGAAGACGAGGGAGAAATATCATTTAGTGACAACGTTTTTAATTTTTTTAATTTTTTTTTTGGTCATTATTCAATCACTTGGGCCAAAAAAATTAAATATTCCATGGACTCATCATGCCTCTCAGCAAATAGCTTGGGGTGTCGTCTTTCCTAATGGGGTAATTTGGGGGGGTTGTGTGCCATCTTGGCATTTTATGGCCTTCAAAACTTTGATGGGTAGTGATAGGTAGTGAGGAGTGAAATCAAAAATGTATGCCCTTAGAAATCTTGAAGGCGGTGCTTGGTTTTCGGGGTCCCGTACGTGGTAGGCTCCCAAAAAGTCCCACACATGTGGTATGCCCGAGAAGGAGAAGCAGCAGAATGTATTTTGGGGTGCAATTCCACATATAACCATGCCATGTGTGAGCAATATATCATTTAGTGACAACTTTGTGCAAAAAAATAATCAGTTTGTCATATTCCCGCAACTTGTGTCAAAATATAAAATATTCCATGGACTCGAAATGCCTCTCAGCTAATAGCTTGGGATGTCTACTTTCCGAAATGGGGTCATTTGGGGGGGGGGGGGGGTTGTGCTATTTTGGCATTTTATGGCCTTTGAAACTGTGATAGGTAGTGAGGAGTGAAATCAAAAATGTACACCCTTAGAAAGCCTTAAGGCGGTGATTGATTTTTGGGGTCCCGTACACGGCTTGGCTCCCAAAAAGTCTCACACATGTGGTATCCCCGTACTCAGGAGAAGCAGCAGAATGTATTTTGGGGTGTAATTCCACATATGCCCATGGCATGTTTGAGCAATATATCATTTGGGGGGGGTTTTGAATTGTTCTGGCATTTTATGCACAACATTTAGAAGCTTATGTCATACATCACCCACTCTTCTAACCACTTGAAGACAAAGCCCTTTCTGACACTGTTTGTTTACATAACTTTCTTGCAAAAAAAAAAAATGTTTTTAAGTTGAACTCCCAAACATTATATATTTATTTAAAGCAAAGGCCCTACAGATTAAAATGGTGGGTGTTGCATTTTTTTTTCCACACAGTATTTGCGCAGCGATTTTTCAAACGCGTTTTTTGGGGAAAAAATACACTTTTTTTTTATTTTAAAGCACTAAAACACACTATATTGCCCAAAATATTGATGAAATAAAAAAGGATGATCTTAGGCCGAGTACATGGATACCAAACACGACATACTTTATAATTGCGCAGTGGCGACAAACTACATACATTTTTAAAAGCCTTTACAGGTTACCACATTAGATTTACAGAGGAGGTCTACTGCTAAAATGACTGCCCTCGATCTGCCCTTCACGGTGATACCTCACATGCATGGTGCAATTGCTGTTTACATACGACTCCAGACCGACGCTTGCAGTCGCCTTTGCGCAAGAGCAGGGGGGGACAGGGATGCTTTTTTATTTTTTTATCTATTTAGGTTTTTTTTTTGTAAACTGTTCCTTCCATTTTATTTATTTTTTACCATTTTTATTGTTATCTCAGGGAATGTAAATATCTCTTATGATAGCAATAGTTAGTGACAGGTACTCTTTTTTTAAAAAAAATGGGGTCTATTAGACCCTATTTCATTGATGACCATTTTATTTTATTACTGCTGTTACAATTTTCCAATCAGGTATAACCAGAGTTTACCAATTTTAATGACTGAATTATGTTGTATCCTTAATTATTGTATAAACTAAGTAAAGATTTTATTTTAATACATCTAATATCTCTTGAATTGATTACATTGTCGCTTAAAAACCCGCCCTGGGGGACTTTTACATTTTGTCATTGCATCTTTTGGGGTGTGCGGCCCATGGACTCTACACACATGCGTTTTTCCTTTTTATTTTAGACCCTAGATCTTTCCTCTGCCCTCAAAGCATCTGACCACACCAAGATTGGTGTGATAAAATGCTTTCCCAATGGCGCTGTTTATATCCGGGTGGGGGGGGACATTCCCTCCCACTGAATGTAAAAGCAGTCTAGAGGCTAATTAGCCACTAGGACTGCTTTTACATGAAAGCCGACCGCTGGCTGAAAAGAATAATACCAAGATGATACCAAAACCTGCAGGCATCATTCTGGTATAACCATTCAAAGTCAAGCAACATATCAGTACGTTGATGTTCTTGTTGGACATGTATTGTAATCTTTTTCTAATGCAGCCTGTTGGCTGAACGAAAAAAAGATTGATCGGTGGGTATGCACACCATTAGAATACCTCCCTTCATCCACCCACTTCTAATGATGGGCATACATGCACCATTTATATATGCCGAAGCATGGTCGCATCCTCCTACAAAAAAGTTAGGCGGCGTACACACGGTCAGACTTTTCTATGCCGTGTACAAATGGTCAGACTTTTCCACGGGAAAACCTCCGTAGAAATGTCAACCGTATGTACGCGGTATTAGAAGCAAAATCGCTCCTCCGCCCCTAATGCCCCCATGCTTCAGCATATATGCTCTTTTTTTAACTGTAGTGATGAAATCACCTCCTACAGTTTTGGAGTCGTGGCTTTATATATCGTGGGAGCAAACGCTGTTGCTGTCACGCTAAATAAATCCACGCTGCAACTGAATGGCGTACCTGCTAAGTAAATGATGGTCAACATTAAAACAAAGAAAAAGGAAAGGGTAGGTGTCCCCAAAGGTAGCAAACTGAAAACCACTATCTCACCACATCCCTGAAAATAAGCCGATTTCTGTACCCCCTAGGGGGTGTGTTTCCTCAGTGTGATTTTATGCGTGGGAGATTGGTTATTGAATAAAAAACTGTATCAGCCAACAAAGGTATATCAAAAAAGTATATCAAATTTTATTTCGGTATTGTTGTTCGTAGACAACGTATCAAATGAACAGAAAAAATATCCAACTGACCAAACATAAAAGAGGGCACGACCTAGGGTAAGTGACCATATATGGCACTATACATTACTCAGGACAAGACATAGACTCGAAATTGTATGTTAATTAGAGCGACAGATACTGCAGTAAGGAACCCTTCCAATACTGTCTCGTGGGTACAGACAGTGGTGCCAACGTTTCGAGGCTTATAGGAGATACCGCCTCTTCATCAGGGCTAGGGTAGTGCCGAAGTACAACAATACAGTCTAAAGGATAGAAAGAATAAAAATAATATTTTCAATAAATAGTAAAAATGCACAACTAAAATGTTACATTGTTGATTACAGAGAACAATTTATATAAAAATATATAAAACACTGGCAGATCCTAATCATGACTCTCACCATGTATGAGGTGGTGCTCAGATGTGCTAACATGCCAGTTTTACAGTGTGTTGGCAAAGTACAGGTGGTTCTCAAAAAATTTGCATATTGTGATAAAGTTCATTATTTTCTGTAATATACTGATAAACATTAGACTTTTTATATATTTTAGATTTATTACACACAACTGAAGTAGTTCAAGCCTTTTCTTGTTTTAATATTGATGATTTTGGCATACAGCTCATGAAAACCCCAAATTCCTATCTCAAAAAATTTGCATATCATGAAAAGGTCTTTAAACGAGCTCCTAACCTAATCATCTGAATCAACTAATTAACTCTAAACACCTGCAAAAGATTCCTGAGGCTTTTAAAAACTCCCAGCCTGGTTCATTACTCCAAACTGCAATCATGGGTAAGACTGCCGACCTGACTGCTGTCCAGAAGGCCATCACTGACACCCTCAAGCAAGAGGGTAAGACACAGAAAGAAATTTCTGAACGAATAGGCTGTTCCCAGAGTGCTGTATCAAGGCAACCTCAGTGGGAAGGAAAAAGTGTGGCAGAAAACGCTGCACAATGAGAAGAGGTGACCGGACCCTGAGGAAGATTGTGGAGAAGGACCGATTCCAGACCTTGGGGCACCTGCGGAAGCAGTGGACTGAGTCTGGAGTAGAAACATCCAGAGCCACCGTGTACAGGCAAGTGCAGGAAATGGGCTACAGGTGCCGCATTCCCCAGGTCAAGCCACTTTTAAACCAGAAACAGCGGCAGAAGCGCCTGACCTGGGCTACAGAGAAGCAACACTGGACTGTTGCTCAGTGGTCCAAAGTACTTTTTTCGAAAGAAAGCAAATTTTGCATGTCTTTCGGTAATCAAGGTACCAGAATCTGGAGGAAGACTGGGGAGAGGTAAATGCCAAAATTCCTGAAGTCCAGTGTCAAGTACCCACAGTCAGTGATGGTCTGGGGTGCCATGTCAGCTGCTGGTGTTGGTCCACTGTGTTTTATCAAGGGCAGGGTAAATGCAGCTAGCTATCAGGAGATTTTGGAGCACTTCATGCTTCCATCTGCTGAAAAGCTTTATGGAGATGAAGATTTAATTTTTCAGCACGACCTGGCACCTGTTCACAGTGCCAAAACCACTGGTAAATGGTTTACCGACCATGGTATTACTGTTCTCAATTGGCCTGCCAACTCTCCTGACCTGAACCCCATAGAGAATCTGTGGGATATTGGGAAGAGAAAGTTGAGAGACGCAAGACCCAACACTCTGGATGAGCTTAAGGCCGATACCGAAGCATCCTGGGCCTCCATAACACCTCAGCAGTGTCACAGGCTGATTGCCTCCATGCCACGCCGCATTGAAGCAGTCATTTCTGCAAAAGGATTCCCGACCAAGTATTGAGTGCATAACTGAACAGAATTATTTGAAGATTGACTTTTTTTTTAATTAAAAACACTTTTCTTTTATTGGTTGGATGAAATATGCTAATTTTTTGAGATAGGAATTTTGGGTTTTCATGAGCTGTATGCCAAAATCATCAATATTAAAACAAGAAAAGGCCTGAACTACTTCAGTTGTGTGTAATGAATCTAAAATATATGAAAGTCTAATGTTTATCAGTACATTACAGAAAATAATGAACTTTATCACAATATGCTAATTTTTTGAGAACCACCTGTATATGATAACCCAGTGCTTTATGGGATTCCGGTGTTAAATAACCTTATTGGCAACAGGGGGCGGCTCAAAGAAAACGGAGAAGGAGACGCGCAAGCATAAAGTATATACTGGGTAAAGACTTAATTAATATTCATAACTATAGTATATGGTCTCTCATATAGTTTAATGGGACCGCGTACGATGTAATGTCAAAAGAGTATATATGTAGAAGACCCCCAGCACACCAAAAGGTGTGAAAAGTATATATAAGGGGGTATTTTACGGGTTCCCAGCAGACGGGTTCCCAGCAGACAGATTTTAAAGCATGCTGTAAAATCTGTCTGCTGGAAAAACCGTCTGTCCGTCCGTACACACAATCAAATTTGTCTGCTGAAACGGTCCGTCGGACCGCTTACAGCAGATAGATTCGATCGTGTGTACACGGCCATAGAGATCTTCCGTGAAATACAGCGAATAAAAATCAAGTGACATAAAATTAGCTGTATCCACCTGAATACCGGGTTGGTCAGTGAATGGGGGAAGTACGGGTGCTGCAGAAGTGGTGGGGACCCAATCAGGATAGGCAAATTCTGCAGGAAGGACACTATGGGCACGACGGGCCTGTCTTTGTCTTCTTTTTCTTGGTGGCAGCGGGACACTTCTTGTGCTTGCAACCTCGCCAGCTTGAACTGCACTTATGGGACTCGCCACGTCACAACGTGATACTGCAGTGCTGGATGAACGACCAGGGTGTACTAGGCCGCTGGTGCTTGCCAGTTCACCAGAAGGAGTAGCGGCACTAGTACTTCTCTGCTCCATACAAGGGTCCTGCAGGTCTTGCTGCTCAACAACATCAGAACGGGGTCGGGTACGCCTGGCCTTAGCAGCGACCACAACATTGTCGTCAAAGCTATCTGACATTGAGCCGCTGTCGTAATAGGATCGTATTCTGAGCCAGAATCTGACTGATGCGTGACCTCCTCTTCACTATTAGGGATGAGCTTTGCATTCGATACGAACGTATGTTCGACTCGAACATTGTCTGTTCGTACGTTCGTCGAAATTCAAACAAAAGCGGTCGTTCGCGCCAAATTCGAGTGACGCAAAACGGCCCATAATCCACTGCGGCATTGCGCGCTGATGATGGGACATACAGCATGCTTGGCCAATCACAGCGCGCAAAAAACGAAGAGCCATAATTGGCCAAAGCCTGGGTGGCTTTGGCCAATTATGGCTCAGGGCTTTAGCACACGCCCCACACTATATAAGGCCACCTGCTGGGTGGCCTCGTGTAGTGTGTTCCGGCTTGTTGATAAGAGCAGTCAGAGAGACAGAGAGATTGTCTTTTTATATAGCTAGATAGAGCAGGCAGGCAGGCCAGTCAGTTTAGCTTAAAGTGGATGTAAACCCCAAAAACATTTTTTTTTATGTCACAATGTAGAGTATAAGATTTCCTATCATCTGTGCCCAGTCTTGCCACACAGAGTTAATCCAGCGCCGAGTAATCCTCTTTTAAAGTTCAGTGCAAATTAACAGAATTCTAGATAAAAACTTGCCAAATTATAAAGTCTGTTTCTCTGTTATTGCTTTCAGTGACAGGTTATTTACAAATCTAGCTTGGACATGTTTATCATAACAAGAGGTGATCCAAAGTTCATTGTATATTACTAGGATGTGTTATGATGTTATATCACCTCATGTTATGATAAACAAAACATAACATATGATAAATATGTCCTAGCTAGATATGTAAATAACCTCTCACTCAAAGCAAGAAGAGAGAAAACAGACTTTTTATCTAGGCAGGGTTTTATCTGGAAGGCTGTTCATTTTCACTGAAAATACAAGAGGATTGCTCAGAGCTGGATTAACTCTGTGTGGCAAGACTGGGCACAGATGTTAGGAAATATTATACTCTACATTGTGACATCAAAAAATAAAATAATTTTTTTTGGGGTTTACATCCACTTTAATTTACAGTGTGTAGAGAATATATATACATCCCTAGAAGTTGTACATATATCTATACACTGTATAGCTTAGATAGATCAGTTCTTCCTATTTTACTGGCAGGCAGGTGATTGTGCTATTTAAAGACATTATCACACGTATAGACACCCAGCAGGTACAATATTTAAAGGAATTTTATTTTTTATTTTTTAATTTTAGCATCATTAAAATCACTGTACATCATTAAAAACACTAAAACTACTGTTTTTAAAACTTTTTTCCATTGATACATGTTCCCTCGGGCAAGACCGGGGTTCTTAAAGACGTTTTCACAGGCAAACTATAGACATAGACACCCAGCAGGTACAATATTTAAAGGAATCTTTCATTTTTTTTATTTAAACATTATTAAAATCACTGCTCCAGGAGCAGTGATTTTAATGATGCTTAAATTAAAAAAATAAAAATTAAATCCCTTTAAATATTGTACCTGCTGGGTGTCTATAGTTTGCCTGTGAAAACGTCTTTGAGAACCCGGGTCTTGCCCGAGGGAACATGTATAAATGGAAAAAAGTTTTAAAAACGGTCAATTTTCAGGAGTCCTGCTCCTGAAAAAGCGACCGTTTTTTAAACTTTTTTCCATTGATACATTTTCCCTGGGGCAAGACCTGGGTTCTCAAAGACGTTTTCCAACAATAACTTGAATATTGGTCTTTAAAATGAGCGTTTTTGAATTCGAACGTTCGAGTCCCATAGACTCCAATGGGGTTCTAAATGTTCGCGCAAAAGGTCGGTCTGTTCGACGGTTCTGGTGCAAACCGAACGCGGGTATGTTCGGCTCATCCCTATTCACTATCTGTCATGCTCAGAATCCTGAAGGCCTCTTCACCAGTGTACATTCTCTTTGCCATTTTTGGGCTCTAAATTTAGTGGTACACTGGTGATGATTCACAGGTAAAAAAAGCACCTGACTGTGTCAGCAAACGTAGAAAACGCTTAAAAAAAAAAAAACTGTTAGCGATCGCAGGGATCAGGCCTGTCTCTGCGAACACTGCAGTTATGTGTGTTGTGTTTTTGAAGTGACAGTGATCGATCGATACTGCACTTGGGTGGGTTGGGCTGGGCGGAGGGGCAAAACGCAGGTGCTAGCGGGTATCTGGGCTGATTACGCTAAAAATGCGTTTTTGGGTACCCTAAACTGCTGGGTACACTAGTATAGATCTGATCAGATCAGGTATCGATCCGTTCAGATACTATACCACTAAGGGGTGTGTATGCTTTGCGCATGGGTGTAAGCATTACTGGCACTAACCTAATGCTGCCTGGGGCTACGCAGACCCTGACTGACGTTAAAATTTAATTGATATCACCCGCCGGGCGATTAGGGGGTTAAACCTTTATTGGGTTATATACGGCGGGTGCCCTGATGCTATAAACAGCAAACGAACTAACCAGCGTCAACCGTAACACTTATACGGTGATCACTGGTGAAAGGGTTAACTAGGGGGCAATCAGGGGGTTAAAACCTTTATTAGGTAATATATGGGGTACCCGCTTTCTAAAAACCTGGCGGCGAACCTAAAATAACGAAATAACTAACTGGCTAACCAGCATCACCAGTGACACTTATACTGTGATCACTGGTGAAAGGGTTAACTCTAGGGGCAATCAGGGGTTAAAACTTTTATTTATGGGGGTACCTAACGCTATAAAAACCTGACGGCAAACCTAAAAAAACACTAGCTACCTTAAACCTATACATGGTTTGGTGGAGCTTGGTGTGGAGAAATATAAGTGGCTTACAATCAACCTTACTAAACACAGCCTTAACCTCATCCCTACTGAAGACAGCCTTAACCTCAACCCTACTGAACACAAGCCTAACCTCAACCCTACTAAACACAAGCCTAACCTCAACCCTACTAAACACAAGCCTAACCTCAACCCTACTAAACACAAGCCTAACCTCAACCCTACTAAACACAAGCCTAACCTCAACCCTACTAAACACAAGCCTAACCTCAACCCTACTAAACACAAGCCTAACCTCAACCCTACTAAACACAAGCCGAACCTCAACCCTACTAAACACAAGCCGAACCTCAACCCTACTAAACACAAGCTGAACCTCAACCCTACTAAACACAAGCCTAACCTCAACCCTACTAAACACAAGCCTAACCTCAACCCTACTAAACACAACCTTAACCTCAACCCTACTAAACACAACCTTAACCTCAACCCTACTAAACACAACCTTAACCTCAACCCTACTAAACACAACCTTAACCTCAACCCTACTAAACACAACCTTAACCTCAACCCTACTAAACACAACCTTAACCTCAACCCTACTGAACACAACCTTAACCTCAACCCTACTGAACACAACTCTAACCTCAACCCTACTGAACACAACCTTAACCTCAACCCTACTGAACACAACTCTAACCTCAACCCTACTAAACACAACCTTAACCTCAACCCTACTGAACACAACCTTAACCTCAACCCTACTGAACACAACCTTAACCTCACCCCTACTGAATAAAACTAGGGCTGTTACTGATCAAAATTTTTGTGTTCGATTAATCGTTTTTTTTTTTTTTAATCGATTAATCGACTAATTTCGATTAATTATAACGCACATACAGATCCAACTACTTTAAGCTGATCTCCTCCTTGCAGGCTGATTCCCAGTGCAGCTACCAACCACTGGATATCAGGATACAAAACA
Organism: Rana kukunoris; assembly: GCA_029574335.1. Taxonomy (NCBI): domain Eukaryota; kingdom Metazoa; phylum Chordata; class Amphibia; order Anura; family Ranidae; genus Rana; species Rana kukunoris. Next base: position 139,316,562 of record CM056053.1, on the reverse strand, counting down.
CACAAAGGCAGCGCTCGATGGGAATAGCATTAAAACTTTTATAGTCTTCAAGTAGGTAACCAAATAAATATTGCACTGGAGATAAAATCGATGTACCTACATAAACTGTAAAAACGGTGCGAGTAATACCAAACGGTAGCAAAAGCAGTCATAAAAACATGTAGATAAGTATGATACTGGTATAAAAATGTGTACAACGATACCATTGCTGAATCCAGATGAGGAGAGGTTAACATCAGTCCGTCGGCATGGAGATGTCCCATGAAGGGAACTATCACAACTCTCAGTGGATGGCTGTAGAATCCCAGGTTGATAGTGGGAAGTGATGGAGGGAAGTGTAACAGCCCTTGCGTGTGGCAGGTTGTAAGGTCCCGCCACTATGCAGATATGAAGGCACCGCAAAGGAGCCCTTCAGATGGACACGGCAAGCCCTGCCGGTGTCCATGACGTCACCGGATCTCCTACGGAACTCCCTAAAGGCCCAGAAGCCGGCGGAGAGGTGAGTTCCAATCAAAAGAATTTTAATCGATCAAAAAGATTTTGATTGATCAAAAAAATTAAAGATTAATCGATCGATTAAAAGTTAATTTGCACAGCCCTAAATAAAACCCTAACTTCAACCCTACTAAACACAATCCTAACATCAGTCCCACTGAACACTATTGGGATGAACTGGAATGCTGATTGTGTGCCACATCTTCTCATCCAACTTCAGTACCTGATCTCATACTCTTTTGCCTGAATAGACAACAAATTCCACAAACACACTCCAAAATTTTGTGGAAAGCCTTTCCAGTAGAATGGAGGCTTGTTTTATTATTATTAGGGTTGTCCCGATACCGATACCAGTATCGGTATGGGGACCGATACTGAGTATTTGCGGGAGTACTTGTACTCCCGCAAATACCCCCGATGCCGGAATAGAATACTTGCCCCCCCCCCCCCCCGCCACCACTGTATATCGCAAAGCCGCCGCTGCCGCGTTAATCACCGCGCTGGGAACATTACAGTCAGCTTTCGTTTGAATAGCTGTTTTCCCCGCCGCGCCTTGTCTCTCCCCCTTGCTCGGGATTGGACGGATCTGTCCAATCCCGAGCAAGGGGGAGTGTCTCTATACACGGCACGGCAGGGAAAACAGCTATTCAAACGAAAGCTGACTGTAATGTTCCCCGCACAGTGATTAACGCGGCGGCATCATTCAGGTACGGGGACATGGCTGCAATATGTTTGGGGACATGGCTGCAATATGTTTGGGGACATGGCTGCAATATGTTTGGGGACATGGCTGCAATATGTTTGGGGACATGGCTGCAATATGTTTGGGGACATGGCTGCATTTGTGGGGGGACACATTTAAAAAAAAGTATCGGTATTCGGTATCGCCGAGTACATGAAAAAAAAAAGTATCGGTACTTGTACTCGGTCCTAAAAAAGTGGTATCGGGACAACACTAATTATTATTATTATTACATTTGTATTAGTATTTAAAATATCCATTAACCACTTGCATACTGGGCACTTACACCCCCCTCCTGCCCAGGTAAAATTTCAGCTTCCGGCACTGCGTTGCTTTAACTCACAATTGCGCGGTCGTGCGACGTGGCTCCCAAACAAAATTTACGTCCTTTTTTCCCCACAAGTAGAGCTTTCTTTTAGTGGTAATTGATCACCTGTGTGATTTTTATTTTTTGCGCTATAAACAAAAAAGAGCGACAATTTTGAAGAAAAATACAATATTTTTTACTTGTTGCTATAATAAATATCCCAATAAAAAAAAAAAAAAACACATTTTTTTTTCTCAGCTTAGGGCGTATTCTTCTACATATTTTTGGTAAAAAAAAAAAAAAATCGCAATAAGCGACTGGTTTGCGCAAAAGTTATAGCGCTTACAAAATAGGGGAGAGAATTATTATTTTTTATTTTTTTTTACTAGAAATGGCGGCGATCTGCGATTTTTATTGGTATTGCGACGTTATGGCGGACACATCGGACACTTTTGACATATTTTTGCCGCCATTCACATTTATACTGCGATCACTGCTATAAATATGCACTAATTACAGTATAAATGTGACTGGCATTGAAGGGGTTAACACTAGGGGGTGAGGAAGGGGTTAAATGTGTATGCTAGGTGTGTTCTAACTGTGGGGGGTGACCGATCTGTGTCCCTATGTAGGAAGGAACACAGATCGGGCTCCTCCCCTCCAGAGACAGGACGCTGTCTCTGTGTAACACGGCAATGAGAGATGATCTATGAGAGATCATCTCTCATTCACCCATAGATCGCATCGCAAACGGCCACTCTGATTGGCCGTTTGCCGCGATCTGTGATTGGCCGTGTCCAAGGGACAAGGACAACACAGGGCTTCCCCGCAGCGCGCACTACAGCGCATGTTGGATATTCAGGCCCGCGCTGTTGCCGTCATCCGACGGTAGCGCGGGCCTGAAGTGGTTAAAACAAACATCATGTCACATATATTCACATTTATCAAATGAAAAAATCCTCATCAAATATCTCCCCCTCCCAAAAAAAAATAAAACATAATAATATATAATATACTGTATTTATTGGCGTATAACACTCACTTTTTTACCCTGAAAATAGAGGGTAAACTGTGCTTGTGTGCTATAGTTTCTCCTGAAACTTCCCTCTTAAAATTAGGGTGCGTGTTATACGCCTGTGCATGTCATACGCCGATAAATAAGGTATATATTTATATATATATATATACACACACAGTATATCAATAGATAAATCCCCCCACTTACCCCCCTCTCTCTTCAAAATGCATTGTGTTCATTGTGCATTACACCACCTCTTTTGACAATAACCTCTATTTATTCAATTCCAAATTCCCTTCAAAAATCGTCATTACACCTCTACAAAAAAAAAAAAAAGTTAAAAATTAAGAGACTTCTATGAGCTATATCAACGCCACTCTAAAAATATATATATATATATATATATATATATATATTGTAAGAGGCTTTTAAATGCCACGTACACACAAATTTCCAATGTAAAAAGCCCCATCAGTTTTTTCAGCAGAAATTCCGATGAATTCCATTGGCGTTTAGATATAGAACATGTTCTATTTTTCTCCGATGGAATTCTGATGTGATTTGGCCATCAAAAAGCCTGATCGTTAGTAGATATAAGAAAGGTGTACTACCGCACCTTCTCAACGCAGCTAAACGCATAGTCCCTATCTACTGGAAGCGCTCGCAGGTCCCGACAAGAGAGGAGTGGGTGGCCAAAGTAAATGAAATCAGAGAGGCTGAGCACTGGATAGCGACCTGTAGGGGTACCCTGGCTAGCTTTACTATGGTGTGGGCACCCTGGATAACATATGTCACTGACTCTGGGGAGATATCCTCAAGCCTAGATCTGGCACTACTGGAACTAGCTGAACCAGCCCTTAGACCCCGGGTGGGGGTGATCCCCTGAGCAAAGGTGGCCTGACCCTGGACATGGCCTGCTCGAAGCAGACTCGAAGACTTCTACTTGAATAGCAGGTATGCTCCTACCTATATCTCCCCTCTCCCCTTCGTCTTATTACTGTTTTCCCCTCTACTTTCTCTTCTATCTTCTTCAAGATTTTAAACTCCCCCCGTCTATGTGTAGTCTTATGGTGAACTGACCTAGGAAATTGTTTTCCCCCTTTTTTTTATTTTTCTGTTTGATCTCCAAGGACCTATGGTTCCGCCACTTTGCTAGTGTGACGTGGGCCCACGATGTATTGTGGCTGCCCTTACTCCCTCTTGGCAGGAACATGTTTCTTGCGGTGATAGGTGCTGGGAGGAGCGCCGGTGGAGGTCTGACAGAGGCATACTTGGCCCCTCTCCACTGGTGTCAATGCCAGCGAGCTATACCTTAACCACTTTAGCCCCGGGCCTGTTTTTCAGATTCGGTGTTTACGAGACTAAAACATTTTTTTTTGCTATAAAATTACTTAAAACCCCCAAACATTATATATTTTTTTTTTCTAACACTCTAGAGAATAAAATGGCAGTCATTGCAATACTTTTTGTTACACCGTATTTGCGCAGCGGTCTTACAAGCGCACTTTTTTTGGAAAAAATTCACTTTTTTAAATAAAAAAATAAGACAACAATAAATTTGGCCCAATTTTTTTACATATTGTGAAAGATAATGTTACGCCGAGTAAAATGATACCCAACATGTCACGCTTAAAAATTGCGCCCGCTCGTGGCATGGCGTCAAACTTTTGCCCTTAAAAATCTCGATAGGCGATGTTTAAAAAAATTCTACAGGTTGCATTTTTTGAGATACAGAGGAGGTCTAGGGCTAGAATTATTGCTCTCGCTCTAACGATCGCGGCGATACCTCACTTGTGTGGTTTGAACACCGTTTTCATATGCGGGCGCTACTCGCGTATGCGTTCGCTTCTGCGCGCGAGCTCGTCGGGACGGGGCGATTTAAAAAATTTTTTTTTTTGTTTTCGTATTTATTTGTATTAATTTTACCAATTTTTAACACTAAAATAAAAAATTATCACTTTTATTCCTATTACAAGAAATGTAAACATCCCTTGTAATAGAAAAAAGCATGACAGGTCCTCTTAAATATGAGATCTGGGGTCAAAAAGACCTCAGATCTCATATTTAGGCTAAAATGCAAAAAAAAAAAAAAAATTTTTAAATGTCATTTTTCAAATGACATTTAAAAAAAAATGTCTCTTTAAGACGCTGTTTGGAACTGACGTTTGACGTCACTTCCGCCCAGCAGAGCTACGGGGATGGACGAGGGAAATTTTTTCCCTCACTCGCATCCCCGCTGACCAGACGAGCGCACCCGATCGCCTCCGCCGCTACCGACGGCTCCGGTAAGCGGCGGAGAGCGCGGGAGCGCAGCGGGAGGGGGGGGGGGCACGCTCGTCCGCTACCGATAACGGCGATCTCGCGGCGATTCCGCCGCGGAGACCGCCATTATCGTTTACCCGACCGCCCACAGAAGAGATGGATATCTCGATTGTGGCAGCAGCTGCTGCCGTTACCGAGATATCCATCCTCAAAGTGCCGACGTATACCTGCGGTGGGCGGTCGGAAAGTGGTTAAAGGGACGAATGCACTATTGGACTGTTGTTTTAGGTCTGAGGTCTGAGGTCATGATACTAAGCTCACCATGCTATACTGCGAGGCTGCAGACTATACGGTAATACTTTCAATGTATTCAATGTATGTGTTTTGTATTTGACAGATTTTGCAAAAAAAAAAAAAAAGCCTGATCGTGTGTAGGCAGCATATGAGCCATACTACCATCTTATCTACCTAAAGTGAATACATACCTCTTATTCCCTATACCATAGCTAATCCAGCTACCCCCCTCCTCCGTGTCCACGTTTCCCAACCCTTCCCCCGTATGTGTTCTACCACCTCTCTCATTCCACAATCCCTTATCTATACACCTCCCCTTGGGAACAATATCAGATTACGAGAGAGAAGAGAGAAGACACATTAGCCATTTTTTAACCTACATGGCACTTTCACCCCCTTCCTGCCCAAGCCATTTTTCAGCTTTTAGCGCTGTTTCACTTTGAATGACAATTGCGTAGGCATGCAACACTGTACCCACATTTTTATTTCTTGCGCTATAAACAAAAGAAGAGGGACAAGTTTGGAAAAAAAAAAAACACAATATATTTTACTTTTTGCTATAATAAATATCCATTTTTTTTTTAACAGTTTTTCCTCAGTTTAGGCCGATATGTATTGTTCAACATATTTTTGGTAAAAAAAAAAATTGGTTCAACCGACATTTTGGTTATATATTTCGATATAGGTCCTGTCACACTTTGAATAATGCAACACTGTACCCATATTACATTTTTTTTAGACAGAGGGCCAGATTCTCAGAGGCGTTACGACGGAGTATCTCAGATACCCCGTCGTATCGCCTTTTTTTTTGTCTCGTATCTATGCGTGTGATGCTGAGCATCACTTTTGCATAGATACGCTTCTACATCCGACAAGTGTAAAAGCATTACACTTTCGGATCGTAGGTGGAATGACAACTCCGGCCACTAGGTGGCCTTTACGTTGTTTTTTCATTTGCATATGCAAATGAAGTAGTACGCCGATTCTCGATCGCTTTTACGCCGCCCCGTCGTCGCGTACGTCGTTTTCGTTCGCGTAAGGTTACCCCAGCTTCTATGTGGAGTAACCTTACGAGGTCCCGTCGGATGCCGTCGTGTCCCGTCGGACGCCATGTTAAGTATGGCGTCGGGTCAGCGTCAACTTTTTCCGTCGCTTACGTCGTTTTACTAACTCGTTCGCAAATAGGGACTTGCGTAAATGACGCTCACGTCGTTTTGACGTCGGTTTCAACGACGCTTCCCGACGTGAGCTGGAGCATGCGCACTGGGCTTTTTCCCCGGCCGGCGCATGCGCAGTTCGTTCGACGCGGGGGCGCGCTTAATTTAAATACAAGCCACCCCATTTGAATTGCGCGGGTTTACTCTTGGCGATTTATGAGACGCCAACGCAAACTACGGAGCAAGTGCTTTGAGAATAAAGCACTTGTTCTAGCACGCAGCGGCGGCGTAGTGTAAATGGCTTACGCTACGCCGCCGAAAATATATGAGAATCTGGCCCAGAGTATTTATTTTGAGGGTATTTAATCACCAATGGGTTTTTAATTCTTTGCTAAACAAATAATAATAATAATATTAATAATAAAAAGTTTTAAATACAAATGTTTTTTCTTAGTTTCTGTTTTTGCAATTTAATATTGCAATTAAAATTTTGCAAATAAGTATTTTTTCTTTCACTGATGTGGGCTGGTGAGGCTGCACTGATGGGCACTGCTGAGGCTGTGCTGATGAGGCAGCACTAATGGGCACTGATAAGCAGTATTGATGGCCACTGATAATCAGGGTAAACAATGTACTCACTGTGCCCTTTCAGATCTGCCAGTTATTGTCTCTCACAGAGAGTGTGAGGAAAGGAATGATGATAACCGGCAAGTCTGTTTAGTGTTTACATGTGACCAGCTGTGATTGGAAACATCTAAACACATTGTAAATGGCCGCTGTGATTGGCCCCTTACTGTGTTTGGCTATACCACGGCCGAGAACCAGTTAATGAGAGTTATGAAGCAAACAAGGCTGATAGTTCTGATAATTTATCTGATCTGTAGAATAGAGCTCTGCAGTGCATTGGAATTAAAGTCCCTCTTTCCTTCTCATTTGTCCCTTATTTTGGTCTGATCTATATAGTTGTATATAAAATGTACAAAAAGTGTTTCCTAGTGCTAAACCTTTCATCCAATTTCTAAATTGCTGCATTTGTCAATTTCAATAGCCAATATAATGTAATAGTAGTGGTAAAAAAAAAAAAAAGAAGAAGAAGCACTTGTGGGTTTAACTAATCATTTTTTTTGTATAATTCTCCTTTAGGGGCGTGGTAGGGGGTGTGTGTCCTTTTTGCTTTTGCTAATAAGTGTCCCTCATTCCCATGTCAAAAAGTTAGGAAGGTATGTAACTGTCCTATCAAGTATCAATACAAGAGTCATTGCTCTTAACCACTTGACAACCGCGCTATAGACAAAATACGTCTACAGCACGGTCGAGTTATTCTGAGAGGACGTCCCTGGACGTCCCAGAATCTTGCTCCCGCGCCTCCCCCCCCCCCTGGGGCGCGCTCCCGGAATCATCCGTGACCGCCAGGGCTAGAAGACTGATCCCGGTGAATCACGGATCGCAGTAAATTGCCGCCGATAGCCGCCATTTACCATGTGATCGCTCCGTCAAATGACGGAGCGATCACTTGTAAACAAACCAGCGTCATGTGATGACGCCGCTTCCTCCCTCCCCTCTCTGTACCGATTGGTACAGTGTGAGAGGAGAGGGGGAGAGGGCTGAGGCAGCAGCAGTGCTGTGGGCTGGATCTGTGACAATTGCAGTCACAGATCCAGCCATCCATGCTCAGCCATCCCTGTGCAATACTCTGCAATACGCCGCAATACCCTGGTAAATACACCGCAATACAAAAACAATGGGTATGTGCAGCGCAAATAAAGTAATAGATGAAACAGCGATATGCAAATCACAACATAAATATATATATATATGTCCTAATTGTAGGACCAAGGTGAGGATAAAGTCCCTTGTGAAAAAGGTGAGTTTGAATTCTCTGCTGGTGAGTGTGATAACAGAATCCTCCACCACACACACAATGTGCTTACCAGAAAAGATGGACCTCTTTGTGGGAGAAGGTCATGTGAGCATGTATCCAACAAGGGATAATACCAAATGATCCATGCAGTAGGAGTGTCTCCAAACAGGTGAGCAGCAAAACCAGGGCTGGCCTGCAGTGTCCGTGATCTCCACCAAAAGTTGCTGGGTGAAATCGCATCCCGTAGGGAAGAGGAGCTTATGCACGGACGTCACCCGCTGCCATCTCTCTGATGGATTGATATATTCAGCTTCCACGCTTGTTCGATATTTTTGTTTTATCCCTGTGCTACCATCAACATTGGATAGAAGAAGGTCCTGGACTGCCGCACTCCTTAAAACGATGTCTTTATTAACAACTTCCAGACCGCCTTATGAGTTTATACGGCGGCACTTTAACCACTTAAGGACCGCCGCACGCCTATGTACGTCCACAACATGGCTCGTACAGGCACAAGGGCGTACATTTACGTCCTCGCCTTCGTGCGGTTCGGGGGTCCGATCGGGACCCCTTCCGCGGTGTGCGGCGGTCCCCCTGGCTCTGGGAGCGATCGCCGACGAACGGGCGGATGTCCGTTTTTTTTGGCCCCCCCCCCCCCCGCGATCGCTCCCAGCCAATGGGAGCGCTCCCCCTTCGTGTCACTTCCTCCTCCTGTGTTTACACAGGAGGAGGAAATGATGGCATCTCTCATCGCAGCGGTGTTTCCCACCGCTGCTGATGAGAGAAGACATCCACAGTAAGTGTGCACCAACACAACACTGACACACACACACATAGGCACATTAACCCCTTGTGATCAACCCACCCCACCCCCCTGTCACAGTGTCACTGAATGCAGTGATCTAATCACTGCATTTAGTGTCAGTGTGCCAGGCAGTGTGAAAGTTAGTTAGTGTTAGGTTCAGGATAGCCCTCGTACCCCCCCCAATAAAGTTTTAACCCCCTGATCACTGCCCTAGTTAAACCTTTCACTCCCTGTTGCCAGCGTCACTAAGCGATCATTTTTATGATCGCTGTATTAGTGTCGCTGTTCCCGCTAGGTAGCTATTTTTTTTTTTTTGCGATTTTTTTTTTTTTTTTTTACTAAAGACATGTGGCTGAATTAATTTTGGCCTAAATGTTTTACTAAAATGTAGTTTATTTGATTTTTTTTTATAACAAAAAGTAAAAAATTGTGATTTTTTTCAAAATTGTCGCTCTATTTTAGTTTATAGCGCAAAAAATAAAAATCGCAGAGGCGATCAAATACCAGCATATGTGTCCGGGTCTTAAGTGGTTAAAGATGGATATGTCGGTAACGGCAGCAGCTGCTGCCACAACCGGGATATCCATCTTTAGTGTGAGCGGTCCTGTAAAAGATAACGGCGTTCTCCGCATCGGATTCGCAGCGAGATCGCCGTTATCGGCGGCGGGAGAGGGCCTCCCCTCCCGCCGCTCTCCGCTGCTTACCGGAGCCATCGCTAGCGGCAGAGGCGATCGGGTCCGCTCGTCTGCTGTGTGGGGATGCGAGTGAGGGAAATATGTTTCTCACCCGTCCCCATAGCTCTGCTGGGTGGAAGTGACGTCAAAACGTCAATCCCGCCCAGCGTCTTAAAGAAACATTTTTTTTTTTGTCATTTGAAATGACAGTTTCAATTCTTTTTTTTTTTTTTGCATTTTAGTCTAAATATGAGATCTGAGGTCTTTTTGACCCCAGATCTCATATTTAAGAGGACCTGTCATGCTTTTTTCTATTACAAGAGATGTTTACATTCCTTGTAATAGGAATAAAAGTGATCAATTTTTTTTCCAGTGTAAAAAATAATAAAATATATAAAAATAAATAAGAAAAAAAATGTTTAAAGTGCCCTGTCCCGACGAGCTCGCGCGCAGAAGCGAACGCATACGTGAGTAGCGCCTGCATATGAAAACGGTGTTTAAACCACACAAGTGAGGTATCACCGCAATCGTTAGAGCGAGAGCAATAATTCTAGCCCTAGACCTTCTCTGTATCTCAAAAAATGCAACCTGTAGAATTTTTTAAACGTCGCCTATCGAGATTTTTAAGGGTAAAAGTTTGACGCCATGCCATGAGCGGGTGCAATTTGTAAGCGTGACATGTTGGGTATTATTTTACTCGGCGTAACATTATCTTTCACAATAAATAAAAAAATTGGGCCAAATGTATTGCTGTCTTATTTTTTAATTCAAAAAAGTGAATTTTTTCCAAAAAAAGTGCGCTTGTAGGACCGCTGCGCAAATATGGTGTGAGAAAGAGTATTGCAATGATTGCCATTTTGTTCTCTAGGGTGTTAGAAAAATATATATATATATATATATATATATATATAATGTTTGGGGGTTTTAAGTAATTTTCTAGCAAAAAAAACAGTTTTAGTCTTGTAAACACCAAATCTGAAAAACACCCACGGTACTGAAGTGGTTAAACAAATAAAATCCAAAAACAACCAAAGCGATGCAGTCAAAATGAAGTGAACAACAAGAAAAAGGTGGCTTAAATGTTTCACATCATGTGATGCTTACTCGTGTGCTACCATCAGCATATACCTCTTTTTATGTCCCTCTCCTTTTATTCAAATAAACATACAGAGGCCATTTAGATCGTTTCCTTTATTTTTTTTGGTCATGCATTCCAATGCGATTTCACCCAGCAACTTTTAGTGGAGATCACGGACACTGCAGGCCAGCCCTGGTTTTGCTGCTCACCTGTTTGGAGACACTCCTACTGCATGGATCATTTTGTATTATCCCTTGTTGGATACATTCTCACATGACCTTCTCCCACAGAGAGGTTCATCTTTTCTGGTAAGCACATTGTGTGTGTGGTGGAGGATTCTGTTATCACGCTCACCAGCAGAGGATTCAAACTCACATGTATGTGTTTTGGTGGCCCACATTTGCGCAGGCACAGCAGCCCATTCATTTAAATGGGCCGCCATGCCTGCGTTTCCTGCAAAGAAAAGCGCATGCCTCATGTAATAGGCTGCGCACACGGCACAACTATGCCCATCAAGCAATGAAATACAGCACTGTCTGTCCATTCTGCTGTGACTTCTCTGCAGTTCCTGCACTGTCAAACTTGCTGCATTTTTAGACATTTAGGTCACGCTTTAAAAAACACAGTGCGTTTGTGTATGCAAGAACTGCAGGTAAGTAGCATGGTGCAAAAGCAGAATGAATTTCAAGGCAACTGTATTTTTAAAATGCTGAATGCACCTTTTTTCTGCAGGAAACAAAGGCATGGCAGCCCATTCAAATCAATGGGCTGCTGTGCCTGCACAAATGAGGGCCGCCAAAACACATACATGTGAACCAGTCAGGCCCAAAATAGGCTGGAGGGGGGCCCAAAAAAAATGTTTGCCCAGGGCCCAAACCATATTAATGACGGCCCTGGCTGTGATTTGCATATCATTGTTTCATTTATTACTTTATTTGCGCTGCACATACCCATTATTTTTGTATTGTTTCTATAGGCTTGTGATTACCTATTTGTGTTCAGCTAGCATTTCATTTTGTTTATTCATATAGGTTGTTTTCACTTCACTGCAATACCCTGTGCAATTTGCCGCAATACCCTGTGCAATTTGCCGCAATACCCTGTGCAATTTGCCGCAATACCCTGTGCAATTTGCCGCAATACCCTGTGCAATACTCTGCAATATATACCCCCACCACCCTCCGGTGCTTCTACCCGCTCACCGCTGTGATGAAAGCCAGGATTATTTTTTCAGACTTCCCAGCCTAGAGGTGAGATGTGGGGTCTTATTGAAGGGATTTTTGTGGAAAAAAGTGTCAAACTAAATATATATATAAACTATATAACTATATATATATAAAAAATGTAAGTGCCCCTGTCCCCGTGTGCTCGCATGCTGAAGTGAAAGCCTCCTCTGTAAGTAAAAACATGTAACCAGTAAAAATATTTAAAGCATCGCCTATGGGGATTTTTAGTAGGGAAGTTTGGCGCCGTTCTATGAGCGTGTGCAATTTTGAAGAGTGACATGTTGGGTATCTATTTACTTGGCATAAATTCATCTTTCATATTATGCAAAAACATTGGGCTAACTTAACTTTTTTTTTTTTTAAGTTGTAATGACCGCCATTGTATTCTCTATGGCCTTTGCTAAAAAAGCATATATAATGTTTTGGGGTTCTATGTAATTTTCTAGCAAATTATGATTTTAACACGTAGGAGAGAAATGTCAGAATTGGCCTGGGTGCTCCAGAATGCCTGATGGTGTTCCCTGTAAGTTGGGCCTCTATATGTGGCCACGCTGTCTCACACATATGGTATCGCCATACTCGGGAGTAATAGCAGAATGTGTTTTAGGGTGTAATTTGTGGTATGCATATGCTGTGTGTGAGAAATAACCTGCTAATATGAAACTTTTGTGGGAAAAAAAAATGAAAAAAAAAAAACCTTGATTTTTGCAAAGAATTGTGGGGGGAAAAATGACAACTTCAAAAAACTCACCATGCCTCTTTCTAAATACCTTGGAATGTTTGTGGACTCTACAACTTTCACAAAGACCAAATAATATACACAAATTTGGGTTATTTTTTTTACCAAAGATATGTAGCAGTATAAATTTTGGCCAAAATGTATGAACAAAAATTACAAATGTTCTAAATTTTATAACAAACGAGAAATTCATTTTTTTTTTTTTACAGAATTTTCACTCTATTTTTTTGCACTATAAAAAAAAAAAAAAAACACAACAGTGATTAAATGCCACCAAAAGAAAGCTCTATTTGTGTGAGAAAAATGACAAAAAAATCATATGGGTACAATGTTATATGACTGAGTAATTATCATTCAAATTGTGAGAGCACCGAAAGCTGAAAATTGATGGTTAGGAAGGGGGTTTTACGTACCCAGTGGTCAAGAGGTTAACAAAAAAAACAAAAAACACTTTTTTAGAGGCCAGGTTATGGGCAGATGACAAGACATCACAATTTTAATAAACAATATCGTGCTATTCTACTCCTCCAAGTATTCTAATGCCTCGTTTCCACTGAACGGAACAGTTCGGGTTGGTACATTTTAGAGCGCTTAGAATGGTCCGGTCTATTCTTGTAAGCCTTTTCACTGCAAGTCGGACTGTCCCGGGCCATTCAGGGTTTAGAAAAAATGCCTAGGGTGTTCACCAATCAGTGGAATGTATTGTAGGTCCGCCCTAACAGAACCGTTCCATTTTCTATGGCCCCACATCTGAAGCAGGACCCAGAATGGTCCGGTACGGTTCGGTTTTATGGCACACTTTTATAATGGAATCACCCAAAATAGTGTAGTGTACCGTACCGTACGAACCGATCCGCTCAGTGGAAACGAGGCATAAGATAGGTCACTAAGGTCCAACTTACTGAACTTCGCCAAGATCCTGCTCTCACCCATACTCTCAAGCCGCATACACACGACCATTTTTAATGTTCTAGAAAAAACTATGTTTTTTTTTTCTACGTGATTCTTGTCAGGCCTGCCTTGCCTACACACGATCGTGAAAAAAAATGCTTGAGCAAAGCGCGGTGACGTACAACACCTACAACAGCACTATAAAGGGGAAGTTCCATTGGGATGGCGCCACCCTTTGGGCGGCTTTTGCTGATTTCGTGGTAGTAAAAGTTTTGGTAAAACGATTCGTAATTTTCAGTCTTCGTGCTTCTCAGTCTGTTAGTGTGACGAATGTGCAATCTCCATTACAAACGCTAGTTTTACCAGAACGAGTGCTCCCATCTCATAACTTGCTTCTGAGCATGCACGTTTTTTTTTTTTTTCACGTCGTTAAAGCCTACACACGACCGTTTTCACAATGTGAAAAACAACGTGAAAAATTAGAGCATGTTCTAAATTTGTAATGCCCATTTTTCACATCAAGAAAAATGCCCTCGAGCCTACAAACGATCGTTTGTAATGACCAATTTAAAAAATATAATTTTTCACGTCATGAAAAACAGTCGTGTGTACGCAGCATTACAGTAGACACCTCATAACAGCATGTGCTAAAGCAGAAGGAGATAAAGCAAAAGCTTACTATATTAAAAGGGGAGTCAAGGATGGCGCTCATTATTGCCCTTACAGTCCATTTGGGAACTATAAGCCATCTCCCACTTTGGCAGGCTATTTAAAAGGGAAAAGATGAGAGAGACCATGCTCTCTCAGAGATGGTGTGTCTGTTAGTAAGGTGAACACTCAAAATAAAACAAAATTGGTTTAAGAAAGTACAAAAATGTATTAATATTGTAGGAAAAAAATGACAGTCATAGATACAAATAGACCATGGAAGAATGCTGGATGCATGATATTAGATGGTAGCTGATGCTGGAAGCCGACATGTTTCGCAGGAATGCGTCGTCAGAGCGCCGCATCCATCTAAATTTACATCTGATTATACAAGACATAAAGCATGTCATTAGTATAAAAACAAACATACATTTAGTAAGATAATTACAATTTTACTCATATTCAATTCAATATATTTTATTTAAGTATAGTCGCAGCAATCGGCTGCACGTGCTCACCTGGTCTAAAAGCTTTGAAAGGTTTACATACAACGCTAACCGGGCATCAAAAATGAGAGAGCTTGGATCAGTTCCCGAGATTGGACATCCGGTGGGGGCCAAACCCACCCAAGTAGTACGTGGGGCTACTGGACCTTGTTAACAATCACTGTGGTGCATTTCGATAGAGATCTATGGAATTTAAGTGGGATAAAAACATAATAGCTAAGGAAATTAGAATAAAAAAGATATTTGTTTCACAAAGCTGGTAAAGGTATATAGGGGAGGTTATGCACATATGTAATTAACAATCAACTACAATTGTGCTAATTTAAATGGAACTTGCCAAAATGTGCATATATCGCAGGACAGCTACTAACTGTGAATGCAGCTTATCCTAATGTACCAACGTCCCGCTAATATGGAAATGGAAATTAATGTGGGCTAATAAAGTGGACTTTTGGCGGTACAGGTAATAGTGTAAAAAACTATAAATATTTATTAGTAAACGCTGTACTATGGGCGCCGCCATTTTGGTGTTCATGGCGCATGTGCGGTAAATGCCGTCCCCAGGAAGTGACATCATATCCGGTCGGAGTGGCGCACTTTCGGCGGAGACAATTTTTAAAAACGGCAGACGCTGTTTGTTTTGGCTGAGTTACCTCTCGTTTAAGGCGCCGGATTATGGGCGCCACCAGTCTGGCGCTCACAGCGCATGTGTGTCTAATGCTGTCCCCGGGAAATTACATAATTTCCATCCGTAATGGCGCATTTCCGGTGGGGATACCATTTAAAAGCGACAGACACTGTCTGCTTGCTGTTATACACAGAGGCACGGCGGCCACACAGGACCATCCTTTTGTTTCCCAGTGCTATTCTCTCTGGCTATTTATTGTTAAGGTAACTATTTATTTTGGCTTAAGGTTAATGGGCTATTTTTTGTACATGTAATTGTACCTTATAGCTGTCTGGGTGCGTGACTTCTAGTAACTTTATACTGTTCATTTTTTTTTTTTTTTTTTTTTTAGATAATGCTGAACCACTGAAGGGATTACCAAAAAATCCCCCTTCTCTTTCTGCCTTCACGTTGAGGTGTTTTACCCCCTCTCTGAAGTTTAGCTTCAACGGTGAGCTTATTTTTTTTATTTTAATTTTTTTACCACAATTCTCACTATCTATACGTGCAGTATGGGTCACTTTTGTGACTTTTTCTTGCACGTAAAAGAGGTTTCTGTCCCTGTGTGTGTTCCCCTAAATTTTTCATCCTTCTTTTTTTTGTACATTTCAGAACACTCACCATATGCCCAGGAGGCTGGTTGGGTAAATACGTTGTATATATCTTATTCTACCACTAGCGGTCGGACCAACATTTTCTCGGAAACTTGATTGATCTGTAAGTGGATGAATTAATAATTTTTTGCCCAAACTCTTGAAATACCTTAATGTTGTCTTCTAATTAGATTAACAACTTAAACATTTAGGTCTACTGTGGCTATCAGGTTGCCTTCACCTTCATAAATAGTCTTTAGGGGTCACCTATAGTGTTGCTCACGAATATTCTTTTATTTTTTCAAATTTATTTTTAAACCGATCACATCCTAGTGATCTCCATCGACGTCTAAAAGCATTGCTGATATGATTAGAGACCCTGGGCCGAGTAGCTGAGGCGATCCTTTTATGTTGCCGAATATTCGCAATGCGAATATTCGTATTACGAATATTCGCGAATACTTTTCTGCCCTTCTGTGTTTTGTGTGTATTTAGTGCATATTAGTTTAGTAATCCAGGAAATGATCTCCGTTTTCGGGTGTTGACGAGAATTTCGCAATCAATTTCGCATTCGCATTAGCGAAATTTCGCATTAGCGAAATTTTGCAAATTTTTTTTTTTTATAAAATATCACGAATATTCGATATTAACGAATATTCTTCTATATATTCGTGAAATATCGCGAAATCGAATATGGCGTATTCCGCTCATCACTAGTTACCTATAACATCCATGAACAATATCAGTATTACTTTTACTTTACCTATTTTAGGTTGTTAGACTGTGGGGTCTTTTAGATCTAGCTAGGGGCACATGCATTGGGTGGTTTCCCTGACGCTTTACGCAGGTAGATTTAAATGGCAGTTTTTCCTTTCTTTTCTTTTTAAATATTTTAACTGTGATTTGTATGTAGCGCTACCCCCGAAGGAGCCGCTGGTTAAGTACTGGGATTGGCACACCAAGTTACCCTGGTAATGTCTAGGGGTGAAATGCCAGTGGCGGAGAAATGAGCGAATGTCCAGACAGTCATAAAAGTTTCCTTCAATGCCTTTTTATTTTGCAGCCAACAAGGCAAACATCATCTTCAGTTTAAGGAAAGGAAAGCTGATGAAGGAAGGATAAGAGAACCTTGTATCAGGCCTGGATGTGAACAGGGCAGACTTGCCCTCGACAATAGCAATAGTTGAACTCGTCGCCACTCCCTAGTGGAGTGGGTAAATTGCCCACGGGCAGGTTCCCCACACTAACCTGGCAGCCGAGGTGTCACTTCAGATCGCTGGGAGGAACAGGTCTCTCTATCTCAGACCTGGCTCTAATGCCGCGTACACACGATCCCTTTTTGTGATGAAAAAACATCATTTAAAATGATCGAACATGCTTGAATTTTTTTGTGTCGTTTTTCAAAATGTCATTTTTTGTGTCATAAAAAGTGATCGTGTGTGGGCAAAACAACGTTTAAAACAACGTTTTTAAACCCGCGCATGCTCAGAAGCAAGTTATGAGACGAAGCTTCAATGGAACAGAGTGCCGTCGAACGTGGTGTACGTCACCATGCTTTGCTAGAGCTTTTTGGAAAAACGATGGTGTGTATGCAACGTCGTTTTGGAAAATGAAGTTTGAAAAAGGTCGTTTTGTTTCGTGAGATAAAATGACGTTTTTTCCCTAGGTCGTCTTTCAGGACAGCACCTTAGAGAGATCCCGGCTCCTCCCCTTCTAGGAAACACCGCCTTCTTCAGATCTTTAAAGCCTCATCCTTCCCACTGGCCCTTCAGTTATGGTGTTTCCTCCGGTGGGGAGACATCGCTGGGGAACCAGGGCTGTTAGCTGGTGAGGCTAAGGCAGTTTTTTGTTTCAGAGAAGGGCAGGATCCGGGAGGGGCCCGGTATTGCTGCTCTCTGATCTTTTCAAATTTGGCGCCAGGTAAAAACGGGGGCGTTGTACTTACCTATCGCGGCGCCGTGCATCCCAGCGCACTTTTGGGAAAGATTGCAGCTGGGAGGTCCGCTCTTTTTCGCGCGCCTAGGGTGGCGCTGTGTGTAGGATCCACTTCCCCCTCCATTCTCAGCCTGGAGCCCAGTGGCTGCGCCGGACGGCGGCCAAGCAAAGGTCAGTGGAACCCTGGGGTGGTGTTCCCTGATTCACAAAACCCCTGTTAGCTCCACAGGTGTGTTTTCCCTTACAGGGGATTTGTTGTTTGGACCTGGTCTGGAGGCAGTCCTAGACCGGACCGCCGACAAAAAGAAAGCAATTCCCGTTAAAAATAAGTTTGGGGAACAGCCAAAAAAGAGGTTTCGATTTCGTGGGAAATCAGAGATACCCAGGTCAGGTCCCCAGAAGAAAGGTTGGGGACAGAAGGGGAAGGGTCGAGGGGGAGCAATTTTTCGCCTTCCTGAACCCCCCAAAAAGACCAACTGACTCCCAAACAGTGGGAGGAAGATTGGGAGTCTTCCTCCCACAGTGGGAGATGATTACCTCCAACCTGTACATCTTGGAGATCATCCGAAGGGGTTACAGGCTAGAATTCTTAACCCCTCCCCCCCCCTCAGACTGTTAATTACCAACCTGCCGAAATGTGTGGAAAAATCTTGTGCCCTCCTCTCCTCAGGGAGATAGGCGGGGGTTTCTACTCCCACATCTTTGTGGTCCGCAAGCCGTCGGGAATGTTCAGGCTTATCCTCAACCTAAAACCTTTAAATACCTTGGTCAGGTACAAGAGGTTCAGAATTGATTCGATCCATTCTGTAAAAGCCCTTCTCCCGCCAAACTACTTTATGGCTTCGATAGACCTAAAGGATGCTTACCTACATATCCCCATAGCGGAGGAACATCAGAAGTTCCTGAGGCTAGCAATAAACACCGGGGATCAGGTACTGCACCTACAATTCAGAGCCCTTCCTTTCGGCTTGTCATCTTCCCCCCGCATATTCACAAAGGTAATGGCAGAGGTCTTGGCCTGCCTGCTACTCAGGGGAATCCTGATAGTTGCATATCTGGACGACCTTCTATTGTTCTCTCCCTCCCCGGAACAATTGAATCTGGACTTACAGTCAGCCAGAGACATTCTGGAAAGCTTGGGTTGGCTCATAAATTCAGAAAAATCCAACCTAATCCCGTCACAGAGGGTGTCCTTCCTAGGATTTGTGCTGGACTCGACAGATCAAAAGGTTTTCCTTCCCCCAGAGAAGGTTCAAAAAGTGGACAAGGCCATGCTGTTTCTGCAGGGCAGCGGCCAGGTCTCTATAAGAAAGGCTATGTCCACCCTGGGGTTGCTGACCTCCACCCTTCCAGCAGTACAGTGGGCGGGCCTTCATTTCCGTCCCCTTCAACTCTTCATCTTGAAGGTTTGGGACCACAGCCCGGGGTCATTGGATTCCCTAGTCTCTGTCCCAAGTCAAGTCAAACGGTCCCTCTGGTGGTGGAGAAGGGGGGCAAACTTGTCTCAAGGCCTAGAGTGGATCCTACCCATATCCAGGACGGTCACAACCGACGCCAGCAACACAGGTTGGGGAGCACATATGGGTTCCTGCTGGGTACAGGGCACCTGGGCGTCAGTAGATGCAGCGAAGTCCTCCAATTGGAGGGAATTAAGGGCAGTGTCACTGGCCCTTGTCTCATTTCAAAAGGATCTGCGGGGTCACCACGTTCGAGTTTGCACGGACAACTCGTCGGCAGTGGCTTGCATCAACAGGCAGGGGGGCACAAGGTGCGGCTCCCTCTGGCTTCCCTCTGGCTGTTGGCAGAAGCCATTCTCAAATGGGCCGAGATCAATGTCCTGTCCCTGTCGGCCTTACATCTGAAGGGGGATCAGAACTGCTTAGCAGACTTCCTCAGCAGAACAACGCTGAGGGAGGGCGATTGGTCACTGAGTCAGGAGGTTTTCAGGATGATAGCCCAGAGATGGGGGCCGCCATGCGTGGACCTCTTTGCCTCCAGGCAGAACGCCAAGGCGGACAGGTTCTTTTCTCTAAGCAGGTACGATGGAGCTTTAGGGATAGATGCACTAGCTCAGAAATGGGGAATTTTTCAGGTGTTATGCCTTTTCCCCTCTGGTTCTGATCCCTGCAGTGTTGAGGAAATTTCAACAGGAGAACACAACCTTAATTCTAATTGCCCCATATTGGCCCAGGAGACTGTGGTTTTCAATCCTAAAGAACTTGGCTGTAGAGCCCCCCTGGATTCTACCAGCTTGGGACAACCTTCTCACTCAAGGTCCAGTCTGCTGCCCTCACGTAGACAGATGGAACCTTGCGTCCTGGTTTCTGAGGAGGAGTTGCTAAGGGGAAAAGGGTTTTCAGATCGCTTGGTTGCGACCCTCCTAAATTGTAGGAAAAAGGAAACGCAAACCATCTACCACAAAGTGTGGAGACGTTTCAATTCATGGTGCTCTGAAAGCTCCTTTAGTGTACACAGTTCCGTAGCAGTACTAGAGTTCCTACAGGCGGGGGCAGATAAAGGATTGGCTCTCAGCACCTTGAAGGGACAGGTGTCAGCCCTGAGTGTATTTTTAGAGAAAAATCTAGCAGGGGATCCCTGGATAGTGAGATTTTTTAAATCTTTGAGTAGGCAGAGGCCAGTTGGTGTGACCCCTTTTCCCGTGTGGGATCTTTCCTTAGTTTTGCAGGCCCTTACGGGAGATCCTTTTGAACCATTGGGGTCATGCTGTTTGAGGTTAATCACTCTCAAAACTGCATTTTTGGTAGCGATTCGACCGGCGTCGAGTAAGTGAAACTTCCCTCTCAATAAAACTCCTTTTTTTCAGGTTTTTCCGGATCGTATTGTTTTTAAGACCGATCCGGACCTTTTTGCCAAATGGCCTCGAAGTTCACATCCAGGAAATTATTCTGCCCTTTTTGTTCAACACACCCGGTGAGAAAAATAATATTTATTTTTCACAACCTAGATGTAAGGAGGTGCGTCCTTCAATATTTGGAGTGCACCAAACAGTTTAGAAAATCAGACTCCCTTTTTGTATTATTTTCAGGGGCTAGAAAGGGTTCTAGAGCCTCCAGGCGTACTATAGCGGGCTGGATTAGAGCAGCTATTATTCAAGCTTATGTGTTAAAGGGGATGGAGCCTCCAGTGGGAATCAGGGCACATTCTACTAGAGCAGTGGCGACTTCACAGGCGGAATGCGCTGGTGCTTCTCCGAAGCAGATCTGCAGAGCTGCGACATGGTCAAGTTTTGCTACTTTCGTGAAGCACTACAGACTAGACTTGCTGTCAGCACAGGACCAGGCATTTGGTCGTAAGGTGCTACAGGCAGTAGTCCCACCCTAAGGTAAGGTGCTCGCTTATCCTCTCTAAGGTGCTGTCCTGAAAGACGACCTAGGGAAAAATGGAGTTACTTACCGGTAACATCCTTTTTCAGGAGTCTTTCAGGACAGCACCACTACCCACCCAGGGTTTGAAGATTGGAGGACTCATCACATAAGGACATCAGGTAAGATAAAGAATTGTTGTATGATGTTGTCTTGTGTCTCCCCAGTTGGCCGGAGGTACTCTGAAAGAACTGAAGGGCCAGTGGGAAGGATGAGGCTTTAAAGATCTGAAGAAGGCGGTGTTTCCTAGAAGGGTAGGAGTCGGGATCTCTCTAAGGTGCTGTCCTGAAAGACTCCTGGAAAAGGATGTTACCGGTAAGTAACTCCATTTTTTTCATCACAAAAAGTGATTGTGTGTACGCGGCATAAGGCCTCTGTAACCGGCCTTTTTTTTCAGGAAGCTGGATGAGTGACCAGAGCGAATCCTCCCAGTAAATTTCCTGTAGCATAGGTCACCGGGTGACAGCAAAGTGTACCTGTCAGCATTCCGGTCACCAGATCCCCGATTGGTTCGTTCAAGCCCTGTTGGACAACCTGCCTCCGGGGCTCTCCTCAAGCCAAATTCCCCTCCGCCAATCGTACGTCACCCAGCCTGGGATCTCATCAAAATGAGACTAGGACTAGATGGACTACGACGGCAAAAAAGGGCCTTACAAAAACCCCAATAAACTCAAGGCCCAGATCATGAATAAGGTACGCTTTTTATTGCAGGTGGTGTATATATATACAGTTCAAGAATAGATGTCTCAAGGTTCATGTTTGTGTGGGCATAATAATTGGTTGTTCTATTTAAGACCTTTTTATGTAAGAAAAGGTCTTTTTATGTGAGACCAATTTTTTATTTAATGTAGATGTGTTAACTAGATTTAAATAATCCAAGTTAAGTCAATATACATTAAAAGGAGAGTATGCTCAGCAAAGCAGTTGATTACACATATGGACTCAGTAGCACAATGGTTGGCATGGCCGATCTGGCCTATAGGCTCACTATGCAAGCTGCTTAGGTTGCCGCAAAGCTGCGAAGGGCCCCCCAAATAACTAGAGGCCCCGTCTGGTAAGAAGTCATTTTCGCCCCCTAACCCCCGCTTCTCAACTCGCTGGCTGCATGGGAGAAGAGGCAAGAAGTCAGCACCCCTTGCTTCTCAATTTAATGTAAGTCATTTCCGACAACAGAACACCCCCTCCCCCCACTTCTCAACTTTCTTTAATGTGACATGTCACTGTCGTCAGCGCCCCCTGCTTCTCATTTTTAATGTGCCATGTCATTTTGCTTCGGGCCCCAGGGAGGTCAGGATCGGCACTGAGTGTTGGTCACAAGAACAACCTAGTTAGCATGTCACACAGAGGTGATCCAGTGTATACTTGTTGTTTTCCTAAGTAGGAAACTTGGCCAAAGATAGAGAAATGCAGCAGCTTTGGTAATGGATAAAATCCTGTGTTAAGCTTAGGATTGTAAAAACAGACAATTGTACGACACTTTTTAAAAAGAATAATTGATATTCCTCTTTCAGGCCTCTAATCTTTTTGATTCATCTATCCTACTATTACTTTTAGCAAAGAAAATCTCACTAGGCCGCAATTGCCCATGCTGCAGCAGTGCCCAACAGCCGACCCGCAACCACCACACAGTGCAGCAAGTCCCACACCTCGCCGATGTCCCAACCCGCCAGGAAGTGCAAAATGCCACCACATCAGGTCAGTGTCATACAGCACAGCTTCAGGAAATACATGTAGGCCTGCATAATTTTAATACGTGTTTTTTTTCCCAAATTTCAGGTGTACGAGCTGTTAGGGGCGGCTTAGACACCGACAGTGCCCAGGTGCTAATTGGGGAGATAATTTTCTGCAGTGAACAAATAGAGGACACAAACCTCGCCCTCGAAGATCATAAAGAACAACAAGAAGGTGGTCCAAAACCTGAAAAATCTTATTGATATTCTGGGGAGGGTTTTAAAAAAAAAAAAAACAATAGATGTAGACAATTATTTAAATGCCAAAATATAGTTCTTAAAAATAAACAATTTCTATTTTGATATTTAAAAAAAAATGAAAATCACACATTTTAAGTGTGATACAATAAATATTTTTGAATACTCAACAATGTCTGGCTTCTTATTATATCAATGCTGCCTAAAAGAACAAATCTAGATTAGTGGTGATTACATTGACAATGATGAGTATTTAGTACAGGAAAATAAACATGACATTATGATAACGTCGGAGAAAGCTAGAATGAACTCAAATTAGAAAAGAATCGTACAAAGAAAATTACTAGAACAGGGGCAGAAAAATTGGGCCTTAGGCACAACACAACACTGCAACCCTTCACAGATACTGTAATTGGAGCGCAACAAAGAGCTACGTGCAAAGTATTGCATCAAAAATTGTTATTAGATGCCCCTGTTAATCAGAGGCACAAAAATGTGGCCTTAGGCACTGGTGTCAGAGCCCAGAAACAAAAAATTTCTTAATAGCTATCAGCAAGAAAAGTGAGGAGGAGAAGGATATTCCATCAGCAGCATAACAGGACAGTCACTCAGCATCAGCATACGCAGTCTCAAAGGGATCTGACCTTTCAAAAAATATATATATTTATCAGTTACATCAGCATCAGGTGCTTGGTAGCTGGTGTTGATCCAAGCATAATTCATTTTGATGAAGGTCAGACGATCAACAGAGTCGGTGGAGTGGCGCACCCTGTGATCGGTCACAAAGCCTCCAGCAGCACTGAATGTGCGTTCTGAAAGAACACTGGATGCAGGGCAAGCCAGTAGCTCAATTGCGTACTGGGCAAGCTCTGGCCAGTGATCCATCCTCAAGACCCAGTAAGCCAGAGGATTTTCGGTAGGGAAGGTGTCCAGTCGGATCTTGCCCCTAGGTATTCCCGCACCATGTAAACCAGACGCTGGCGATGGCTGCTGGAACCGGTCAGACCTTGGGGCTGCGAACTAAAAAATTGTCTGAACGCAACGGTCCGATGGCCACCTTCTCCCCACCGCTCCTTCTGTGACTCACCGAAGCCTCAGCAAGACGTTATCCAGGGCCAGGATTTGGTAATCCCCCCCGGTTCTGGGAACGCATTACACAGACCATTCTGCAAGGCCTCCCGCAGAAGTTTCATCTTCTGCTCCCTCTGCGATGGCAAGATAAGGTCCGCAACCTTACTCTTGTTACGTGGATCAAGGAGAGTTGCCAGCCAGTAATGATCCCTCTCCTTGATAGCACCTACACAAGGATCCTTACGCAGGCTTTGCAGGATCAGGGAGGCCATGCAGCGTAGGTTTGCAGAGGCATTCAGGGCACAGTCCTCTGGGTCACTGAGGACGACAGGATCCGCAGCCACCTCATCCCAGCCACTTAAAAGTCCACGTGTTCCTTGGGACTGTAAATGATCCCTTGAAGACTGCTGATGCTGAGTGCTAGGCTCCACCTCCATGCTGCTGATACAATCATCCTCACTGTGCCCATTAAATGCAGCCATTGTGCCCATCAAATGCAGCCATTGTGCCCATCAAATGCAGCCACTGTGCCATCAATTGTCGCCACTGTGCCCATCATTTGTCACCACTGTGCCCATCAATTTTCGCCACTGTGCCATGCCAAACGCAGCCACTGTGCCATGCCAAACGCAGCCACTGTGCCATGCCATCAAACGCAGCTACTGTGCCCATCAATTGTCACCACTGTGCCCATCAATTGTCACCACTGTGCCATGCCATCAAACGCAGCCACTGTGCCATCAATTGTCACCACTGTGCCATGCCAAACGCAGTCACTGTGCCATTAATTGTCACCACTGTGCCCATCAAATGTCACCACTGTGCCATGCCATCAAACGCAGCCACTGTGCCATCAATTGTTACCACTGTGCCCATCATTTGTCACCACTGTGCCCAGCAATTGTAGCCACTGTGCCCTGGAAAAAATGCTGCCACTGTGCCCTGGAAAATGCCCCCCCCCCCCCCCCGCCTGGCACTTGCCTTTCTGGGGTCAGCCATTCTGCTTTTACCATCCCTCGATGTCTTCTCCCGCCCTCAATGACGATTCAGCCAATCAGGTTACCGGTAACCAGGCCAACCAGCTGCCGTTATTCAGATGGCAGGCGCTCGCCAGGGGGCCGGCCATCTGAATAATCAGCGGCAGAAATACATAGATTCAGTGGTGGTACGAGAGCCAGAGAGGGCGGCACTCCCTCTATCCATGCACCACCACTGTTTTAGGTGCATTTTTCATTACACGTTTTTGATCCATTAAAGTCTATGGAACCAAAAACACAACCTGCTGGTCCCTGAAACTTTCCATAAAATGCACAGATGTAAACCACATTCATAGGAAACCATGTTACATGGACTGTAGTGAGTTTCTGATAAACTGAAAACCCACAAAAAAAAAATACATAGCTGACAGGTGCTTGTATCTACACAAGCAATGCTGTATTCTGATGGGGGGACCCCCCACTGTCAGAATACACTGATTAGTGCTGTAGCAGAATTATTATGAAAAGAGTTTTTGATAGGTAAGGAATTTCTGGGACTTCTGAGCTGCTCCATAGATGTATTCCATACACACACATTATGAGTTATTAAAATACATTTTTTAACAGGATATAATGAGTATGTGGGAATACATTTGTGTAACACCTCAGAAGTCCCAGGAATTTCTAACCGGTTCAAGAATTGCATGTTCTCTGTCAGTAAACCTGCAAAGTACAGTGCAGGTTAACAGCACATAATTGTATAGTGAAAAAGGCAGAGGAGGTCAGTACTCACAGGTAAAGGGCTGCTATCTGTCTTTAGATCTTCATCATCCCCAGGGAGAGCTGTGCTGTGTGCTGGACAGGGGGAAAGAGATCCGGGGTGCACTCAGTCAGTGTGTGATCTCTTCCTTTTCCTGCTCCTCCTCACACCTGTACTGGAGCTGTGAAAGGCACTGAAAGCCCCGACTGACTCAGCCAGACAGGAACCGAGGAGAGAGACAGTTTCCCCCAAATGCTGCATCGTAGAGGAGATCAGAAAGCTGTCTTCTGGCACACAGGGGATAGGATGGTGGGTAACTCCTGTGAGGACTGCAGTCACAGCTGTAAAGTGAGCAGTCAGGAGTTTTCCGATGCTCTCTGAAGTTCATGTGCTTCATCTCTGACAGCTGGCGGCGGAGTGATCTTCAGCTAACAGGGAGCCGGAACTACAGAGTCAGCATCGGAAAATGCGGCTGACTGGCTGATTACTCCGCCGCCAGTGGCTGCAGTTCCCACAGGAGTTACACATCCTCCATGACAAATAGTCCCACTTTCAGCTACCAGAGGTGAGAGAAAAAGAAATCTCACACATTTTGCCAGCAAAAAAGCCCTGGGTGTGTTGGGTACCCGGCACACCCCGTGCGCACGCCTATGTAGGGATGTATATATATTCTCTACACACTGTATTGAAGCTAAACTGACTAGCCTGCCTGCTCTATCTAGCTATCTAAAAAGACAATCTCACTGTTTCTCTGACTGCTCTCATTAACAAGCCGGAACACACTACACGAGGCCGCCCAGCAGGCGGCCTTTTATAGTGTGGGGCGTGTGTTAAAGCCCTAAGCCATAATTGGCCAAAGCCACCCAGGCTTTGGCCAATTATGGCTCTTCGTTTTTTGCGCGCTGTGATTGGCCAAGCATGCGGGACATACAGCATTCTTGGCCAAATTTCAGCGCGCAATGCCGCAGTGAATTATGGGCCGTTTTGCGTCACTCAAATTTGGCGCGAACGACCGCTTTTGTTCAAATTTCATTGAACGTACGAACAGGCAATGTTCGAGTCGAACATACGTTCGCATCGAACGCGAAGCTCATCCCTAATGAGGGGTAATAGCTGTGGTGTAATCCAACATGTTTGCAAATTGGGGTGTATAGCAGTCCTACATCGAGGTAATACAAATGATCTTGTATACGTCTAGCAAATGGAGGCTTTGTTTTACCAATATAGAATGTGCCGCATAAACATGTGGCTAGATAGACAATACCAATAGTTTCACAATCGGTGTATGCTTTGGACTTGTAGAAACCTCCCCTGGGAAGAGGACACCCCACCCCTTCTTTGATCCATGGGCATTGGTCACAGCTACCACATCTAAAGGTCTCCTTTTCACCCGTTGCTCCTAAACTAGGGGCATCTGGGGGAAAGTGACTATGAACAAGACTGTCCCTGATGGATAGTGACCTCCTATAGACAATTTCTGGCTTAGCTGCCACATATTTAAACATAATGGGGTCCTCAGAGAGGAAGTTGCTAGCCACCAGTTTACGGAACGCATCCTGGTGTGAGCTAAAGGTAGTGATAAATTTAGTAGTTGAATTGGATTCATAGGTTTTAGGCTTAAAGATTAATGATTCCCTAATATAGAATTTGGCCTGTTGGTAAGCTTTTTAAGGACCTTTTTACTGTATGCTCTATTGAGAAGCCCTGAGTATAGGGCTTTGGCTTACAGCTTAAAGTCCTCCTCCCTGGCACAGTTATGGCGTAACCTTAGATACTGACTAAATAGGATGCTCCGAACCAGGGAGCGAGGATAAGCACTAGAATAGTGGAGGATTGTGTTACCCGCTGTTTGTTTGCTATAAAGGCTACTATGTATTGTTCCATCTTCATTAACAGTCCCTTCACGCTTTGAGAGAGCATGGTCTCTCATCTTTTCTCTGTTTAACCAATACCGGGGACTGAAGAATATGGTCTGTTTCTGGAAACTATCTAACCAACCAATCTATACATACACATTACTGCTGTTGTCAGCAGCAAGGATCCGATCTAATGGCCTGCTATCTGACCCGATATGGATTTGTAACGGAACCCGCCCTGGATGTCCCTTGTCGCCATTCTTATACATTCTCACAATGGAGCATCTAGCCACGGCCATCCGGCACGACTCCAATATTCAGAGTATATCTATTTGCCATCGTCAATATAAACTGTCCCTATACTGTAACGGTCACCACTGTTTACGATCTTCCATCAACCCACCCAAGACAGCTTATCCGGCAGCCCGACAATCCATGTAGAAACGATCCATTCCATTTCCCAGAATAAAGACGAGACAAGCTCTGTTCTCTCTGGTTTTAAAATGTATGAATGACCACTTTTAATGGTACCATAGCTTTCTTTTATACAGTACAAACATGGTACAGTTAATCAAAGGAACAAAGACACACTCCACCCACACATCACACAATGGGGCTTCAATCACATTCTTTTAGATAATGACATTCAGAGGAGTTGAATGAATGAATGAAAACTTATATAGCGCGGCACATGCGAACTGAATCGCCTCTGGGCTTTAATTATCCCCCAGACATCCTGACTCTATAAGTGATTCACCTGCAGAATACACATTCCTATGTCAGACGTTCTGTCTCCGACAATAAGCTATTCACACCTGATCATCAATAGGCTTTAACCACTTAAGACCCGGACCAAAATGCTGTTAAAGGACCTTGCCCCTTTTTGCGATTCAGCACTGACAATCGTGCGACGTGGCTCCCAAACAAAATTGGCGTCCTTTTTTCCCCACAAATAGAGCTCTCTTTTGGTGGTATTTGATCACCTCTGCGGTTTTTATTTTTTGCGCTATAAACAAAAATAGAGCGACAATTTAAAAAAAAAAAACAATATTTTTTACTTTTTGCTATAATAAATATCTCCCCAAAATATATATAATTTTTTTTTTCCTCAGTTTAGGCCGATTCTTCTACCTATTTTTGGTAAAAAAATTCGCAATAAGCATTTATCGGTTGGTTTTCGCAAAATTTATAGCGTTTACAAAATAAGGGATAGTTTTATTGCATTTTTATTATTTATTTTTTTCGTGACTGCGATTTTCGGTGATTTTTTTTCGTGACTGCAACATTATGGCGGACACTTCGGACAATTTTGACACATTTTTGGGACAATTTTCATTTTCACAGCAAAAAATGCATTTAAATTGCATTGTTTACTGTGAAAATGGCAGTTGCAGTTTGGGAGTTAACCACAAGGGGGCGCTGTAGGATTTGTGTGTTCCCTGCGTGTGTTTACAACTGTAGGGGGGTGTGGCTGTAGGTGTGACGTCATCGATCACGTCCCCCTATAACAGGGATGACGTGATCGATGCTGCAGCCACAGTGAAGCACGGGGAAGCCGTGTTTACACACGGCTCTCCCCGTTCTTCAGCTCCGGGGACCAATCGGCGCACTCCAGCAGCGATCGGGTCCGCGAGTCCCGCGGTCCCGGAGATTCGGACCGGGTCACAGGAGCGCGCCGCGGGCCCGCGCCCGTGACCCACGGCTGGGTACTAGAAACCAACGAATATATATATATATGTGCCCAGCCGTGCCATTCTGCTGACGTAAATGTTCAGTAGGCGATCCTTAAGTGGTTAAACAGTGTTCTTAGCATACACAATGAAAGGTCTGTAGAGCAGACTCAATTAACACCTCAACAGCCTAGGTTAAGCATTGAAGGAGTCATTATTGGCCGGTTGTGGGTCAGCATTAACCAAACTGTAATATTCCAAGATATCCTGTAATACATGACTTATCAGTAATGTCCCATCTTATGTAATCCGAGATATAATTTCTCAGTCACCCTATGCCCCTATCGGACATAGGGTGGCCCTAGACATAAGAGTCATTGGTGATGCCGGCACAGGAGCACACCCATCCCTCAAAAGTCTCTGGGTGTCACGGGCCATTCTGTTACACGGACGACTTCTTATTATATGTGACTAAGCCCCACACATCTATACCATCCATTATCAAGGCATTCACAGAGTTTGGACTGGCCAGCAACTTTAAAGTAAATTATGACAAAACTGAGAACCTTAACATTTCCCTTCCCAAACCTACAGTAACCCAGGTTCAAGCCGCATTTGAATTTAAATGGCAGCAAAAAGCTGTCAAGTATCTTGGAATTCAAATCCCTACCTATTTACCCACCCTGACAGATATAAACTATATGCCCCTAATGAGAACATTGCGGACATGCCTTGAATCTTACGATAAACCAAACATCTCCTGGTTTGGCCGAATGAACGCCGTCAAAATGGACATTCTACCCAAAGTTTTATACGTATTTCAGGCAATTCCTAGCCCCCCTCCTCGTGGCTTCTTCTAATTGATTAACAGGGCCATTTGGGACTTCATATGGCGACATGGGAAATCCAGGATTGGCTTTAACGTTTTAACTTTGCCTAAAGGTAAAGGGGGTGTTGCCCTCCCTGACTTAAGGCTGTACTTTCACGCTGCATCTTTGTTTAGAATAGTAGATTGGTACCACGGTTCCTCCACTAAATTATGGATGTCATTAGAAAATGACCGAATATCTCCCGACATCACATCCCTTCTATGGACACACCTGACACATAGACCCCCTGCGGACTTATTGCCCCTTGCAAATTTGGGACAACTACATCCACAAAGGTTTATTATCCTCGAGACCCAACTCTTTCCCTCCGACTAAATCTAAATTTCTTATGTGGCAAAAATCAGAAGCTCCTCTGTTGAGGCATACGCTTTGCGCTGAACAACCGATTCCCCTACCAGACATGCTCTCTTCCTGCCACAACCCTTCTATTGCTTGGCTTGAACACACTCAATTAACACACTATATGCACAAAATACGTTGATGATATGACTAGACCACAGACAGGTTTGAGTCATTGCTTTCCCAGTCAGACAGACCAGAGCATTCGCTTTCCCTGATATATCAATTGCTGATCCAGGTCTCCTATCCAAGCTCACCGTCATTCCTCTCAAAATGGGAAAGGGAAATTAATTTGTTCCTGGATGATATGGAGTGGGGCAAAACACTGGCGCTCTCTTTTAAATGATCTATCTCATCTCATGCCCAAGAACAAAACTGTCGTATTTTCTCTAGGTGGTACCGCTGCACCACTATTCTACATAAGTTTGATCCTAATGTCTGACGTATGCTGGAGATGTTTGCAAGCTCCAGGGAACATGACACACATTTGGGGTATGTGCCCACGTGTCACCCCCTTTTGGGACAAGGTTCTCAAACTATATGACAAACTAGTAGGTGACAAATACCCCACTGAACCCTGCTTAACAGTCCTATCTATGATTCTGGGGTCATACAAACAAATCAAGAAGAGCTTAATCCGCCATGTGCTAACTGCTGCACGTTCAGTTATTGCCAGAGCGTGGCGTCAACTTGTGACCCCCTCTCTGGCTGATTGGGCATGTGAAATGGATAGGATCGAACATATTGAAAGGATGCTAGAGTGGGATACCGATAAGAGTGGAGACCACACTATTAAGTGGCCTGTTTGGTTACACTTCCGGTTCTCTGCTGATTTTGAATCTTTTATAACGGACACAGCTCCGACTGCTTCCCGAGTGCCCTCTCATGAGTAGCGTGATGTCCCCTCTCCGTACTTTTTCTCTCCCCCTGTACTTTTATCAGTCTAATAATCTTACCAGTAGATTTACCATGCGTTCAGGCCATGTGTGTTGAGCTTTTGTTTTTTGTTTTGATCGTGGTCTACTGGTTACTTGATTTAACATTACTTAAATATAGCATTCCCACTAATAATAAAAAAAGAATATCAATACTGGGAATGCTATTGAGCATTCCCACTAAATATCAATACTAGGAATGCTATTGAGCATTTCCACTAATACAAAACGAATAACAATACTGGGAATGCTATATAGCATTCCCACTAATAAAAAAACAATATCAATACTGGGAATGTCACTCTGCTTTCACCTAAAATCAGCATGCTTCCAGCTCTGCTGTACAGGGACTGCAGAAGGCTGATAACAGTTTAAACTCCGGTACTTACAGTATCTCTCAAGTGAGTATACCCCTGCAATTTTTGTAAATATTTTTATTTGTATATTTTCATGTGGCAAATTTACACTTTGCTACAATGTAAAGTAATGAGTGTACAGCTTGAATAAAAGTGTAAATTTGCTGTCCCCTAAAAATAACTTAAGACACAGCTATCAATGTCTAAACCGCTGGCAACAAAAGTGAGTACACCCCTAAGTGAAAATGTCCAAATTGGGTCCAATTAGCCATTTTCCCTGTCATGTGACTCATTAGCGTTACAAGGTTTCGGGTGTGAATGGAGAGCAGGTGTGTTTGGTGTTATCACTCTCACAAACTGAAGAGGGAGGGGAATTGCCAAGGGCTACTCCAAATGTTGCCCTGAGAAGCCAATGGTGTTGTGGACTATCTCAGTACCCATAAATTGAACAAGGTAATTATAAAAGTTAAATTTATTAGAAATAATACAAACAATACATGGATTACAACAAAAACCAACCCACATAGTGGAATCATGAGACAGATCCGGGCTGGCTGTAAGATTCTAACTTCGCTTTCAGGGAATCAGAGGTAGAGTAGTCGATCCAGAGAAGCCAAAGGATCTTAAATTTATTAAAGGTATCATTGTCTAAGGCGATCATCTCCTCCATGCGCATGATATCATTGACCAAGGAAACCCAGACCATCAGGGGTGGTGTGGTGGTGGTTTTCCAGAACAAGGATATGAGTTGTCTAGCACAGTGTTTCTCAACCTTTTTCAGTCTTGAGGCACCCCTGTCCAAGACTTGGTTCACGTATATGTGTGTTGCAAAATCGCGCTCATTCTTGACACACAGACAAATGCTCTGTTCTTTAGGGGTGCCATTAATTGCTTCCATTGGAAAACATGGGTTGCATTTGATATGGCACAATTAAAAAAAAAAAGGGTCAGGGACTTCTTTCCCCATGTCAGGCTGGAGGGGCAGTAAAACCACATGGTTGAGCTGTTTTTACCACCCCCAACTTTTGCCCCTTTAGCTGCAGAGGCAACAGCTGGGGGTGTAAACATGCTGTGGCTGCAGCTGGAGGTATACCCAGGGTGAATGGGGCTCCACTGCAACTACCCCGCAACTTACGGGCTTAAAACAGGTGGTGAGGAGGCAAGATATGCCTCTTTACTGGCTGACAAATGCCCCTGAAAAGCGATATGAACACAAATTGCTTTTCAGAGGAGCAGCAGTCCTTGCTGCTATCTCGAACCCTACAAAAGTAGTTCTGATGGTACAGGAATAGGGGGGTCACAGTGGCGACAATTGATGGGCACAGTGGCTGCGTTTGGTGACACAGTGGCTGCATTTGATGGGCACAGTGGCTGCATGTGATGAGCACAGTGGCTGTGTGTGATGAGCACAGTGGCAACAATTGATGGGCACAGTGGCTGCGTTTGATGGCACAGTGGCTGCGTTTGATGGCACAGTGGCTGCATTTGATGGGCACAGTGGCTGCAGGTGATGGCACAGTGGCTGCAGGTGATGAGCACAGTGGCGACAATTGATGGGCACAGTAGCTGCGTTTGGTGACACAGTGGCTGCATTTGATGGGCACAGTGGCTGCATGTGATGGCACAGTGGCTGCATGTGATGGCACAGTGGCTGCGTGTGATGAGCACAGTGGCTGCGTGTGATGAGCACAGTGGCTGCGTTTGATGGGCACAGTGGCTGTGTGTGATTGGCACAGTGGTTGCTTTTGGGCACAGTGGCGACAATTGATGGGCACAGTGGCTGCGTTTGATGGGCACAGGGGCTGCATGTGATGGCACAGTGATTGTGGTTGGTGGCACAGTGAGATTGCACTTAAAGCGGAGCTCCACCCTGATATATATTTTTTTTTTAAAAATCTGAAAAAAATAAATAAAAATGAAATGGGAAAAAAAAAAAAAAATACTCACCCTAAATAGGCTGTTGCTATGCGGAAGTCCCGAATCTGCCCTCACGATCCACGGTGCTGTTTTCTTCCTCCTCCTCTTCTGGGTGTCTTCTTGTGAATGGGCCGCGCTGCATTCTGGGAACTGTGTGTATCCCAGAAAGCAGCCGGACCATTCACAAAGCGCCGCGTCACTCGCACATGCGCAGTAGGAAACGGGCAGTGAAGCCGCACGGCTTCACTGTCTGTTTCCCTGACTGTGGATGGCGGTGCCGGGATCGAGGATCGGCATCAGCGGGGGCCGTCAGCGCGGGCGCCTAGGACAGGTAAGTGTCCTTATTCAAAGTCAGCAGCTACACTGTTAGTAGCTGCCGACTTTGAAAAAAAAAAAATGCGGGTGGGTGGAGCTCCGCTTTAATGTTTTTTTTTTTTTCTTTAGTCAGAGAAGGCAAGCTCAAAATAACAAAAAAAAAATTAAACTGCTATTTTTTATTAAAAAAATGATGGTCACCTCAGGCCTTTTAAATAAAAAATAGCAGTTTAATTTTTTTTTTTGTTATTTTGAGCTTGCCTTCTCTGACTAAAGAAAAAAAAAAAAACATTGAGGTCCTCAGCTCAGTCCAACACCCCCCCAATACACAATACTTTCTTACTTACAGTCTCTGACTTGTCTCTGTCTTCTTGCAGGCAGTGTTTACGGTAGGCACTAGGCAGGCCAAGCGCCAGGCGCAGCAGCAGGCCCCTCGTGACTTGTCCTGTTTTCTGGCGCCGACAGTCACTCTCGCTCCCTCCTCCCTCTCACCTCCGGCCGCCGGCGTGATGTCACGCGGCGCACGTCGACGGACTAAACCAAATAAATCCTCCATGGGGGGGGGGCGAGGAGACACACAGGAGGAAAGGGAGCCAGCCAGGAGCGCACGCGGCAGCCAGTGAGTCGGAGCCAGCGGGCACACAGAATAGTGACTGCGCTGTCACATCTGGGGGGGATTTTGCCGCGGCAAACCTGGGGACTCTTCACGGCACACCAGTGTGCCGCGGCACACAGGTTGAGAATCGTTGGTCTAGCAGCTGATAGAAAAAAACGCAGCAGGGAGCTCTTTTGAGAAGCTATCGACCCAGGGAGCATGGACAGCAGGGCTATTTCTGGGGCGGCCGATAATTTCCGATCATAGAGGCTATTATATATGGCAAAAGCCTGCGACCAAAGGGGTTGGACCGCAGCGCAGTCCCACCAAACTTGTAGGTAGCTTCCCTCCGCCGAGCCACATCTTCAGCATTAGAGAGACACGGACGGGAACATTTTATGAAGAGTTTGGGGGTCCCTGTACCATCTAGAGAGGAGTTTAATTTTTTTTCTGAGAATAGCAGGAGGTAGAAGATTTATGCGTAAAGTGGAATGATTTTTGCCAATCCACTAAAGAGAGATCCCTGCACAGGTCTGTGCACCACCTCCTAGTGTAAGGGGGGGTTGATCGTGTAGCAGTGCATGTTGTAGCGAGTACATAGAGGAGAGCCTAGGCGTTTCTGAGAGAGAGCACAGCTGTTCGAATCCCGTTAGAGGTCTATGAATTTGGGAAGAAAAGAACAAGTCAGAGCAGAAAGAGGATATACGGAGTGCCGTGAGCCAATTAGCTGGGGAGCCTGGTATAACGGGGAAGAGAGGGATCTACAAAGGAACTCACTACAGGCCAGGTTGATCGTGAATATGTGCCTACATATTGGACCCCATACCCTGACGCAGAGAAGAAAACTAGCATTGGGACTTTAAATGAGGCATATGAAAAACATACGCCTCCATCCCTGTTGGATACAAAAAAGAGGGGAGTTGTTGGGACTTTAGATGAGATGCGGTTTTAAGCAAACAGTAAGTGTAAATAAAGTTGTAAACGTTTATAACCAGGCTCGCACTTACCACCCAAACAGCAAGCCAAATTCAACTGTCTAACTGTGTACATTAACCACTAGCCGACCAGCCGCCGTCGTTCTACGGCGGCAGGTCGGCTCTCCTGGGCGAGAGCCGTAGCTCTACGTCGGGACATTCGCGGCCACTAGGGGGCGCGTGCGCGCCGCCGGCGGCCCGCGCGCGCCCCCCTGCTCG
The DNA here is from genome assembly GCA_029574335.1 of Rana kukunoris. Lineage (NCBI taxonomy): Eukaryota > Metazoa > Chordata > Amphibia > Anura > Ranidae > Rana > Rana kukunoris. Next base: position 139,280,479 of record CM056053.1, on the reverse strand, counting down.
CCTCCGAGTCCCGCGCACGTGCCCGGCGGGCGCGATCGCCGCCTGGCATGCGCGCTCGTTCGTTACAGAGCGGGGAACGGGAGGTATGTGTGTAAACACATTCCTCTCGTTCCTGTCAGCGGGGGAAACGCTGATCCTCCGTTCATACAATGTATGAACGGAAGATCAGTGATTCCCCCTAGTGAGTCCACCCCCCCATACAGTTAGAACACAAATAGGAACACACTTAACCCCTTCCCCGCCCCCTAGTGTTAACCCCTTCACTGCCAATGGCATTTTTATAGTAATCCAATGCATTTTTATGGCATTGATCGCTATAAAAATGCCAATGGTCCCAAAAATGTGTCAACAGTGTCCGATGTGTCCGCCATAATATCGCAGTACTGAAAAAAAACGCTGATCGCCGCCATTACTAGTAAAAAAAAAATATTAATAAAAATGCCATAAAACTACCCCCTTTTTTGTAAACGCTATAAATTTTGCGCAAACCAATCAAAAAACGCTAATTGCGATTTTTTTTTACGAAAAATATGTAGAAGAATACGTATCGGCCTAAACTGAGGAAAAAAATGTTTTTTTATATCTTTTTTGGGGATATTTATTATAGCAAAATGTAAAAAATATTGCATTTTTTTCAAAATAGTCGCTCTATTTTTGTTTATAGCGCAAAAAATAAAAACCGCAGAGATGATCAAATACCACCAAAAGAAAGTTCTATTTGTGGGAAAAAAAGGACGCCAATTTTGTTTGGGAGCCACATCGCACGACCGCGCAATTGTCAGTTAAAGCTACGCAGTGCCGAATCACAAAAAGTGCTCTGGTCTTTGGACAGCAATATGGTCCGGGGCTAAAATGGTTAAAAGCAGAGGTTTGCTTGCATGCATTTGCAAGTACATGATTAAGCTGCAGGCCATCGTACAAGGCTATCTGCATTCTGGTGGTAATTTCTCTCTATAGCCCCATAGTAAGGCCAGCAAGTCATAGGGGGACAGGTCTTGTTCCACCGAGGTGGATGCTTTAGGGAAGGGGTGAGGGAACCATTCCAGGACCCTGGATAGCAATGCCGCCCTGTGGTATAAAATCGAAATCCGGGAGACCCAGTCAGCCTCAGGTTTTAGGATAAGTGAGCAAAGTGTAGCGAATGTGAGAGAGACCCTGGTTCCATACAAATCGTATGGACATGGAGCGTAGGGAAGTGAAGAAGTGTTTAGGGAAAGAAATGGGTATCGTCTGAAACAAATACAACAATTTAGGCAGGGTGTCCATTTTTAGATTAGAGGGGATCGTTATCCCTAGGTAGGATATGCCTTTGGCTCCCAATTGGAAGGGGAAATTGGCCTTAACCCTGACGAGTGTAGAGAGTGATAAGGAAATGTTGAGGGCCTCTGTCTTAGACACATTCAACTTAACCACTTCCATACCAGACACTTACGCACCTTCCCGCCCAAGCCAATTTTCAGCTTTCAGCGCTGTCGCACTTTGAATGACAATTGCGCGATCATGCTACACTGTACCCAAACAAAATTGGTCGTCCTTTTTCCCCACAAATAGAGCTTTTTTTGGTGGTATTTGATCACCTCCTGCGATTTTTATTTTTTCACATTTTTATTTTATTATTGTGTATTATTTTTTGCGCAACAACTAAAAAAAGACAGAAAATTTGGAAAAAAAATATGTTTTTATTTTTTTCTGTTAAGTAGTACTGATGGACACCGATGAGGTGGCACTGATAGGTGGCGCTGGTATGCGGCACTGATGGGCACTCGTAGACGGCACTGATGGGCACTCATGGGTGGCACTCATGGGCAGCACTGATGGGCACTTGTAGGCGGCACCTATGGGTAGCACTGATGGGCACTGATAGGTGGGCACTGGGCATGGATGGGCAGTCTGGGGTGGCACTGGGCACTAAGGGGTGGCACTGATGGATCCATGTTGCCAGTCAGTGTCCATTTGTGGGCACTGATTGGCATAATTTTTTTTTTTTTACTGCCTTTTTATTATTTTTTTGCCCCCTTTTTTTTTGCCCTTCCCTGGTGGTCCAATTTGGGCTTCCCTGGTGGTCCAGTGTGGCGATCCGAGGGGGGGCTGCGCTGATAAACAATCAGCTCGAACCCCCCCTGTCAGGAGAGCCGCTGATCGGCTCTCCTCTACTCGCATCTGTGAGACGCGAGTGAGGAAGACCCATCAACGGCTCTTCCTGTTAACATCGTGATCAGCCGTGATTGGACACGGCTGATCACATGGTAAAGAGCCTCCACCGGAGGCTCTTTACCGAGATCGGAGATGCAGGGTGTCAGACTGACACCCTGCATCACCGATCGCTGCACGCCTCCATGGGAGCACACCGGGATGAAATCCTGCAGGACGTCAATAGACGTCCAGTCAGGATTTCAGAACCACTTCCTGGACGTAAATCTGCTATTGACCAGGCGGGAAGTGGTTAAAGTTGCTAAACTTTCCAAACCTATGGAATTCATGCATCAAAGAGGGTAGGGATGTGTGCGGTTGCTGCATATAGACCAGAAGGTCATCCGCATAAACGGAGAGTTTGTGAATAGCGGTGGGTGTCTGAATCCCCACAATGGAGGAATTCTGCCTAATGGCCCTAGCCAAGTGTTCTATCACCAGTACGAAAAGTAGGGGCAATAGAGGGCAACCCTGCCGGGTACCGTTGGATATATGGAACGGAGATGATGAGCCATTAACCAGAACGGAGGCCGAGGGTCGGGAGTATAGCGCCATAACCTTGGACACAAAGGCAGGACCAAGGCCAATCTGTTCAAGAGAAAGACGCAAGAATCGCCAATTGACACGATCAAACGCCTTCTCCGCGTCAAACGAGAGAAGTCGTACGTTAAGATTATGTCGTTGAATGTATGAAACAAGATGGATGGTTTTAGTAGTATTGTCCCTGGCTTCGCGCCCAGGGACAAATCCCACCTGGTCTAAATGGATGATAGAAGGTAAAAGGGGCGAGAAGCGGGTAGCCAAAACTTTTGCAAAAAGTTTTACATCAATGTTGAGGAGCGAGATCGGCCGATAACTACTGCATTGGGTTTGGTATGACTGAGATGTTGACGGATAAAAGGGCACTAGAGGGAAGATGAGAATCATCTATGTAGTTAAACGCTAAAGAGAGCAAGGGGCCAAGGGCTGGGCAAATGATTTATAAAATCTAGGAGAGAACCCGTTGGGACCCGGACAAATGTCCAGATTTCAAACCCTTAATTGCAGAGAGGATTTCCACCACTGTGAGGGGTTCATCTATGTCGACAGACTCCTCTGCATCTATCTGAGGAAGGGCCGTCTCAGCTATATAATCCTGCATGTTGGAAGGGTGTGGGGTGGTTGAGGGGGACTGTCTAGTTTGTTGAGGTAGGTTATATAGCTGAGAATAATAACGTTGGAAGGCATCCGAGATGCCCCGGTTATTACTAATATTTTGTTGATTGGAGGTACAGATATGCTGTATGGGTCGGCGGGGGAGACGAGGGTGAAGGACTTTCGCTAAGTGTTACCCACTTTTATTGGCTAGGGTATAGTGCCGGTTAAGGCCCCTGTCTCTGGCTATGAGGAAGTGGGCATCCAATATGCCTAGTAAATCACGTTGGGCTTTGGAAAGATCAACATAGGTGGCAGAGTCTGGGGACTGTTTATGTGCGAGTTCTAAAGTAGCGATCGTGGAAATCAAGCAGGCAATATCGGCAGATCTGGCCTTCTTAAGGTGGGAACCATGCTGTATGAAGATCCCCCGAAGTATGCACTTCAGGGTCTCCCATTTAGTAAGGAGGTTGGTGCTATCGGACCGGTGATCCTAAACAAAGTCCTTAATCGCCTGCTCCACATCAGCAACACAAGAGGTGTCTTTTAATAAGTTGTCGTTCAGACGCCAAGAAAATGTCCTACAGGATCTAGGCTGATGGGCTAGGCTTAAAGTGGACTTCCACCCATTTTTTTATGTTTGTCTGTGCTGCATGCCCTAATCTCATAGTGTTCAGAATGAACAATTTTTATTTATTTTGTTGCTTGTAAATACCTTTATTTTGTAGTCCTTCATTACTTCCTCCTCCTTATTAGCCTAGGCTATTAAGTCACATGGCTATTCGCAAGGGTTTCTGGGATAGGCATCATGTTTCCCAGTAGTCCTTGCAAACCTGACTGAAACATATTACATTGCTTGTGCAGCACTGAGCATTTGCGAGATATGCAAAGCTGAAATCCAGGAAGTCATACAGTCTGGCTTCATGATGCCCACACTTAAGATGGCTACGGTCTATTTCTAGATTTCTATAAAATAGATTCTAAATGCTGTAACAACCTAACAAAACGGACCTTAGTTTACAGACTAACTTTAGTAGAATACATTAAGCTTGTGTATTACAGGGGTATTTATATTTAAAAAGGGAAAATGTTTCCTAAAGAAACTTTGAGCTGGAAATCAAAAAATAGTCACTACGACTGTATGAGTTATGGGCTACAGAGTAAAAGCTGTAATCTCTCTCAGATGGGTGCTGCACCCGCCAGATGTCCACAAGTTGAGCGGAGTGTATGAGTGAGTGATTTGATGTGTGTGAAAGTGGAATGTGGTGTAGAGGACTTGCCCAGAAAAACTGTCCACATCTGGAGAAAGGGCTATGTTTAGGTCCCCACCCAGGATGAAACAAGGACCGTCAAAAGAGATCAGTTTGTTCAGCACCGCGGATAGGAAACTCCCGTGGTCTTGGTTTGGTCCATATACATTAACCACTGTAAAAATAGAAGAGTTCGTTTTCAATTTAAGCAAAAGGAATCGACCCTGGGGGTCAATAAGGGAATCTAGGACTTCTGGGTGGATTTGTGGAAGGCTATGGACACCCCCCGCGATTTAGCCAACGGGTTCGTACTGTGGCGCCATTAATGGTAATAAGGGTTCTTTAGGAGAGGGACAGCCGTGCCCCTAAAATGAGTCTCCTGCAGAAGCAAGATTTTAGTCCTGGCCTTGTGGAAATGGTACAAGACCTGGCTCCTTTTCTCCAGGGTGTTGAGACCCCTACAGTTATAGGAGGACAAGGTCACATGATCAAGAGACATCATGATGAAACAGGGGGGAGAGGACCAATCGCCATATAAATCCTACAGCAGGTGAGATGGGAATCAAGGTCTGCCCAGTCGGGAAGGGAAGGGAGGAGCGGAAAAGGGAGAGGGAGAGAGGAAAGAGGTATTGTGAGAAAAGAGGAAAAGTAGAGAGAGCGGGTGGAATCCAGGGGCACTAAGAAGAAGTAATATTTTACGAAACGGACGTAGGGCAGAGCGGCGTGCTGTCGCCACCCAAGAGCTCCAAATACTTTCCCCCCAGTGGACGGGTGTCTGGGAATTTGTGTACTGGCCGGCACATCAGATTCGAGGCATTTTTTTACTGCATGCTTGTAAGTGCAATACAACTTTTAATACATGTTTCTACTTATTTAATGCGCTATGTGGAGCTGTTATTGTTTTTTACATGGTGAGCATTGATGTTGGTGAATTTCAATCATTTATGGATGAGACCCATTGTTAAGGATCGTATCTGTTGGAATTGCGTGACTGGGAGTGTTTACCTATTACATGCTGTTCATGATCCCCTGTCATAAGGGATCATGGTGATTTGGTAAGGAGCCAATCCATAGTTTGGTGGAGGATTCATCACTTTTTCTTTGGACACGTTTTCAACTGATTTTGGAATTTGGCACAGAGCACAGGTGTTTGGCATTTCATGTGTTAAACATTTATGGACTTTATTTGCTACAATATTTTATTTATTTCATTTTTGAATAGTATTCTTTAAGAAGACTGATTTAAATGCATTATTTTTATTTAACCTTTTTTGATGTTTATTATTAATATTATCACTGTTTCACTGACACTGATGGGTTTGAGAGTGCTATATAGTGCCCTCTAGTGGCAATCAACCTCCTCTTCTTGGTATATAAGTGATTTATATATACCATCACACATCACTTATGCCGTGTACACACGATCGGTTCGTTTGATAAAAAAAGGTCTGATGGACCGTTTTCATCAGACGAACTGATCGTGTGGGGGTCCCATTGTTTTTTTATCCATTGGTGAAAAAACTAGGAACTTGTTTTAAAATTATCTGATGTTTAAAAAAACGATAGAAAAAACGAACGTCTGTGGGCACGTCCATTGGTTAAAAATCCATGCATGCTCAGAATCAAGTCGACACATTCTCGGAAGCATTGAACTTAATTTTTCTCAGCACGCCGTTGTGTTTCACGTCACCGCATTCTGACACGATCGTTTTTTTAACTGATGGTGTGTAGGCAAGACTGATGAAAGTCAGCTTCATCGGATAACTGATGAAAAAATCCATCAGACCGTTTTCATCGGATGAACCGATCATGTGTACAGGGCATTAAGTGTATTTTGAATGTTTTGCGATTTAAACATTTGTTTCACATGGTTTAGAGGTAGCGCGATTTATATTTTTCTCACATTTTAAATCTATTTGACTATCTGATCAGATTCCTCAGGAGTGGAAATTTTGGTACCCTTTAAATACATGTAATTTAGTAGTGACGTTGTGTTTCCCACATATAATTTCAATTTCAAGGCAACTTGACGGAAAACAAAATGTATCTCTAATCCTAATGTGGGTGTTCCTAATGTGGGACACATAAAAAAATGACATCTTCCATTTTTTTTTTTCTAAATTATGAGATGCTGCCTTTCTCTATAAAGATATCCTGTCTCCCTATAGAAATTCCTTAATCTGTAAAGGAGGTCCAGGTACTGGGCAAATGTCTACATCCTCTTGTAAGTAACCCAAATCCACTAAGTTTTGTTGTTCCAAATTTACTAAGGGGTGTACAATAATTCCCATCATGGGTGTACTTGCATGGGGTACATTTGTAAATGGATAGGGTTGAGTATATAAAAGTATTCTGTATTTTAATACTTCCTGAATTTTCAACCTCTTTATAAACTGTACTTTTTTTTTCTCCTTTGACTCTTAAATCATTAAAAACATAAATATTATCAACCCTTTTTTAGAACTCACAGCCAAGGGTTAAGGCTTCTGTTTTATGACTAAGTTACTATTTTCTCTGTAATCTCTTTTTTCTCTTGGCCGTTTGTTTCTTACTACATATTTACTTTAACAATACAATGTAAGGCTAGTTTTCATTGCGGAAAAAACACTTCGGACCAGATTTATGTAGATGCACGCATATTTTATCCGGCGTAGCGCAGCGCATATACGTTACGCTGACGCAAACTAGTGAGTCAGGTACAGTATTCACCAAGCACCTGTTCGTTACTTTGTGGCGGAGTAACGAAAATGCGATGGCGCAACCCGCCGTAAGTGGAAGAGGGTGTGACCATATGTAAATGATGGGCGGAGCCCAGCGCTGAGACTTACGTTCAGCGCATCATCCACGGAGCATGCGCAGTGAGGGAGGTCTCCACTCGCTTCCCTGTGCGCATGCTCACAACCTCCGTCGGCACCACTTCATGGGAAACGGCGGCGCAATGTCTTACGTTGCGCGTATAAAAGCGGCCGCAGATGCGCCTTTTCAGAGCAAAAGTATATCAGGTTCCCCCCCCCCCCCCCCAGGGAAGTTACTTTTGCTCTGAGATGGCTGCTCCCGTTCCCCGCAGAGAGAGGAGAAAGCTAAACTTCAATGCCCAGGAGCTGTCTGCCGTCATCTCGGCTATGGAGACGTACAATGTGTTCCTCCATGGCAGGAAAAGTCACAAGACAAGCCGGGACAGGAAGCAGGCCATTCTGGAGTCCATTGCTGCCAGGGTGAACAGTTTGGGGTATTCCACACGGACTGCTGCGGACATTGCCAAAAAAATCAATGATGTGAGGCGCAAAGTCCGGGGCAAGGTGGCCACCATCAGGAGGCATGAGAGGGGCACGGGGGGTGGACCCCCATGTGCGGTCAGCCTGACCACGGAGGAGGAGGTGGTATCCCGCTGCCTAGAGAGGGAGCAGTTGGAGGGGGTACCGGGCTATGATTCCATGGAGGAAGGCTCCAGGACAGGTAAGTGTTTTTTATCCCCTATTTGGTGTGTTGTATGTGTGGGGGGGGGGGTACATGTGCCAAGTGTGTGGGACCACCAACATGTGTCTGCTTTGTGTCATCCACAGATGACAGAGCTGGGCCATCATCTGCCGGCGGCCATTCCACCCCATCCCCCCAACTTCATCCTGAGCCCGACCCCTGGGCACTGAAGACACAGAGGTGGAGGGGAGTTCCCACACCTCACCTGCTGAGGTGGTTGAGGAGGAGCCTGTCGTCACAGATCAGGAGTTTGTTTTATTTTTGGAGGAGTCCTCCCCTTCAGCAGGGCCCTCTCAGATCCCCTCCCCCATCATAGGAAGCCCCTCAATGGTGACTCCACCCCCCTGGGGAATACCAACTCCTGGCCCCAGGAAGGCGACCCGGAAGACCAGGGGGGTGTCTGATGTGGTCCATGACCAGATGGCAAGGGACCAGGCCAGGCAGACCCAGCAGATGGGGGAGATAGCTGGGCACCTGGACCGTGTAGCTGACAGCCTGGGCTCCGTGGCCCAGATGTCCAACGCAGTGCAGGATGTCAGCTGCAACTGCGCTGCAGTGGTGACCAGCCTGGGGGAGGTGCAGGCTGATCTTCGGCACCTCACTGCAGCCGTCCAGGCCAACACCGCTGCCATCCGGGACCAGGGGAGGCAGAGGCAGCGGGCCCAACAATACCAGGTGACCCGGCAGCTGAGGATGCAGGCCCAGACCAATTCGTACCTCAGCCGGATAGCCATGGCCTTGGAGGGCATGCAGGCCACACCTGCCAGGAGTGGCCCACCGGGGGATCAGCCACCTCCAGATGCCCCCCCACCCCCACCCACTCCCTCCAGGCAGCTGAGGAGCCAGAGAGGGCCCACCAGAAAGAGCCCCTGTCAGCCCAAATGATGGCTTTTTGGGGGTTTTTTTTGCAGTTTTTGTTTCTGCTCAGATTATGAGCTTTTTTTTATTATTTTATATTTTGCTCAGATTATGAGCTTTTTTATATATATATATATATATTTTGCTCAGATTATGAGCTTTTTTATATTTTTTTATATTTTGCTCAGATTATGAGCTTTTTATTTTTATTTTATATTTTGCTCAGATTATGAGCTTTTTATTTTTATTTAAACTGCACACGTCAGTAGTGCAGGGGACAGTGTGAATGGTGTGTGAATGTGAGGGGGTGGCACTCCTGCCAGTAAGGGGTGTCACCCTTGGCCGTTGGGGAGAAGTTATCCCCACGGCTGTGTGAATGACATGTGAATGGACAGCGACACTATTGGGGCCTTGACGCGGCGTTGCTGCTCCCAAGTCCTGCATGTTGGACTTGGGCTAATCCAATGTGATGTGGATGTGGTGTGTGTGATCTAGGGACATCAGTGGCGTGCATGGGTGCATTGTCCGTGTGATCAATGTATTTGTTTATTGTCCAAAGATGCCTACCACGAGGACCCTCTTGACTGCTCTTCCATCAGCTGACGGGGTAGCCTCTGACAGATGGGGACTGTGTGGGTCGGGGGTCAGGTCATCACGTATGTCAATCTGCAGGCCCTTTCTCATGGCAAAGTTGTGCAGAATGCAACATGCACCGATGATCTGACACAAGAAGGTAGGGGAATACAAGAGGGCCCCCCGGACTTATCCAGGCATTGGAAACGGGACTTCAGGAGCCCAAATGTTTGCTCCACCACTGCACGAGTTTGGATATGTGCCGCATTGTATCTTCTCTCTCCTCTGGTTTGGGGGTTCCGGAAAGGAGTCATGAGATGGGGTCCCAGTGCATATGCAGAGTCACCTGGAAGGGAAAAGACAGGAGGATGTTAGTCATGCATGTGCCCCTTGTGATGTGTGCATCATGGGGGGGACAGTCATGCCTGCCACCCATGTCACTCACCAACCAGCCAGTTGTCCTTGTACACGTTCTGTTCGAATTCCGTTGGGATGGGGCTTTGACGGTATATGAAGCTGTCATGGCTGGATCCGGGGTGTTTGGCACGGACGTGCCATATGAGGCGTTGGGCATCGGCTATCACCTGTACGTTGGAATGCCAATCCTTCCGATTGCGGTATATGTGCTCTGTGGCATTGGGGGGCTGGAGTGCCACATGTGTGCAATCAATGGCCCCCACGGTGCGTGGGAATCCTGCAATGCTGTAGAAATCTGTCATTGCCTTCTGCCGCAGGTCCTCAGTGGTGGCCATGCGTCTGAGAATTGCAGGGACAACCTGGTGCACACATCTGCTCATGGTGGACTGTGACATCCCAGCCACCACTCCACTTGTACGCTGGAATGATCCACTGGCAAGGAAATGAAGTGTTGCCAGTACCTTCACCAGTGGCTGCACTGCTTGTGAGCGGTGTGTCTTGCTGGTGATGTCATCCTGCAGGGTTGTGGTTAGTTCAAGGATTGCATCTGGGCTGAATCGGAAGAGGCGATACACCTCCTCATCACCCATGCCAAAGAGGCTCATGCGCGTGCGGTATATCCTCTCACGTGCCCGCCTCCTCCGTACCAGGGGACCCATTAGTAGTGCTAGGACCACGGCTGCCCCTGGCATGTTGGCACACAGAGGTGTTGTCCTGCAAGTGTGGTTGCTCAGCTTGCTATTTTAGTCGGTAACGCTGCTGCTGTAGCTGCTCTCCTGCTGACCTGTGGCCGTCAGGAGTAAAGATAAAGCAGCTATTTGTAGGATTAACTTTGCGCCAGACGTAGGACGTACGCGCGGCCCGCGTAGCCAGCGTCTGGTGCTAATCCGTTCGCGAATCAGCATATCTCCCTCACTTGCATATTTGAATGGGAAATCAATAGGCGCGACGGATGCACCAAGCGAAAATATGCGCTTACGATACTCTGGCGTAGGAAAGTTAAGCCGGTCAGAGAAAGCCCGTTTTCTGTCGCATCTAGTTTGGTGGGTACGGCACATAGATACTACGGCACATCTTTACACTTACGCGGCGCATACCGATATACTCCAGCGCAAGTCTTTCTGAATCTGGCCCTTCATCTTTATGCACCCTTTAAGCAGAAATCAAATTATTCGAACGAGCAAACCTATCTATCTTTGACTGTGCAACTCTTCTCTGTGCAGGAAAACTGTCACTAAAATATTGCCCTAAAAAAATTTCAACAATGGTTTAAAGCTGCACACCCAAAAATATTCAGAGACCATTCCATGTCTTTACCCTTTAGGCGGTCATCAAGAGACACATTAATACATCTACTTAAAAATTTCTATTTGCCTTTACTCTCTGGGATCCCGTTACTTTTACCTTGCTAGGCTTTAAATTCTCCACGAGCTTCACAGCTCTGGATATCCTGACACTTTTGCCTATTGGACGGAGTGTCTCAAGCAACCAGCACAGACAATATGCATCTAGGGGCAGCTTGTCGGCCAGCTCTTCTGAAGCAACCGACACTCACAGTATGCATCTGGATAGCCTGCAGTGTCCGGTCATCCTTCTGAGCAACTGGAGAGTAGTGTTGAGCAGAATATGCCATATTCGAATTCGCGATATATCTCGAATATATAGTCGAATATTCGACAGATATTCGCTAAATACGAATATTCGTGATATATTTTCGAAATGAAATGATTGCGAATTTTCGCTATCGCGAATGCGAATGCGATTGCGAATTGCGAATTGCGAATTGCGATTGCGAATATTCGAGAAATGCGGAATGGAGCACTCTGATTGGCACAGAATATTCGTGATATATTACAATATAAAATAATTGCGAATATTCGGCAAATGCGGAAGGAGCACTCTGATTGGCTCAGAATATTCGTGATATATTACAATACACAATAATTGCGAATATTCGAGAAATGCGGAAGGAGCACTCTGATTGGCTCAGAATATTCGTGATATATTACAATACACAATAATTGCGAATATTCGAGAAATGCGGAAGGAGCACTCTGATTGGCTCAGAATATTCGTGATATATTACAATACACAATAATTGCGAATATTCGAGAAATGCGGAAGGAGCACTCTGATTGGCTCAGAATATTCGTGATATATTACAATACACAATAATTGCGAATATTAGAGAAATGCGGAATGGAGCACTCTGATTGGCTCAGAATATTCGTGATATATTACAATACAAAATAATTTCGAAATTTCGAGAAATGCGGAATGGAGTACTCTGATTGGCTCAGAATATTCGTGATATATTACAATATAAAATAATCGCGCGATATCGCTATTTGCCGAATAATCGCATTACGATTTTTCGGCAATATAAAATGAGCGCTGCAGCTACTCGGCCCAAGGTCTCTAATCGTACCAGCAATGCTTTTAGACGTCGATGGGGATCTCTAGGATGTGATCTGTTCTAAAAAAAAAATTAAAACATTCGAATATTCGAAATAGCGAATATTCGCCGCGATATTCGCGTTATTCGCGAATACTCGAATATGCAATATTCGTAGCGAATATTCGCAATGCGAATATTCGTGAGCAACACTACTGGAGAGGACATATGCACTTTGGCAGCTGCCATCCAGTCCTCTTTATATCCCTTAACCCACTTTGAGTCCGTAATAGGAGGGCAACCAAAAAAGTGGTCTCTACTAGGGATGGGCTATCTGTTTGAGTCAAACATGAGTTTGACTCGAACAGCAAACAATTTGGGGTGTTCGCGACAAATTCGAAAAGTCGCGGAACACCCTTTAAATGTCTATGGGAGAAAAAAAAAGTGACGATTTTAAAGGTTAATATGCAAGTTATTGTCATAAAAAGTGTTTAGGGACCTGGGTCCTGCCCCAGGGGACATGTAGCAATCCAAAAAAATGTTTTTTTCGGGAGCAGTGATTTTAATAATGCTTAAAGTGATAAACAATAAAAGTGAAATATTGCTTTAAATTTTGTACCTGGGGGGTGTCTATAGTATGCCTGTAAAGTAGCGCATGTTTCCCGTGCTTAGAAAAGTCTCTGCACAAAATGAGATTTCTAAAGGAAAAAGGTAATTTAAAACTACTCGCGGATATAATGAATTGTCGAGTCAATACAGATAAAAGTAATTGAAAAAAAAAAAACAGCATGGCACCATTTTTTTTTTTGGTTCGTTGGTTCCCCTTAATATTCATACCAGACCCAAAAGGCCTGGTAATAGACTAAGGGGGGAACCCATGCTGTGTTTTTTTCAATTACCTTTATGGGCCAGATTCAGGAACAGTTAGGCTGGCGGATCCAGTGATCCGCCAGCCTAACTGTGACTTTGAGCCGGCGTTTTTGTTTTCTGTAACCAGAAAACAAGAAACGCCGGGTTGAAGCTCCGATGCGATCAGCGTAACTGAGTTTCGCCATCGCATCGTTACTTCAACTTAAAAATGGCGCCGGGGGCGTTCCCGCCGATTTCCGCTCAAAAAATATGTTAATGAGCGGAAATCGGCAATTCACGAGCGAATTCCGGCGCGACGCAATGACGGTACGACGTTTCCGGACGTGATACGCGGCGCGAAGATATACCTACATGGGGTTGGAGTATCCTATGTTAGGTATAGGCGTCGTCATCACGTCGGGAAAAAATAAATCACGTCGCTTGCGTAAAAAGTTCATGAATGGGAATGTGACGTCATTGACGTTCATTCACAGAATTTGGAGCATGCGCACGGGGATATTTTAACACTCGACGCATGCGCAGTACGTTCGCGGCGGGATCGCGCTTCGTTTAAATACTACACGCCCCGTACCCGCCCAATTTGAATTCCGCCGGCTCATTTGCGATGCGCTGCCGCAACTTTAGGAGCAAGTGCTTCTTGAATAACAGCACTTGCTCCTAAAATTTCTGCAGCGTAACGCAAATGAGAAGCGTTACTCTGGAGCAAAGATGCTCCCATCTACCTGAATCTGGCCCATAGGCTTTCTAATCCTGTTACCAACAGCCAGACTACCCTTAATAGTTTCGTACATACTGGCCTTTCTAACGCCTCTCTGTACAACCCCCCCAGTTGCAGTGTCCCCTTCCATTAAAGTGTTTAGGGACATTCTACTTAGAGATCTGGACAGGCTACCTATAAAGAAAATGCGGTCTGATCGCGACCTTAAAGCTGGCCTAGACTCTCTCTGTGAGAATAAGGAAATCGTAATTAGGCCTGCAGATAAAGGGGGGGGGGGATAGTTATCCTTAATAGGAGTGACTATCTGACCGAAATGAGTAGGATTTTGGGGGATAGGGACACCTATACCCCTTTGGCTTTTTTTTTTTTCACATCAGTCTCAGACGGGTGGGTGGGATCGTGGGAGATGCTCATGGTAATTCCGCCCCTTCGCATTTCCTCTACGGTCTTCGCATCACTTGTGGTACTTCATTTTCTTTTTGTTTATTTAATCGTTTATTAATTTATTATTATATTATTATATTTCTTTTGTCTTTTTTTTTTTTTTTTTTAAATCAAATATGATAAAAGAATAGAAAGGCAAACCAGAAAAGGTAAAAAGCTCATGACATTCCCCCTCAACCCTTTCTCTTTTATCTTATCGTTTCTCTTTTTTTTTTCCTTCTCCCCCCCTTAATCCCTCCTTCCCCCCCTGCTTCATGGTTCATTCTATCTTTCAGTTCTGTCTGGTGATTTTCACGGGTTTTTTTTTTCCTTCCCCCGCCTGCTGTTTCTGTTGTCTCACACTTCTATTCTCGATATTGCCTGTGCAAATTTTCCTGTAGTTTTAAATAGTCTCCATTGGTCCCAGACGGCTCTACAACTGTCCCCCTCTTCTTCTACCAGGTCTACCCTTCTCAGGTGTTCCATCTCTGAAACATAATTGACCCGATGTATCCATTCATTTATAGTTGGTCTTTGGGGGTTTAACCACTTTTTAGGGATTCTGATCCTAAGACTGTTTACCTCAGACAATTAGAAAAATTAATTCATAGTAGCTATAAGGATAGGATTCTCATTAAAAAAGAGAAACTCTACCTTATCTCTAAAGCTCCAAGGACACCTTTTATCTATTATTTGCCGAAAATACACAAACATCTTACCCGCCCCCCGGGACGTCCCATAGTGAGTGGGATAGATTCCCTTACGTCCCGGGTGGGCAGGTATATTGATTTCTTTCTACAACCCTTAGGCCGCGTACACACGATCGAATTTATCTGCTGAAAACGGTCCGACGGACCGTTTCAGCAGACAAATTCGATCGTGTGTACGGGCGAGCAGAGAGGTTTTTTCCAACAGACAAATTTTAAAGCATGCTTTAAAATCTGTCTGCTGGGAATCTGTCCGTCCGACATGTCCGCTGGTTAGTACACAAACCAGCGGAAATATCTGCCCGCACATGCGTCAAATGGATTCAACGCATGCATGGAAGTTTTTCACTTCCTGGTTCGGTGACGTGGCGGCATCAACGTCACAGCACTGTCTGCCGGCGGGGATTTTGGTTTGATCGTGTGTACACGATCAAACCAATATATCCCAACAGACAAATCTGATCAAAACGGTCTGTCAGACTGATTTGATCGGATTTATTTAGTGGTGTGTACGCGGCCTGAGTGTCTAAAATGCCTTCTCATTTAAAGGACTCCCGACATATGATTAATATGCTATCAGACCTTAAACCTACTAAAGATATGTGGTTGGTCACTGCTGACGTGACATTATAATACACTGTGATCCCTCATGATTTGGGTATTTCAGCGGTTGAGTACTATCTTAGACGCGATTCGGGACTATTTGATGAACAGATCTGTTTTATACTGGAAATATTAAATTTTGCTGCTTCTCTGAACTATTTTTCAAAATATGCCCCTAGCTTGGCAAATCTTTTCATGGCAATGTGGGAGGAAGATGTCATCTATGTTTGCCACCAACCCCAGCTCAAGCTGTGGGCCAGGTACATCGACGACATCTTCCCCCTATGAGCCACTCAGTTAGCTCCAATCCTTCATGGGTTTCCTTAATAATAACACCAGAGGGATTCATTTAAGTTTTGAGGCTAGTCAGTCGAGTATCAGCTTTCTGGACCTCAAGATCTCAATCCTTCAGGATGAATTCACCACCTGTACCCATTTTAAAAGCACGGACAGGAATTCTTATATACCGGTGGATAGTTGCCACCATGAGTCTTGGCTGAAATCTGTCCCCAAGAGCCAATACCTGCGCATTAAGCGTAATTGCTCGGACGAGGTCGAATTTCAAAATCAAGCTGCCATTCTGACTGATAGATTCTTGAAAAAGGGGTATAACTTGAACTCCCTTATGTCCACCTTGGAGGAGGTCAAATTAAGGGACAGAGCTGAACTCCTGATGGGACACGTACCTGATGGGAGGCTGAGATGACGAGGTCGGCCTCTCTTGTATCTCCAGTCCCGGCACCGCCGGAGATGGAACAGAGGACACCAGGGGACTGGAGGAACACAAGTGCCTGTGGTAGGGATATCGACAGCAGGGCGCTGGAGATCCAACAAGGTGTAGTTCCTGAGGGTCTTGGAACAGGACGTATGCTGGAAGCCGCAGGAGCAAGCTGCAGGTGTTCAAGGTTGCTGGATCGCAGGCACCAGAAGTCAAGGTGGGTCATGCGGATAGCCGGGTCAAGAGGCAGGCGGGCAGCGAGGTACCAGGCAGTAGCGGTGTCAGGTGGGAGGCCAGAGTCAGGAACCAGTGATCAGGGAGTAACAGAGCCAGTAGCGGGTCAGAGCAAGCCGGGTTCATCAACGGGAGATCATCAAGACAACACAGGATTCAGGTAACAGGGTACACGCTGAAGATCAGTCAGAAATAAGTCTAGGCCAGAGCACTTCCTTAAATAGGCAGCGAGTGCTAATTGGTGTTAGGGACGCACACGGCGTCCGCCGTGCGCGCGTGCACGCATTGGCGCGCGTGCGTGCATTGGTATGCCCGTGTGTGCGCGCATATGCGCATTGGTGCGCCTAGGTTTCTCAGGGCGCCCGTGTGCGCGCGCATGCGCCAGAGGGCGCCTGGGACAGACGGCTACAGTTCTCTTACACAGTTGTTCCATTCATTACCACCTACTCAACTCAACATTACAGTATAAAGAATCTCATTAGAAAACATTGGCATATATTTAAAAAAATTATCCCATATTGAGCACAGTCTTACCTGAGAATCCACAGGTGATCTATAGGGGGGCATCAGCTTTGAGACACAAATTGGCTCCCAATGTCCTTGAACCCCCGACTATTAAAACTACATTCTTGAATTCCTTCACAGGTTTTTATCAATGTAGAAAATGTCGGGTCTGTTCCTTTAGTGGATGTACTCATAGACGTACACATAAATTTGTTTCTACAACTTCGATGCAAGTGTATAAAATCGAACCCTTCATCACCTGTGCAACGGAGGGGGTGGTTTATTTACTCCAATGTCCTTGCGGACTCCAGTATGTGGGTAGGACTAAAAGACCCCTTTCAGTGAGACTAAATGAACATATTACCAATATCAAAGCTGTTTTTTTGAAGCATTCAGTTTCAAAACATTACCTCTTGGTCCACAATAAGGACCCCTCCAAAACTATATTTTTGGGGATTGATAGGTATAGCCCTCATTGGCGCGAAGTATTTCAAAACTGGAAATAGCTTGGATACATAAAATCAAATGTTACACCCCCTTTGAGCTCAACATCGAACGCATTCATTGATAATTCATAATTTCTGTTATTCCTATTTTTGACAATGTGAACTAGATCTGAGTCGACTAAGTGGTCCTTAATTAGATGTGTCATTTCCCTATATGGTCATTATACATTGCTAGTTAATTTATCATCTAAATATGTTACCTACGGGCAAAATTATTTGTGGTTGGTTAGCACCACCCTCTACGTATTAGTGGATTTTCACCCCATAATTGATTTATATCAGTGAGATATATACAGTATGGTGGACTTGGATCTCCCATAATCTTCAATTTTTTATTTCCTTGGAGCTTATCTTACTGTATTTTATTTTATTTTATTTCATTTTATTTATCTTATTTTAATTCTTTAAATACAAAAATTTAAGTTTATATTACATATTTTAACATTTACTATTTTTATAGTCATTATAGTGATTTTCCATCCAGATCGCTCCCACAATCGGATTATACGGTAATTTGTTGCCGTTCAGAAAATACTTAATACGGGTTCCTTCTTTCCCAGACTTTTAATATAATTCGATCTGAAGCCGTGCCCCAGACGACGTCAATGGTATGACGAAACGTACGTCGGGAAGGTGACGTGCTGACGTATGACGTGACGGTCCGAGTGGAACGGGCGTTCGAGTAAACCGGCCGGCTTTACAATATCTCTGCACATTCAAAATGGCCGGAGGTTTTTCAAATGCCTTCTATTACCTCAGCTGCTACCATTCTAGTCTTAAGGAAGCTCTTTGCTCAATATGGCTTGCCAACAGCCATAGTCTCCGACAATGGAACTCAATTTACATCTCATGAGTTTCAATCCTTCCTTAGTGGCTTGGGCGTCCAACACTACAAAACAGCTCCTTATCATCCAGCCTCAAATGGGCTGGCAGAACGATTTGTGCAGACATTTAAGAAGCACTTACTGTCCACTCTGGGCCAGGTTGGAATGTCAGAGGAGAAGCTGCTGGAATTCTTGATCATGTACCGTAACACGAAACACGCTACTACTGGGCTGTCACCAGCTTTTCTTATGTTTGGCAGGCATCTCCGCACCAAACTGGATTTAGTTTGTCCACAGGAACAGTCACCGACACCTCCTCCGCCGGGCCATCTGGGATTCCATGCCGGTGATCTTGTATGGTCTCGGAATTACAGAGCTTTGCCTCCTTGGCGTTATTGATGGAACTCTTGGAAGAAGAATGTACCTTGTTCGCCTGGAGGAAGGCATTTGTGTTCGACGACACCTTTCGCAATTGAGGAAGCGCATTTGCCAGCCACTAGCGACAAACCCGACCCCTCTTTCTCACCACCCACCAGAGTCTACTGTGAACTCTGCTGGTGACATATGGCATGGTGTCTGGAATGATCCCACAAGTTTACAACCAAACCCTGAACCGGTTGTTGACCATATTCCTGAGGAGCCCGGACATGTGCCTGGAGTTACAGAGACTGATTTGTCTGTGGGACGCCCACTGACATCTCCAGAAGCTGTGCCACTTCGTAAGTCTACCCGTCAAAGACATCAAACGCCTCGCTGGCAAAGCGCTGAAATCTTACGGGACACATTGGAGGTCAGGAAACAGAGACAAAGGGCTCATGAAGTGCTGCGGAAATCACAGAACTGAGTTGGAGATACTACTTGCTGAACTGATCTTGCTTGCCTTGTTATGTTATGTGTTCAACATTTTGTTCTCTTGTTATGTTTTTGTTTTGTTTTTTGGGAAGGAAAGGAGGTGTGATGTTGTGATAGATCACTGTGACCTTTACCCTCTTTCTCCTGATGCCTGATGGGAGAGGAGGAGCTGTACCAGGAAGTCAGACAGTGTGTGAGGGTAACTGGAAGCAGACACATGAGGCTGAGAAGGGATTACATCTGATAAGGACAGAAGCTGTTTGGATTAAGACTCCTCCATGTAAGAATGCCATAATGTTCTGAGTAATAAACCTGCTCTGGTTAAGTAGTACATCGGCCTGTGTGTGTAACTTGCTGAGCAGATACTGGCAGCATTGCTAGCAACACCTGAGAGACACAGAGCGTCCAGGGGACATAACATATAGCGAGCCACATCAGCATTATGGTTGCTCTGAAAAGGCTGGTTGTATCTGTAAGAGTTTAAAAATGTATCCAGGGCTTTTTTTTTCAGAGTATGTGCAGGAACTCAACCATGGCCCCCCACCACACTGCATCAAGCATCAAACTTTAAACGTTGGGTGTTGCCAAATTGCACCTACAGTGGGAGAATCATAAAGGGGCAATTAATACCAGAGTGTGCAAAGTCCAGGGGTGAACTATGTACACAGTACAGAGTTCATGGGTGCACTATGTACCGAGTGCAGGGTTCAGGGGTGTGCTAAGTACAGAGTGCCGTTTCAGGGGTGTTCTATGCACAGAGTGCAGGGTTCAGGGGTGTGCTGTGTACAGATTGCAGGGTTGATGAGTGCACTGCATGCAAAGTGCAGGGCTTAGGGGTGTGTTTTGCACAGAGGGCAGGATCAGCTCTCTTTCACAGGCTGTCCACATCTTACTTCCACCCCTCCTCAGAGATGACCTTTGCACCACCCCCATTCCCCACCTCTGCATCTCACTTACCTGGCCCAGCTGTACTACCTCCTGGCAGTGTAGGCGGCTCCGTCTCTCTCTCACTTGCAGGGAGATCATTGGATGGCATTTTGCACCTGCGCACAGATGAGGATCACAGTGCACATTACCATGGGATGCCCCATCCCACACTGCCTTTGCACCTGCATCTCCCTTGTCCCTGCTGTGAGTGCAGGGCAGGCAGAGATCAATAGGAAAGCTGTCTTTGTAAACACCAAAGGTTTCTGTGTTGACAAGGGACAGTGGTGAGTGAGGAGCGTACGGCAAGACCTGAAAGTGGAGGAAGAGAGATCTGCACAATCCAGCTGGAAAAAAAAGGCCCTGGGTGCAAGGACCACATAAAATGGTACACTGATAAGCCTAACCTTACTGTCACTCTGCTTCCTCTGTCTTTGTGTTCATTATCATGTAATGAACATCGCAGCACAACTGATTGGCTTCTTGTGCTACTTCGAACGGGCGTTCGAGTAAACCGGCCGGCTTTACAATATCTCTGCACATTCAAAATGGCCGGAGGTTTTTCAAATGCCTTCTATTACCGCAGCTGCTACCATTCTAGTCTTAAGGAAGCTCTTTGCTCAATATGGCTTGCCAACAGCCATAGTCTCCGACAATGGAACTCAATTTACATCGCATGAGTTTCAATCCTTCCTTAGTGGCTTGGGCGTCCAACACTACAAAACAGCTCCTTATCATCTAGCCTCAAATGGGCTGGCAGAACGATTTGTGCAGACATTTAAGAAGCACTTACTGTCCACTCTGGGCCAGGTTGGAATGTCAGAGGAGAAGCTGCTGGAATTCTTGATCATGTACCGTAACACGAAACACGCTACTACTGGGCTGTCACCAGCTTTTCTTATGTTTGGCAGGCATCTCCGCACCAAACTGGATTTAGTTCGTCCACAGGAACAGTCACCGACACCTCCTCCGCCGGGCCATCTGGGATTCCATGCAGGTGATCTTGTATGGTCTCGGAATTACAGAGCTTTGCCTCCTTGGCGTTATTGATGGAACTCTTGGAAGAAGAATGTACCTTGTTTGCCTGGAGGAAGGCATTTGTGTTCGACGACACCTTTCGCAATTGAGGAAGCGCATTTGCCAGCCACTAGCGACAAACCCGACCCCTCTTTCTAACCACCCACCAGAGTCTACTGTGAACTCTGCTGGTGACATATGGCATGGTGTCTGGCATGATCCCACAAGTTTACAACCAAACCCTGAACCGGTTGTTGACCATATTGCTGAGGAGCCCGGACATGTGCCTGGAGTTACAGAGACTGATTTGTCTGTGGGACGCCCACTGACATCTCCAGAAGCTGTGCCACTTCATAAGTCTACCCGTCAAAGACATCAAATGCCTCGCTGGCAAAGCGCTGAAATCTTACGGGACACATTGGAGGTCAGGAAACAGAGACAAAGGGCTCATGAAGTGCTGCGGAAATCACAGAACTGAGTTGGAGATACTACTTGCTGAACTGATCTTGCTTGCCTTGTTATGTTATGTGTTCGACATTTTGTTCTCTTGTTATGTTTTTGTTTTGTTTTTTGGGAAGGAAAGGAGGTGTGATGTTGTGATAGATCACTGTGACCTTTACCCTCTTTCTCCTGATGCCTGATGGGAGAGGAGGAGCTGTACCAGGAAGTCAGACAGTGTGTGAGGGGAACTGGAAGCAGACACATGAGGCTTAGAAGGGATTACATCTGATAAGGACAGAAGCTGTTTGGATTAAGACTCCTCCATGTAAGAATGCCATAATGTTCTGAGTAATAAACCTGCTCTGGTTAAGTAGTACATCGGCCTGTGTGTGTAACTTGCTGAGCAGATACTGGCAGCATTGCTAGCAACACCTGAGAGACACAGAGCGTCCAGGGGACATAACATATAGCGAGCCACATCAGCATTATGGTTGCTCTGAAAAGGCTGGTTGTATCTGTAAGAGTTTAAAAATGTATCCAGGGCTTTTTTTTTTCAGAGTATGTGCAGGAACTCAACCATGGCCCCCCACCACACTGCATCAAGCATCAAACGTTGGGTGTTGCCAAATTGCACCTACAGTGGGAGAATCATAAAGGGGCAATTAATACCAGAGTGTGCAAAGTCCAGGGGTGAACTATGTACACAGTACAGAGTTCATGGGTGCACTATGTACCGAGTGCAGGGTTCAGGGGTGTGCTAAGTACAGAGGGCCGTTTCAGGGGTGTTCTATGCACAGAGTGCAGGGTTCAGGGGTGTGCTGTGTACAGAGTGCAGGGTTGATGAGTGCACTGCATGCAAAGTGCAGGGCTTAGGGGTGTGTTTTGCACAGGGCAGGATCAGCTCTCTTTCACAGGCTGTCCACATCTTACTTCCACCCCTCCTCAGAGATGACCTTTGCACCACCCCCATTCCCCACCTCTGCATCTCACTTACCTGGCCCAGCTGTACTACCTCCTGGCAGTGTAGGCAGCTCCGTCTCTCTCTCACTTGCAGGGAGATCATTGGATGGCATTTTGCACCTGCGCACAGATGAGGATCACAGTGCACATTACCATGGGATGCCCCATCCCACACTGCCTTTGCACCTGCATCTCCCTTGTCCCTGCTGTGAGTGCAGGGCAGGCAGAGATCAATAGGAAAGCTGTCTTTGTAAACACCAAAGGTTTCTGTGTTGACAAGGGACAGTGGTGAGTGAGGAGCATACGGCAAGACCTGAAAGTGGAGGAAGAGAGATCTGCACAATCCAGCTGGAAAAAAAAGGCCCTGGGTGCAAGGACCACATAAAATGGTACACTGATAAGCCTAACCTTACTGTCACTCTGCTTCCTCTGTCTATGTGTTCATTAATATGTAATGAACATCGCAGCACAACTGATTGGCTTCTTGTGCTACTTCATCCTCTCCAAGTCTGAGCTTTACAGAAGACTGCAAGATCAAATTTAGGTAGTTACACTGCTTACGATTAAAAAAATATGCATAATTATTAATTAATACAGAAAAGGATTGATGGTGTAGTAAAAGGGTGTTCAACATTATTGTTTGGGTTCTACTCCTTTTGTACAGTATATCTGCTGATATTACTACCTTATTTTAGAGCTACTATAAAGAACTATTGGGATTGGACAAAGGTTTATCTATAACTCCATTATAAATCAGCAGCCCAGAACACCGGCAGTTGGCACGGATTTTACCATCTGGTATTTCAAAAGACAGTGAAAAGTTAACTATCTAATCTTTTAATTCCAATAACACATAAAAAGGGGAATCTCATATTTTATCAAAAATATTTTTCATTTCATTTTTCATTTCCTGCAAAAATGCTCTGTCCACATCCTCACTCCCTTAAAATTCCTTTGGAAATCCCCAATGTCAGGATGATTTAAGCCAGATAATGGAAACAACTCTGAAGAGTTAGGTGAAATACTAAATTAGCTTAACAAACTGCAATGGCAAATTAAAGCTGCCCTCAGATTAGGCCATAAATGCTCAGCTCATTGAAATGTTTATCCGCATGGTAATGAAATACTTAAACAACAACAACTGAACTGACTATAAGACAAACTTTCATTTGTACTCTTTCCACATCTCAATCCCTTTTATTTTTTTAACAATCAGGGTTTCTGTATTGAAAGGAGAAATGATTGAACAATAACAATCTCTTTAATTTAGTTACATAGTTAAAGTGTTTGTAACACTTTGTTTGTTACAGCAACTTGCTCTCAAGTTGCTGTAATTCTTCACTGATCTCCACACTTCCTGGTTGTCTGTTTCCTGATAACCACAGTACTGGGAGCTTTCTCTCTGTGGTCACTAATCAAGGAGGTGTGATTACTGTGTGTCTAAAACCCCTCAGCACCAATCAGTTTCGTTTTCCAAACCATCACTGCCCTGTATTGGCTCTGTGGCTCTGTACATTACAGAAGCAGGAAACAGCATGCAAAAATGAAACTAGAACTGTAGGTACATTATATGATTGATTTTTATCTATTTTTAATTGTTTTTAAAAGGAATCAGTTAACTATTATGTCTCTATACCCTGTAAACAGTCATTTCAGCAAAAAAAATGTTTCCTTTACAACTCCTTTAAATAGTCAGGTTGAAAAAAGACACAAGCCCATCTAGTTCAACCCCCCCCAAAAAAAATGCAATCCCATATACACAATCCTATACCCACAGTTCATCCAGAGGAAGGCAAAAAACCCCAGCAACGCAATATACAATTTGCTATAGCAGGGGGAAAAATTCATTTCTGATCCCCCGATAGGCAATCAGATTTTCTTTGGATCAACTTTACCCATAAATGTTAGTACCCAGATTATGTACATTTAGGAAAGAACCCAGGCCTTTTTTTTAAAGCAATCTACTGAGCTGGCTAGAACCACCTCTGGAGGGAGTCTATTCCACATCTCTTACTGTAAATAAACCTTTCTGTATTTCGAGATTAAATCTCTTTTCCTCCAGACGTAAAGAGTGCCCCCTTGTCCTCTGTATGGACCACTTATGTATTTGTACATGTTGATCATATCCCCCCTTAATTTCCTCTTCTCAAGAGGGAATAAATTCAGTTCCTCAAATTTTTTCTCATAGCTGAGCTCATTCATAGCTCTTATCAATTTGGTTGCCCTTCTCTGCACTTTCTCCAGTTCCCCCATATCCATTTTGAGAACTAGTGCCCAAAACTTAACTGCATATTCCCGATGAAGTCTTACTAATGATTTGTACAGGGGCAAAATTGTCTCTCTCTCTGGAGTCCATACCCCTCTTAATACAAGAAAGGACTTTCATATTTCCAAGAATCGTTTTAAGCCACATTGATGGTGGGTTACATAATTGGTAAGGCTGAAAAAAGACATCAGTCCATCCAGTTCAACCTGTGGTGTGTGAGTGTGCTTGTTTTTATGTCAATAGTGCATTGTATATCCCTGTATGTTGTGATCATTAAAGTGGCTATAAACCCTCCATACACCCAGTGAAGTGAACAGCTCAGATGATACACAGAGATGAACTAAATCTCCATACATATGTTTTACATGTATATCTGCTGTCTTCACATTTATATATGGTTTAGAAAGTTCAGATCGTGTTAGGAAATGTTCTCTTCTTGTTTAACACAATGATGTCTATGCATACAGCCAAGATAGCTAAACTTGCTGATTTAAGGAAAGGCACACTCTCATCATAGGCAGAGATTCTCAGATGTTTTGTAACAGGGCCAGCTCCCTGCTAATCTATTTTAGCAACCTCCCCTGACAGAAATTTCAGGCTGCTTTTATCTGATGTCAGAGAATTTGTCAGGAGTTATCAGGCTGATTAACAGAGGAATGGTTCAGGAGAGATCTTTGGGACTTAGCTCTTTGAAGAGAGAGAGAACAAAATACTGTAGATATATGTGCCCAGCTCAAATTTCAATTTTTAGTTTTCAGCGCTGTTGCACTTTGAATGATAATTGCGTGGTCATGCAACACTGTACCCAAATTAAATCGTTATGTTTTTTCCCCCACAAATAGAGCTTTCTTTTGGTGGTATTTGATCATCTCTGCGGTTTTTATTTTTTGCGCTATAAACAAAAGAAGAGCGATTTAAAGAGCAATTTAAAAAAACAAAACAATATTTTTTACTTTTTTATTTAATAAATATCACAATTTAAAAAATTGTTTAGACCAATACGTATTTTTCTACATATTTTTGGTAAAAAAAAATGCAATAATCGTATATATTGATTGGTTTGCGCAAAAGTTATAGCGTCTACAAAATAGGTGATAGATTTATGGCATTTTTTTTTTTTTTTTACTAGTAATGGCGGCGATCTGTGTTTTTTTTTGTGACCGTGACATTGCGGCGGACATATCGGACACTTTTGACACGTTTTGGGACCATTCACATTTACACAGCGATTAGTGCTATAAAACTGCACTGATTACTATGTAAATGTGACTGGCAGGGAAGGGGTTAACACTAGGGGGCGCTAAAGGGGTTAAAATGTTCCCTAAAGTATGTTCTAACTGTAGGAGGAGAGGGACTCACAGGGGGAGGAGACCGATGTGTGTTCCTCTGTACTGGGAACACACATCAGTCTCCTCACCGCTGACAGGAGGTGGATCTGTGTGTTTACACACACAGATCCACACTCCTGCCGTGATCAGCGGTAATCGCGGGTGCCCGGCGGCAATCGCGGCCATCGGGCACGCGCGAGGGATCACGAGTGGTGCCGCGGGTGCGTGCGCGCCCTAGAACGCCAGGAACAAAGGACGTCATATGACGTCCACTCTCATTGGCGAAGGGTTGCTGCCCACCTCAATCCCCTATGGCCCGGTATGGAAATGGTTAAACTCCTTTTCACCAAAAAGTTTTTTCCCTAAGGTCACTAGTACGGTATTTGTACATCGCTATCATATCCCCTCTCAAGTGTCTCTTCTACAGAGAAAGTTAAATGTTTAAAAGAGAATTGAAAAGGACAAACTGAGTGGGTATTAGCCACTTCAGAATAATTAGGACTTTGTTGGAGCCTTGTGTCCATCAGAGGTGAGCAAGAAATGACAAAAAATTTGTTAATACAAAAATAACGATGGGGGCGTGGCCTGGACGGGCATGTGAGCGGTCGTACTACACGGAGCTAATCCTATACCCGGCCACCAGAACCGCCACCGAGCGGTACGGACGCACTGCCTAGCCGCACCGGACGTAGCGGAGGGTACCCGGCTGACTGGCGAGGCATCAGATAACCCACAAAACAGTGAAAAACGCTGCGATCGTGCCGGCCATGGAGATCCAAGATGGCGCTGGATCCTCTCAGCCACAGAGGGCTACACATGGTGCGGACAAGCTGCCTGAGATGAGCGGTAAGGCTCCCAAAAAGCAAAAACAGCAGGGGAGAGACCCGCCGTCCGCCGACCCGCCATCCTGTCCATTGTTCACCCCGATCAAGCAGGGTTTATGCCCCACAACTCCACCGCGACCAACCTCCGGCGGTTATACTTAAACATGCAGACCCCCTTGGACTCCGTCGGCACCAGGGCACTGTTGTCGCTTGATGCCAATAAGGCCTTAGACAGTGTCGGCTGGCGGTATTTCTGGGCGGTGCTGGCTAGGTTCGGTTTTGGCCCTAATTTCCTAAGGTGGGTGAGACTTCTGTATGACAAGCCCCAGGCGGCCATACGCATGTCTGATAGGATGTCCCATGCTTTTCCACTGGGCAGGGGGACCAGGCAGGGATGCCCCCTGTCCCCCCTGCTCTTTGCCCTGGCCATTGAGCCCCTTGCGGCTCTGGTGAGGGACTGTCCAGGGCTTTCGATATAGCGAACTACACGAAAAAATCATGTTGTACGCCGACGACATGCTTCTCTTTTTAGAGGATGCGGATGATTCATTACGGCAGGTAATGGCCCTTATTACTGACTTTGGCCATTTCTCGGGCCTCACCATTAACTGGACAAAGTCAGCCCTGATGTTCCTAGATGAGGCGCCCACGACGGGGGGGGGGGGAGGGGGCCTTCCTGTCCTGTCCCTGTAGTGTCACCTTTCAAATATTTAGGCGTTTGGGTGTCCCCTGCATTAACAGATTTCTGCACGTTAAACATATACCCCCTGTTGACCAAATTCAGGGACAAAATTCACATCTGGAACAAACTGAAAATGTCCCTGGCAGGCAAAACTAACCTAATCAAAATGATATTGATGCCACAATTACTCTACTTACTTTACAATACGCCCGTAGTCATTAAACTGAAAATCTTTCGAGTTGTTTATCCCTCTTCAGGCAATTACTATGGCACACCAAACCTCCTAGAATTAAGCTAAAACAATTACAGCGCCCAAAGGAGGGGGGTCTTGCTCTGCCCAATCCCTGGATATATTAATTGGCGGTGCAGCTTCAACACCTAATAGGAGCAATGGGCCCGGAGTCCAAGGCCTCCTCAGCTAGGCTCATGTTGCATGGCTCAGGGGCTGACGCAATACCGGAGGGGTTGGAGGCTCACAGCTTTCAGAAACCTAATAAGCGAATGCCCACCTATTCACTTAGGTGGACAGAAGGTATGGAATAAGGCCAGGCAACTACAGAACGTTTCGGGGTTTACCGAGCATAGTCCCATTTGGGGTAACAACTCGTATGAGGAATTGGCCAAGATTGAGCAAGGCCCTAAGTAGAGGTCCTATGGGATTACACACCTCAAACATGTTTTCCAGGGCGGAGTTCTGCTTCCATTCCCGGAGCTGCAGTCCAGGTTTAAGCTTCCGCGCACTATGCAGTTTTACTACATGCAATTACAGCACGCTGTCAGGGCCCAGGGAGATGCGGTAGAGTGGGTTTAGTCCCCTACTCCAGTTTTCCATGCGCTCAGAGCCGCGCATGATACTAAAGGTGTGATCTCCCAATGCTACAACATGTTACTAGCATCCTTTCATGAGGGGCATCCTATGAGGGTAGCGGATCAGTGGGAGGTAGATATAGGTCCTATCGAGGGGGACCTCTGGGAGGAGGCATTACGGGCAGTTAACGTTTGTTCGCTCAATGTGTCCCAACGGGTGTCTCAATTGTACATTCTTTTGAGAGTACACTTTACTCCAGTGAAACTTTTCTGGATGGGTCAGGCTCCCGACCCCTTGTGTGGACATTGTAGGGCGGAGCCGGGGGACCTGATTCACCTCCTCTGGCGATGCCCCAAGCTTCACAGATATTGGACGGAGGTGCTGGCTACACTGAACTCGGTGTTCCAGACCTCCGTCCCAATGGAATCAATTTGCTGCCTGCTGGGGGTCTTGGAGGGGGCGATAGTGGAGGAGGGGACCCGGGTGGCCTTTGCCAGGGCACTTTTCTAGGCACGGAAGCTTATTCTCCTTCATTGGAAATCTAATTTGCCGCCTACGATCCAATCATGGATACATCATATGGGCAGAACTCTTATCATGGAGAGGTATATCTACCAGCACAGGGGTGCCGCCGCGAAATTTCTTAAACTGTGGGACCCATGGCTTGCTGTGCCTGGACTAAGCCCCTTGGAATTGGTCCAGCTGAGATTACTAGGAGGCATGTAGGGGTAGACGACGCCAGCCGGAACACCAGCGTGGGTACTTGGAGAGGCTTCTAGATGGGTGAGGGGCTGAAGGTAGTAGAGGGCATTCAGGGCGGGGTTTTAGGATGGAGCACGCGGCACGTAGAGTGGTTATGAGCTTAATGTGCTTTCTGGTTTTGTAATGAGCATGCTACTGTGAGCTACACTATTTTCCTGTAAGATCACAGTATGTTGTATTTCATGTTTTCATATTTTGCATGTTTTCTGTGAACAATAAAACCCTTTCTGATTAAAAAAAAAAAAAAAATACAAAAATAACACATTTTATTTAAATACATAAAAATGCATAAATACATAAAAATTATTAATAACAATGAAATAAAATTTGTTATTTTTGTATTAAAGACATTTTTGTAATTTCGTGCTCACCTATGATAGACACAAGGCTCCAACAAAGTGGCTAATACCCACTCAGTTTGTCCTTTTCAATTCTCTTTTAATTTTTCAAGTTAAATGTTTGTAGTCTTTCCCCATAGTCGAGATCCTCTAGTCCCTATTAGCTTTGTTGCTTTTCTCCAGCACATCCTTCTTGAGGACTAGTGCCCAGAACTGGATGGCATACTCAAGATGCAGCCAGACCAGAGTCTTGTAGAGAGTAAAAATTATCATGTTATCTCTATAGTGAATACATTTTTTGAAGCATGCCAATATTCTGTTGGCATTTCTTGCAGCAACTTGGCAGGTCCTTTTCCATCCTGGATTCCCCCAGGGGTTCTCGGTTTCTATTTCCCATCCAATTATACCATCTGCTTTCTGAATCCACTGGAGTGATATCAGGAGTAAAAACTGACATCGGGAAACACCAGGATAGGTCTCCCTAAGGACCCACATGCATCTAGTCATCTGGTGTAATGACAACGGGTGGTGTGTCCCGTCTGTGTGAGAGGATGTGAGATGTGAGAGGATGCTGGAAGTGGAGCTCCCCGGCTGACCTGGCTCTCTATCCTTGATTGGGATCCTTAATCCTCCTTCTGACTCCCTCTGAACTATTGAGCCACGTTCTAGCCGCATCAGTGTTGGCGCCAGATTTGGCTGCACACTCAGCTATACTTTGGCTTTATCTGCCTTGTTTGTTGGTTGTGTCTCCCTCCATGTACTGCTCATTGGCGGCTTCAGCTCCAGCCTCCCTCGCATCTCGGGAACTGACTCACCACTTATTGCTACGGCTTTAGCTACCCGGTTTGCGGCTCCTGGTGGTTCCCGGCTCAGACCTCAGCTATCCTGTTTCTGGTTCCCGGTATCTGGTTTGCGGCTCGTAGCTTAG
This sequence comes from Rana kukunoris, assembly GCA_029574335.1. Taxonomy (NCBI): domain Eukaryota; kingdom Metazoa; phylum Chordata; class Amphibia; order Anura; family Ranidae; genus Rana; species Rana kukunoris. The sequence goes on along the minus strand of CM056053.1, from coordinate 139,249,948 downwards.
ACCACAGATATTCTGCTCCTGGCTCTTGGCATACGGCCCGCGGCTCCAGGTTTGCAGCTCAGACCACAGCTAACCTGTTTCTGGCTCCCGGTATCCAGTTTGCGGACCCCCACCTGGCAGCTCTGACTAATACCCATTGCCTGGCTCCTAGTTCCTGACTCCCCACTTCCAGTTCACGGCTCTGGTACTGGTTACCTGGCGCACAGCCCCCGTTTGACTATATAGCGGCTGTACCCTTTAGCACTGAGTCAGCGAAGTATAGTATGAACAACAACTAAGGATAAAAAGAAGCATTTTTGGGGCACTATCTACTACTACTTGACTCCCGGATCCTGGCCGTACCTGGCTGCATTGCATTTGTTTCCTTCTGCTATTCCACCATGTGCAGTGTCTTGATTTTACAGTGTTCTGTATGCAGGATTGAAGCATTATCAGAATAGCAACCTTAGCTATTAGGCTACTTGTCAGCCCTTCACTGTCAGCATGCAATTGGAATAAGAAGCGATGCCTATATGATTCAAGTAAGTCTATGTAATATATACAAGTACTGTATATACAGTACATACATGTCTGGCTGTTGTATTATACTATTCAGCACTGTTGAACATGTTAAAGGAAAACTTGAATAGTAAACGTGCAAAGGTGGAGAAAAAAAAGAGATCCGAGTTTGCCTGCTAATGTAAGCTGAGATAAAAAAGGAAAACAAGTGTGAGACCATCAGTCTGTAAAGATGACACATAGAAATAAGAAGGATATGGGGGTGTTTAACATGTTACAAATGAGTGTTCCTCACAAACTAGCGCAGATAAAAAATCTCAAAGTATATCTCAAAATAAGCAACAAGATATAACTGCCAGACTTGAAAAATGTACCCATATTTCAGCCGCTCCCAAGAATTAAATATAGGCTGTAACCTCCAACTAAAAGAAAATTATTCGGCGCTGGAAAATAAACAGTGACAATACAAAATAGTGATAACAAATTACAATGCTAGCCAGCACTTAAGGATCAATTCAAATAAACGTCCCAACAAAAGATTAAATATAATAGAGTGCAGCGCAAATACAATAATTATAATAGAATAAAATCATACAATATAGTGATCAAAAAAATCCATATAGTGCATAAGTGAAAGAAGTATGCAACACAATCGTGACTGTGTGCAAAATCTAGAATCAGTGACCCCAGGACAGATCCTCCACCAGGTAATATGGATGGCCTCTCACCTGAACCATTCGACCCAAAGCTAGGTCATAAAGCATGGAAACAACAAACACATCCTGATCTCAAACAAGGACAGCAATAGGAAGGCAACTCTGTAACTCCCCAGATCCAGAGGATGGAAGATGGATGATATGCAAATACAGAAAAAGAGGGGACTAGTATAAATATAATTATTAATGACGTCATCTGTAATCGCCTCCTCATTACATAATTTAGTTCAGTCACAAGAGCTAGCCACTAGGTTTGTGTCTAAGGGCTATCCCTTACCCTCAATCAAGCAGGAGATTGAGAAAGTCAGGATTACTGACAGGAGCACTATAATAGCAGACAAACCTCCCATTACAGTTAAAGGAGACGCCAATTTCAAAATGTTGTTGGATTTCAACATCCAACACAAAAAAATTGAAAAAATTGCGGCCAAACATTGGCCTATTTTAAAAGGTAATTCCATCCTGGGCCCGAGGAGTCCGCTCAAACATGTCCGACGCACCATTTCCAGCGGACATGTCTCCTCGGATTTTGGTCCGATGGCGTGTACACACCATCGGACGAAAATCCCCTCGGACTGAGGACGCGGTGACGTGGCGGTGACGTTGACGCCGCCACGTCACCACTCCAGGAAGTAAAATACTTCCACGCGAATCCATTTGACGCATGCGGGAGATTTATGTCCGCTGGTTAGGCGTACTAACCAGCGGACATGTCCGACGGACAGGTTTCCAGCATGCAAATTTTAAAGCATGCTTTGAAATTTGTCCGCTGGAAAAACCTGTCCGCTAAGTCGTACACACGATCGGATATGTCCGCTGAAACTGGTCGGCGGACCAGTTTCAGCGGACATATCCGATCGTGTGTACGCGGCCTCAATCTCGTAATCTAGAGGGAATGAGGGAAGATATAAGTCTGATTAGGCAAGATATGCATACCTTTAAAGAAAGAATGTCAGGAGCGACAGAAAGAATAAGTACACTTGAAGACTCCTTACAAATAGTTATGAAATCTGAAAAAAAAAGCGGTACAACAATTATCTTTACACGACTCTCATTTTGGAGGATTTGGAGAATCGTCTCCGATGGAACAATGTTAGAATAATAGGACTCATTTAACAGGTGGAAGGAAACACGCCAGTGGAATTTATAGAGAAATGGCTCAAAGCCACCATGGGAGCAGAACATTTTTCTTCTCTTTTTTGTGTGGAGTCCCCACGCGACCCCTGCCCTCAGGAGAGTTACCGAGATCGAGAACTTTTATTTTGAAGATGTTGAACTATAAAGACAGAGATATGATATTGCAGAGAGCCAGACAATTAGTAAATATTCGGGTGGATGGCTCAAAGATATGTTTTTTTCCTGACTTTTCAGCAGCTGTACAGTGCCAAAGGGCGGGATTCATGGAGGTAAAGCGACGATTGAGGCAGATGGAATTATTCTACTCTATACTATTTCCAGCTAGGTTAGGAATAAAGGCGCAGGATAATATGTTTCTTTACCTCACCAGAATTAGCAACTCAGTGGCTGGATAACTATATGTGGCCAAATTAACCCCTTAAGATAGCTTGACCCTTTTTTTTCTCTTCTTTGAACCACAAAAAAATTCCCTTTTTCTTTTTTGTGTGGTGGGTCAAGAGAGAAAATGAAAATAGGAAAAGAAGGTTTAGAAAGAAAACATCTAGGGAAGGTAAAGGGAAGAAAGGAGAGATGAGAGAGAAAAGGAAAGAGGGAAAGAAAAATAGAGAAATGAGGGGTCGGATGAGCTCTATTTTTGGGGTCCTCTTACTCATATAGCCCCTATGAATGTATTTATGTGTTGCTATGTATGTTTGTGTCTGTCGGTTTATGTTTGTCTTGTATGTTAGTCTGTGAACACCTTGTGGCAGATATTGACCAACCAGCTCTCTCTCTTTGCTTCTCTTTCTTTGCTTCAAAATTATGATATAGCTTGCAATTTGGCTATATCTATGGTTAAATTATATGTTGATGATGTTCTATGACCCTTTTGTGGGAGGTAATAATCTCATGGAACGTTAGAGGCCTTGGTACCACTTCTAAACAGCAAGCCATATTTACGTAATTTGCCTTCAGGAAACCGATCTACTCCCTAATACCTTACACTACTTATAGAGAAATCAGTTCAAAACCCAATTTCACTCCACATATACATCATACTCCAGAGGAGTATCTATACTTATATTTAATAGAATGGATTTTCATCAGACCGTTCTCATCGGTTTAACCTATCGTGTGTATGCGGCCTAATAGATCAGCTGCTAACAATATCAGAAGCTTATTCTTGAATTTACAACTCACCATAAATAACAGTGGAAATAGAGCCATTCTGTCACTATATGCGGCTAAAGCATTCGATAGCATAGAGTGGGAATTTCTATGGAACTGCTTAAAGCGCTTCTTAATTCGGCAAAGATATATAAAATGGATACAACTGTTATATAGTACCCCGAGTACAAGAGTACGGATAAATGGATGTATTTTGCCTCCTTTCTTTTTGAGTACAGGAACAAGACAGGGTTGCCCCCTGTCTCTGCTGCTTTTTGCATTAGCTGTAGAACCTTTGGTGGAGGCCATTTGTGGCTGAACTAATATTGTGGGGTTTCAGAGACGTACAGGCGAAGAAAAAAAATAGTATAACAAAAACAAGCTGCGCAAAAACGTGAACAATCTACACAATTGACCACAAAATAGTATGATGCAACCATATATATGACATGAATGAAGTACTTGGAAAAGTGTATATTGAAGTGTCCAAATAAGGAAAAAACACATAAATGTCTCTAATTCCATTGATTAAATGTGACACGTGATACTTGAATGATGTGTAAATCTTGTTTTCTTTAAATAAACGGTGACATCAAGAAGTCCTCCACCCTTTGAATAAGCAGCCTCTTACCAGAGGGGAAGGTCCCAGCCTGAGACCTTCTATAGCATGTGGCTTATTACCCAGCCTGGGGGTCTGTGTGGCAAGTAGTCCGATGTCCAGTAGGTCTCCCACCGATCACCGATAATCAATATGAGTTGAAACCGAGGTGAAAGAAAAAACTGACATAGTGTGAACCCATAAGGAACATTTAATAAAAGGTTAAAATCACACTTACAATGTATAGTGTGACAGGGTACTAGATTGTATGTACACCAGTGAGAGGCTGGAAAGGTCAGTTTTCCCTGCCCTGGAAGGGGTTAAGCCTGGCCAACAGGTAAACCTCCTCTCTTCCCCCTATTAATTAACAGTCACCTGGTAGGGAAATGGGAAGTGAGAGCTCAGTGTGAGAGGTATGCTGAGCTGGACGGACAGGTTGGAAACTGTCTGCAAGGAAGGAACAAGGTCTGTCATAGATTTGTTTATTTTGGACTGGTATTCTGTTTATTTTGTACTGGAGGCCGGAATAGCCCCTCCAGTACAGTGTAGTGAGGGACACTACTGTCAGTTAGCCTCCTAAATTGGAGTAGGCCATTTTGTTTTTGTATTATTTATTTTTGAGTGCAATAAAGCCATATTTATTGCTTAAGATCAGCGACTTTGCTGCATGACATTATCGCTATTTCTACGACTTTGTCACAAGTGGTGGTCAGAAGTGGGATGTTTGCTGTGGTACCGGTCAATGTACAGTTACAGTGGCCTTAAAGGTACAGGACCCAGAAAATGGAAGATATTGTGAAAGCCCTGTTACAAGCGGTCTCTGTGCAACAAGAAACTAATAGACAGGTAGCTGCAGCGCAACAAGAGACTAATAGACAGATAGCGGCCTCAGCTGCTGCACAACAAGAAACTAATAGACAGGTAGCTGCAGCGCAACAAGAGACTATCATACAGATAGCGGCCTCAGCTGCAGCACAACAAGAAACTAATAGACAGCTAGCTGAAGCACAAAAGTCAGACCATGCTGTTCTCAAAGCAACCCTGGATCACATGACTACCCAAGGGTCTTCTAACCCACCAGCAAGGGGGGTAAGCCAAATACGTGCCAGCAGCTGTCTGCAGAAAATGACCCCGGATGATGATGTGGAGACTTACCTACTGGCGTTCGAACGGACCGCTACCCGAGAAGGCTGGGCCCCGGAACAGTGGGCTGGAATCATTGCACCCTTCCTCCTGGGAGAAGCACAGAAAGCCTATTTTGATCTGGATGAGGTGGCTGCTGCAGACTATCCCAAACTGAAAGGAGAGATCCTGGCTCGCTTAGGGGTGACTTCCACAGTGAGGGCCCAGCGTTTCTACAACTGGAGGTTTAAAGAAGGAAAAGCGCCAAGATCCCAGATGTTCGATTTAATTCATCTGGCGCGGAAGTGGCTTAAACCAGAGTCTCAAACCCCTGCACAGATTATAGAAGCGCTTGTACTGGACCGTTACGTGAGAGAGCTTCCAAATGGCCTCCGGGAGTGGGTCACTCAGGGAAATCCCCTGGACTGTGATAGTATGGTCGCACAAGTGGAGCGGTACCTATCTACCAAAAGTTTGGACCAATCTCTCTCTAGGACGATCGGGAAAATACAGAGACCAGGAGGCCGGAGGAGTGGAGTGGAAGCAGACTTCGGATCCGGAGCCCGTTTCTCCAAACCTGACTTTAGAAGTCAAAACCCTGGGAAAGAGGACCACCCTAGGAGAAACTCCATAACTTGTTTTGAGTGTGGCGCCAAAGGACATGTCAGGGCGAGATGCCCCAATCTTCCTGAGCCAATGCAGTGTGGACTAGGGGAAGATTCCTATGACTTTTGTGGGCTCATTTGTTTAGCAGGCCTGGTAGAAGGGGGACATACCTTCCGAGTACCTGTCCTGCTGGACAAACAAGAGACAGTGGCCCTGGTGGACTCTGGCAGTGCCCTGACTTTGGTAGCCAGTAAATTGGTAAAACCTTGTTGGATTCAGAAACATAGAACCATGGGGGTGTTGTGTATTCATGGGTGTACTGTGCGGTATCCTACTGCCAACATAGAAGTGTCAGTACAGGGCAGTTTGGTAAGGATCGTAGCTGTGGTAGTTCCTCGTCTACCATATCCTTTGATAATAGGAAGGAATTTCCCTAATTTCCACGCTCTGTTACAGCCCCCTGTGAGGGGAGAACAAGGGGAACCTGAAGTGGAGCAGAGAAATACAGGGGTCCATGAAGTATTTCCCTTTGCTCATCCTGACTTGTATATCTCTAATCCAAAAAGAGGTAAAACAAGACGGGAACGCAGGGAGAGCAAGCTACGATTTAATAGGGCTGTCCAGGAAGTCCTGTTGAATCAGCGTGGGGAGCAGTCCAGGAGAGGTGGGGCCCCACGACAGACAGAAGATGAGGCAGAAGTTGGTCAACCGGAACCCGCCCCAGAGGCTACCAGTGAAGACGATGAAGGGGATACAGATATCCTGGATATCTCGGGTAGTGGCTTTGGCCGTAACCAGGCAGATGATCCCCTGCTGCAGGAAGCCAGGAGTAATGTTGTAGAGGTTAATGGGGTACCAGTAGAAGGGGTAACAGGAAAGGCCTATCCCTATTTTATCCTTAAAAACGATCTTCTTTACAGAGTAACCTCCGATGAGGGACAAGAGCTTGAACAACTGGTTGTGCCTTCATCATACACCCGAAAAATCCTAGATTACTCTCACTCTCATCTGCTGGGGGGACACTTAGGGGTGGAGAAAACACAAGAACGGGTGCTCAGGAGGTTCTTCTGGCCTGGGGTATATGAGGGGATTAAAAGGTATTGTGCTTCTTGCCCGGAATGCCAGCTGGCATCTCCCAGACCGAAGTTGAGAGCCCCACTCATACCTCTCCCCATAGTTGACGTTCCGTTTGAGAGGATTGGCATGGACCTAGTGGGTCCCTTAGAGAAAACAGCTCGAGGTCACCAGTACATCCTTGTCATCGTCGATTATGCCACCAGATACCCAGAGGCCATTCCACTACGTAAGGCGAATGCTAAAAGTATTGCAAAAGAGTTGGTTCAGATGTTTACACGGGTGGGGATACCCAGGACATTGCTCACGGATCAGGGGACTCCGTTTGTCTCCCGTATTATGAAAGAGCTATGTCAACTATTTAATGTACAGACTCTGAGAACGTCAGTGTATCACCCCCAGACAGATGGGTTGGTAGAAAGGTTTAACCGGACCCTAAAGGGGATGTTGAGGAAAGTCGTTAGCAGGGATGGGAAGGATTGGGACTTGTTACTTCCTTACCTGTTGTTTGCAGTTCGAGAGATTCCCCAAAGTTCTACGGGCTTCTCCCCGTTTGAGCTTTTATATGGTAGGCATCCCAGGGGTATTCTGGATATCCTAAAGGAAACCTGGGAAGAACAGGGGGTAACTGGGACCAATGTCCTCCAGTATGTTGAAGATATGCGGGTGCGTATGGCTCAGATTGCCCCTCTTGTTCGCCAGCATATGGAGCAGGCGCAAAGTAGGCAGAAGTCCTACTATGACCAGAGGGCCCTAGTGAGACAGTTTGAAAGAGGGGACAGAGTAATGGTTCTAGTACCCACCGCAGAAAGCAAACTTCTAGCACAGTGGCAGGGACCCTATGAGGTGTTGGAAAAAGTGAGCCCAGTAAATTATAAAGTTAGTCAGCCGGGACGCTGGAAAAAGGAGGCCGTGTTCCACATAAACCTTCTTAAGCCATGGAGGACTAGAGAGGACTGCATGGCCGCAGTGGGGGACACCACACCTGGTCCACAGGCACCTAGTCCTTCGGTGACAATCTCTCCAGAGCTGACACCTGAGCAAATAAAAGAAGCTAGAGGCTTGGTTGAGAGGAATAACAATGTTTTCTCCCCCAACCCTGGACAAACCCGAGAGATTACCCATGACATTATTACAGAACCAGGGGTTGTCGTAAGAGTGAAGTCTTACCGCATTCCGGAGGCCAAGAGGGAAGCTGTAAGGGCTGAAATCAGGAAAATGCTTGAGCTTGGAGTGATAGAGGAGTCTCATAGCCAGTGGTGCAGCCCCATTGTTCTAGTGCCCAAACCTGATGGGTCCATCAGGTTTTGTAATGACTTCAGGAAGTTAAACGAGGTGTCTAAGTTTGACGCCTACCCCATGCCTAGGGTGGATGAACTAGTAGAGCGATTAGCCAAAGATAGGTTCTTCACCACGTTGGATCTGACAAAGGGTTATTGGCAGATCCCATTGACAAAGCACGCCCGAGAGAAGACAGCCTTTGCCACTCCTGATGGCCTATTCCAGTACAGGATCATGCCTTTTGGCCTCCATGGGGCTCCAGCCACTTTTCAAAGGCTAATGGATAAGTTGCTCAGGCCCCACACTGAGTATGCAGCCGCATACTTGGATGATGTGATCATTCATAGCCCGGACTGGGAAAGCCATCTGGATAAAGTACAGGCAGTCTTGGACACTCTTAGAAGAGCGGGTCTGACAGCTAACCCCTCTAAATGTGCCTTGGGTCTAGCAGAGGCTAGATACTTGGGTTACCTGGTTGGCAGAGGACTTGTTAAACCACAGATGAACAAGATAGGAGCTATACAGAGCTGGCCCAGACCATTGAGGAAAAAACAAGTCAGAGCTTTCTTGGGGATTGTAGGCTACTATCGGAGGTTTATTCCTCACTTTGCTACGAGGGCTGCTCCGCTCACAGACCTTATTAAAGCCAGAAGTCCAGACACTGTAAAGTGGAACAGCGAGGCTGAGGAAGCCTTTGCTGGTCTGCGGGCAGCGCTTTGTGCCCAACCTGTGCTTGTGGCTCCTGACTTTAGAAAGGAGTTCTTTCTCCAGACCGATGCCTCAGAGGTGGGTCTGGGTGCAGTTTTGTCCCAATATGTGGATGGTGAGGAACACCCTGTGCTGTATTTGAGTCGGAAAGTTGTTACCTCGAGAACAGCGCTATGCCACAGTGGAAAAAGAGTGTTTGGCAATCAAGTGGGCAGTAGAAACACTCCGCTACTATTTGTTGGGCAGGCGGTTTACCCTCGTCACAGACCATGCTCCGTTAAAGTGGATGCACACCAATAGGGACAAGAACGCTCGGGTCACGAGGTGGTTTCTGTCCCTACAGCCCTTTACTTTTGTGGTACGACATAGGGCAGGTCTCCTCCACAGTAATGCAGATGCTCTGTCCCGAGTGCATGGGTTTGTAGAGATGGCCGCTTCCCACCCAAGTGTTAAGCTGGGGGGGAGGATGTGTGACAGGGTACTAGATTGTATGTACACCAGTGAGAGGCTGGAAAGGTCAGTTTTCCCTGCCCTGGAAGGGGTTAAGCCTGGCCAACAGGTAAACCTCCTCTCTTCCCCCTATTAATTAACAGTCACCTGGTAGGGAAATGGGAAGTGAGAGCTCAGTGTGAGAGGTATGCTGAGCTGGACGGACAGGTTGGAAACTGTCTGCAAGGAAGGAACAAGGTCTGTCATAGATTTGTTTATTTTGGACTGGTATTCTGTTTATTTTGTACTGGAGGCCGGAATAGCCCCTCCAGTACAGTGTAGTGAGGGACACTACTGTCAGTTAGCCTCCTAAATTGGAGTAGGCCATTTTGTTTTTGTATTATTTATTTTTGAGTGCAATAAAGCCATATTTATTGCTTAAGATCAGCGACTTTGCTGCATGACATTATCGCTATTTCTACGACTTTGTCACAATAGATAAAAATTCGCTTAGTGAATAAATGTAGCCGGCCGGCTAGCACAGCCCGTTCACTCCGGGACTTTTAGTATGCGGTGAAGACGTCAGCATGCCACTACCCTATGCCGTTTCGTCTTCTGTAGACTTCGTCCTGGGGCACGAGCGGCATGCTGACTCACCACTATTTAAATCAAATACATACAGATGGTACCGCCCCCATCTGAACTCCCAGCATCTCTGAAGCACAAATGGCCATCTTGGATAAGGGATAAAATCGGTATGTACTGAATACCTATCTGCTATATCATTATTTGTTGGTCAACTAACATTTTAATTATTAAAAACAGCAAAAAGGGATGTAAAAAATATATTATTAATAATAGGGTGAAATTTCCACTTACAGTTGCTAGCCGTCTGGGAAAAATCTCCAACCGCAACTAGCAGATCAGAGATCAGCCAATATTGCTGGGAACTAAATCACCTTGTGGGACACATCCATCACTAAATCAAGATGTTACTGCATCATGTAAATATATAACATCTCCTTCTGGAGCGTCATGTATGCTATTGCATTTTTCCTATCACATGACCGTACATGTATTGATTACATGTACTGCTCTGCCGGCCAATGAAATTGCACAAAAAGTTATGGGCAACTTTGCCCTTACAGCCACATGGACGCGCTATAAATGACGTGCATGTCCATTACTGATGACACGGGTTCCACACTACAGCCCCGCCTTACGAACGTCTTTCACTCACGTCCGCCTATGTCAGCCTATTAAATGGCCTAATATCCCACCCAAGGAAATGTATTGTTGCCTGATGTTAATCCCCTCTATCTTGAATGTGGGAAAAAGTGCCCTCATCCTGGCAGCAATGCGTTACAAATGTAAGCTAGTCCAGGTCAAATGCTTACTAAGGAGCACCTTGACTCTGAGCATGGGAGAAAGAACAAAATAATAATAAAAAAAGAATAAATTAATAAAAAAATTAAAATATATATATATTAGAGTAAATTAACTTTGCCTCCTGCAAACATCGATTATGCTGAGGAAAAAATCAATTAATAATACTTATTTATGAAGATTATATACAAATTGGGGGAGAGAGTAACCTCAATTGTCCATAATCTCTAAAATATATATCTATTTAGTTGAAATAAACAGCTATAATTATAAGCTTAATATTACAAATGCACTGTTCTCCAATGGAACTCAGTTAATACCACCCAGTGGGCAAAAATAGGTAGTGCACTCATAAAAAATAGTGATGAGACTATCTATAGATATAGCAGGCTCAAAAATTCGAGATTTTCCTAGCTTGTGACGGAAAATATTGATTATATGAAGACAGGAGGACGAGTATCTTATGCATTAATCCTTCTTTATTAATGCTCACAGCAGATAGTGTAAAACCATGTAAACGTAAGTAATAGTAAAGAAAAAACAGTAGGAACTATGTATCCCAGCAGCCTTGGGTCTTAGCCACTCCTACTCTCTATAAATGTCCTGTTCTGTCTTGAATCTTCCTCTTTCTTAGTGTGAACCTTGAAGTGCCTAGATCCGGGTCCATACTTGCAACGTCCCGTCAACCGTCGATTCTTCGGCCAGCCGGCCCACGACTTCGTAACTGAGGACTCTTGAGGTAGCATCCGCAGGTCCCAACGGGGTCAGCCAACTGAGCTACTCAGACCAGCTGGTCATTCAAAAGCGGGGAACATCACCCGAACAATATTCCAAACGGGAACGATGTCAATATCCTGAAATAAAACACGCATGACCGTGAGAGGGTTGGGGAGGGAGGGAAGATACTCGCCTCCTGTCTTCATATAATCAATATTTTCCGTCACAAGCTAGGAAAATCTCGAATTATACATCAGACAGGAGGCTCATATCTTATGCAAGTTCAAAGCTTAATACAGTATTCATACGTCATCTAAAACAAAACATGAACCCCCAAATCATAGATTATAAAACAGACATTGTGACATGTTCTTCTGGTCTGAAATAGAAAAGGCGGAAAACGGTCTCAGAAGACCAATCGGCCGCCAGTAAAAGGTCCGAAAGAGAGCCTCCGGTCGTAACCACCTTGGTAGCCATGGCCCCTCTGGCAGAGTGTGCTCCGAACAGGGTGACGTCTATGCCCGCCATTGCCATGGTTGACCTAACCCAACGTGCCAGCGTGGCCGGGGAGACCGGGTGGTGAGGTCTTACGTAGGATATTAAAAGTTGAGAAGAACCTGGGGTTCGTAGGTCGTTTGTGCTCGCCTCGTAAGCCTGTAGGCACCTAACCACGCAGAGTCGTGGGTGTGCCGGAAAAAAGGGATAAAATACCGAATGTAGGCCAGTTTTGGTTCTGCGGACAACCGTGAATCTTACCCCGTGGGGTGAAAACTGACGTCTAGAGATGTCCAAGGCCCTTACGTCTGAGGCACGTTTGATGGAAATCAGGCAAAGCAGTACTGTAAGTTTAAACGACAGCATTTTGAGAGACAGCGAATCGTTGTCCTCCCAGCCTGAGAACATGTCAAGGACCTTGGAAACATCCCAGGTGGATTGGTATTTAGGACGAGGAGGCCGTTTGAACCTGATGTCTCAAAGCAGTCTGCAGATTAGGGGGTGCTTGCCGATTGGCAGGGAATCTACCGGACAGTGGTAGGCTGAGATGGCAGACCTGTATATATTAATGGAGCTGTAGGACCTGCCGGAGTTAAAGGAATCCGCCAGGTAATTCGCTACGACGGTGATAGGGGCACGCACGGGATCAGCCTGCCGTTGGTCACACCAACGTACCCAGAGTTGCCAGGCTGATTGGTATGCTGATCGAGTCCCGGGGGCCCAGGCCACGGAGAGGAGATCTCTAGCTGAGTTTGAAAGGCCGTCCTGCGCGTCCGGCATCCCGAAATCAACCATGCCAAGAGTGTTAGTGTGCCCTCCTCTACCAAAGGGTGAATGCCTTTGGTCGGGTGGGAGAGGATGTGAGTGAATTGGGGAAGAAGCCTGGGGTGGTCTATGGCTAAGTCCAGGAGAAGAGGGAACCATGGTTGTGTTGGCCACCATGGCGTGATCAGGACCATCGTCGCTCTCTGGTATGTGACCTGCAGTAGAGTCCTGGGGATCATTGAAAATGGGGGAAACGCATAGTGTGTCCCCCCTGTCCAAGAGTGACGGAAAGCATCCACTGCTGAGGACCCTGGATCCGGTCTCCAGCTGAAAAAACGAGGCAGTTGGTGGTTGAGACGTGAGGCGAAAAGGTCTATGTCCAAGGGACCCCAAAGTAGGTTCAGTTGGGCGAAGACTGATCGGTCCAAGCACCAATCGCTGGCGTCGACAAGATATCGGGAGTTCCAGTCTGCGACAGTGTTGGAAGTACCCGGAATGTATTCCGCCATAAGGATGATGTCTCGAGACAGGCAGAAGTGCCAAATCTCTGTGGTAATGTCCGCCAGAACCTTGGATCTGGTGCCACCTAAGCGGTTGATGTATTGTACCGCTGCAATATTGTCCATGCGTAATAAGACGCAACAATTGGACCATTCCGCTAGGAAGCTCTGAATAGCAAAGAGTGCCGCTGAGAGTTCCAAAGCGTTGATGTGTAAGAGAGATTCCTCCTTGGACCAGGTCCCTCCTGTCGAGGTTTCCCCCATGCGGGCGCCCCAGCCCCGTCGGCTCGCATCCGATTCTATGACAACGTCCGGGCTTGAGTTGAAGATCGTTTTGCCATTCCACTCGATGGCGTACCGGAGCCACCATTGTAGTTCGACTTGGGCCTCCGAGGAGAGGGTTACCTCGTCCGCATATCGGAGGCCCTGGCGGAGGTGTAGAATTTTTAACCTCTGGAGGGCCCTGTAATGCAGGGGGGCCGGAAAGATGGCTTGGATGGATGCCGCTAGCAGGCCTACTATGCGGGCCAGTACGCGTAGGGATAAGAACCCCTTGCGGAGTACCGCTCTGATCTCCTTGCGAATCAGGGCCAATTTTTCGCTGGGCAGGCGAAGGACAGCTAGGTTTGTGTCCACGGAGAAACCCAGGAAGTCCATATCCTGGGCCGGGGTGAGAACTGACTTTTCCTGGTTGATCAGGAAGCCTAGGCCTAGTAAGAGGTTGATCGTCCAAGTCATGTGGTGGTACGCCTGATTCTTGGAGTAAGCTATGATGAGGATGTCGTCTAGATATATAATCAGACGTACTCCTCTGGACCTCAGCGATGCCACAACTGGTTTCAAGATCTTTGTGAAGCACCACGGGGCGGATGACAGCCCGAATGGGAGGCATGTAAATTGCCACGTGCGTCCCCACCACCTGAAGCGGAGAAGGTGTTGTGACGCCTGATGCACGGGGACAGTGTGATAGGCGCCTTTTAGGTCCACCTTTACCAACCAGTCTCCCGGGACGAGGAGATCTCGGAGGCAATGGATGCCCTCCATCTTGAAATGTCGATAGGCGACATGTTGGTTCAGGTCCCGAAGGTTTATAACCGGGCGGTAACCTCCCCCTTTCTTCTTGACTAAGAAGAGATTGCTGAGGAACCCCGGGGAGGAGGGGTCGACCTCGATCACGGCTTTTTTGGATATCAGTTCCCTGAGCTCGTTGTCTATCAGGGTCACATTCTGTTCTGCAAACCGGATAGGGGGTGGAATTACTCCCAGATTCGGAAGGGATAGGAGATCTATCTGGAACCCTGCCACTGTATTTAGAATCCATGTATCTGCCGTAATCGCAGACCAGGCGTGGGTAAAAAAACATTAGACGGCCCCCCACAGGTGTAAGGGGCAAGGGAATGTGTGTGGTACTCACCGGTATATGGGCGGGAACGAGGGTATCCTCTCTGGCCACGTCCCTTCCAGGATCTGCCACGTGGTGGGAAGAAGGGAGCAGGTTGTGCAGTGGTGGTGTACGGAGCGGGAGCCTGAGTGTAGTGGGGTTGGGCAGCTGACCTTTGAAAGGGTCTGCCGGTGTTAAAGCGGCCGGCAGAACGGCCCCTACTTCTGCCGGCCCGGGAAAAAACTCTAGAGTTGCCCGTTTCCTTGAGAGACGTTTGTGCCTTGTCAAGGCTGTTAAACATGCCCACGAATTTGTTTATGTCTTTGACCAGGGAGTCACCGAATAGCATGCCCTCTGCTGCGGGGCCTGGCTCAGATTCCGCCAGGTGTGCCAGTTGCGAGTCGAATTGCATGAGGATCGAGCGTCTGCGCTTGACAGAGCAGGCGGTATTGGCACTGCCCGTCAGACATATGGCCCTCTGGGCCCACCCACGTAATTGGGCTAGGTCCACCGCCTGACCAGTGGTTGCAGCTTGTTCTGCCAGATTAAGGATTTTGGTCAGGGGTCCGAACAGATCCAGAATGCGATCTTGGATATTTTTAAAAGATCGGTCGATCCCTTTCTTGGGAAATTTCCCCGTCTTTAGCAGATATTTCGCTAAAATGGGATCGACTTCAGGTGTCATGACCGCCTTCATGGGTAGGTGGGGGCGAGGGCATTCCGCTCTTAGTTTGTTGAGGTTAGATCTCTCTAGGGGTCTACGTGCCCAAAGCTCGATGTATTGTGAGACGTGGGGAAGGGGAGACCAGTCCCCAGAGCGAGGGTGGGAAATAGCGTCTGGGTTGAACAGTGGTTCACCCATGGCATCCACAACATCTTTGCCCTGGTTGTCAGGGTTGGCATCCTGTAGGAGTGCCGGTGCCCCCGCATCCTCTTCTCCATAGTAGTCAGACCCTGAGACCTGGGACCCATCCGACTCAGCGGATGAATTGTCGTCTGAGGACATACGGGTCTGGTTTGGCCCGTTTGGCGGGTCCATGCCTCTTATGTGACTCCCTGAGGCCCAGGGGTTGAAGGGGGTCTGAAGGATGCGTGGGGTGGCAGTCCGTGTGGGGATCTGCTCTGAGCATATTCTTTACTTCCCCTGCCGGGGAGTCATAAACCGTCGCCGTGTGCTTCCTCTTTTGGGAGGATTTACCCTTTTGTACGGTCGGTTCAGGGCAGGTTCAGGGTTTGGTTAACTCCAGAAGAGGTGGCAGCTGCAGCTAATGCCGCTTGAATGGATCTATTGATGAGATCTTGGAGTTGTGGAGTGTTCAGGAGTTGTGCTGGATCCAGCGCCATCTCCTGATCTGGGATGTGGGGAGAGCCCTCTTCTGCCATGCTGTTGGGATGTAGCAAAAAACAGCAGCACAGAAGGGAAAGGTATTAGTGGGTGGTGGCAGCACAGGGGTAGGCTAAATGTGGCTGTATAGGGCTATAGGGAATAAATTTCCAGAATGCTATCTATTTAACTCACTGATGTGAACAATGGTGTGCTCAGGCTCAACCTCCGTCCACCAGCGCCGACTGGCATGCGATGGGAGGTGGGCCTGAAGAATTTTGCACTCCAGGGGCGAAGTCTCGCGAGACTACAGCCCCGGAGCGCCTATTAGAAGACGCCACGCTAGGAGACCGCCCCCCCGGTCCTACGCGCGCCGCGATTGGACGGGGGAGCGGTACTGATGATAGGTTGCAGGGAGGCGAAGAGTCCGCCTCCCTGTACGCGCGAACGCCGTCCTGAGGAGAGGAGGAAGGCCAAGATGGCATCTCAGAACAGAGAGACAGGGAGAGAGGACAAAGCAGAGAGTGGGTCGCCGTGGAGCGCCTATTGGAAGACGCCGCGTTAGGCGATCGCAGCGCTCTAAGGTGGGGGTCGGAAGTTGGCACAGAGGCACCAATAGTGTCAGGCCAATTCAGGGGGACTGAGAGCCAGCGTCAGGAAAAAACTAGTGGTTACCCCAAGACCCCGGGGATACCGCAGTGTCACCTGACAGTTCCCACACCTCAGACAGCAAATCACATATATACATATAAGGAAGCAAAAAATCAATGAAATCAGAATCACTAAGTCAATAACACAATCGATAAGAGATTCTTGTCAGTACTTATCTTCTAGCCGTGAGCAGAAAGAAAGAGGAAGATTCAAGACAGAACAGGACATTTATAGAGACTAGAGTAGGAGTGGCTAAGACCCAGGGCTGCTGGGATACGTAGTTCCTACTGTTTTTTCTTTACTATTACTTACGTTTACATGGTTTTACACTATCTGCTGTGAGCATTAATAAAGAAGGATTAATGCATAAGATATGAGCCTCCTGTCTGATGTATAATTGAAATTAAGAGAAGGGAGGAAAAACACCCAATTACTCAAGGGGTAATAACGGGTCTATTTTCTGTTTATTCACCTCGATTCAAAAGGAATATTCTGGGAATTCAGATGAAGTTCACAGTTAACTATTGTCAATAAATGCATTTACATCAATGTCAATGTTGAGTCCATAGGGTGTGTAACACCGTACTCTATGGATCCATGTCATTTCCATCTTAGACAATTCCCTAACCAGAGAGTCACCCCTCCAATGAGGACTGTAACGATCTATACCCCAAAAAATGGTGTTAGCAGGATTGCGTTGATGGTAAAGATCGTAATGTCTCGAAACAGAATGATCCTGAAAGCCACTCCTGATATTGGTTAGATGTTCCCCTAAGCGTACCTGCATTGCTCTTTTGGTTCTCCCTATATATTGGAGCCCGCACTTTATGCAGATGATGCATTAGGCCGCGTACACACGATCGGTCCAAACCGATGAAAATGGACTGAAGTCCAGTTTAATCGGTCCGAACCGACCGTGTGTACAGCCCATTGGTCCGTCGTCATTCGGACCAAAGTTTGAAAACTTGCTTTAAAATCGGACTGATGGACGCCTGACCATCGCTCCAAACCGATGGTTAGTACGCAAAAGCATCGGTTCAAAAACCTGCGCATGCTCAGAATCAAGTCGATGCATGAACTTCATTTTTTTCAGCACGTCGTTGTGTTTTACGTCACTGCGTTCTGACACGATCGGTTTTTGAACTGATGGTGTGTACGCACATCAGACCATCAGTCTGTGAACCGATGAAAACGGTCCGTCGGACCATTCTCATTGGGTTGGACTGATCGTGTGTCTAGGGGATACATATATTTTTTTGTCCACAGTTATCTCACTTAGACACATATGGGATATTCTCAGAAATGTATGATTAAATGGGACAAATCGGTAATAATGCCCATTGATCCGATACATTTGGAGCTTCCACAACAGGCCCACCAAATGAAGCTAGTGACATCATTTAAGTACCTGGGAGTGATAATCACTCCAAATGCTAATGAATACATAGACAAGAATGTACTTCCTCATATTAAGAAAGTATATTTATTTTGTTAATTTTTAGCAAAAAAGTGTATGTGATGTTTTTGCATTTGCACTGACATTGGTATACATAGTTTAATTATTTAGTGACCATTCACGGATGAAATTTGTTTGCAATTTGGATTTGCCAACTTACTTACCGTGAGTTTTGATATCCTTGTCATCCTACCACTAATGCCCCCAATATTACCTGCTGAACCTTACTGGCTAGCTCTACATCTAGACCCCCCCAACACCTTGTTTAAAAGCCCCTCTCACTTTTCAGCCATCTTCTTTCCCAGCAGAGCTGCACCCTCCCTAATTTAGGTGCAGTCTGTCCCTGCAAAGAAGCCGGTAACCAACCGAGATGTCAGCCCAGTTTTCCAGGAACCCGAATCCCTGCTTTCTATACCAGCTTCTCTATTGTGGTTCGAGATACCAGTGGGATTTCTGAGAATACTACCTTGGAGGTCCTTCTCTTCAATTTTAGCTCCTAAGTCCATGAAATCGTTTTTTAAGACTCTCCATCTTCCTTTAACTTTGTCATTTGGTGTCAAAGTGCACCATGACAGCTGGGTCCTCCCCAGCTCCGCCCAATCTTCTCTCCACCAGATCCACGATGTGCCAAACCCGAGTTCCCGGTAAACAACATCAACATACAGTTTGGCGCTTACAGTCTTTGTGACAGACAGCCCTCTTTGTCCTTCTAACAATTGAATACCCTACCACCAGGATCTGTCTTTCCTTACCCTTGCCCCCACCCCACAAGGCATAACTTCTTGGGATGTTCCAGCCTCCTTGACACTTTTCCCTCCACCCCCTGCATAACTGTCACCCAACTACTCTACTCTGGTGCCTGCACCCCTGTATCTGCACCTGCCTCTGTGCACATTCACATTGTGAAGTTAACATTAAATATACTGTATATTTCATGTGGAGTGCCTGCATAGAAGGTGAAAGTATAACACATGGTTAGGACGCAGTAGTGTCATTTGCGGTCTGCATCTGAACCCTCGAGGTGGCAACTCATTAACATACTTCAATGTAATTACCAAGTCTCACTCACAGATCCCTATAAGATCACAGGACTCCTAATGACAAAGACTTAATTTGCTTTCCATTCCTGAATGATGAAGCCATCTTTGTTGAAGTATCTGGGGTCAGCCTCTACATCCTGGGCTGAGATGACACAATAATGTAAATCACAGTGCTTCGTAATTCTTGGCTGTGTACACATCTCTGAGAAAGATCAGTGCCAACCTCTCACCTTGAGACATCTTATAAAGATATAATGTTGCAGTCTGAACATTAGGTGAAGTGACTGAAAAATGTCCTCCTGCCTGCAGCAGACAGATGACATCTTCTTGGTCTAGGCAAAGTCACTTGAGTGGAGCTCAAGGACTCTTTTTGTCAAGAACTCTGACAGCTGGTGGTCTCATTCCAACATCCTGGTTTTGGCTATGATGCATTCATGTCTATCTGTCCACCTGCAAGGTGAATGATGTGGCCAATCTCTGTGTGGACACCAGACCTGATTTAAGCCAGCAAAGCTTGCAGTCTCATGCTTGTGATATTGCATTTGTTACACATGCTCAAAGTTCCCTGTTTGTCTGCCCTACTCTGCTAGAATGGATTTCCTCATTGACAACCTGCGGTAGGTGTAAGTGTGAAACTTTTTAATGAAAAAAAGGTTTCCTTATTTTGAAAAATTATACTGTTGTTGTATACTGTGGTATGCCATAAATATATTTATGCAGATTGGTAAAGTTACTGAATGGTCTTAGGAGGTATAAGATACCCAGTAGTTTATAGAACCTGTTAGCATCTGCTATAAAAAATTAAAACCTTCTGATTAAGCTCCATGGATACATACACCAATGTTGTAATGTTGGTAAATAATATAAAATCTGGCTAAACCCTGTTCCATTCTTCTCAGTAATGTGGGATTTCCTAATAAAGGGAAAAAGAACCTCAATTACATTTGTGTACCATCATGTATACCATTATTACTGACATTGCTAGGAAAAGTTGTCTTTCATTTATCGCCTATTAATGATCTCAGTAATCTGCAACGTCCCAAATAGCTAATCTCTAAACATCTTTTTTTTTTCATTAGATGGGGTGGTTAACTGTCGATAAACGCATTAAATTAAAAATAGCATGTTTAATGTATAAAACATTTAATGCTATGACGCCAAAATATATAATGGATAAGGTTGTCAAACATGTTCCAACGCGACAGTTACGCGAAGATGGATATTATCGCGTAAACATCCCAAAAATAAAGAATATCCGAATTGGTGGTCGCTCATTCTCATACCAAGCGGCGGTGCAATGGAATGCTCTGCCGATTGATATTAGAAGGGCAAAAACTTTTAACCAATTCAAAAAAATGATGAAAGGTCACCTACGCAACCCTGGATCTGATTAGATTATGTAGTTTGATTGAGTACTGTATATAGAAAAATGTAGTCAGTGATATTTGGTATGTGAATTTTGTAATCTAACTCTAAAAATGAACTATTTTAGATATGGATGCCCTAGATGAATGAAAAGTTAATTAACCTAAATGTATATTAATGGACTCAATGTGACAAATTTTTTTCCTCCTTTTAATCATGTTTTAGATTTTCTATGTTTTTGTGTACCTATATGTCTGAACTATGTTGATTTTGTTTCTGATGGCCTCGCAACGAAACCATTAAATTTGTTGTAAAGCGAGTAATTAAGAAATAAAAACAAACAAACAAACAAACAAACAGATGTATTGTATTATGTACAATACCTTGATCATCAAAAAACTGGCAACGGATATGTTTCTATTCATTACCATGCTCCTTTCTCACATACTGAAAAACAAAGTAGAACAATACAGCAAGTAGGAAATCGTAAAAACTGAGTTTACATACTTTAGATGTAAAAAAAGGGTGCATAGCAGCTATTCTTAACATCTGCAGAGTGCTCCACAACCATTGAGTCTAAAAGAATACATTCGGAAAACGTACATGTTCTCCTGGAATATCATGGTGCTGCATCATCTTGAAAGGTAAATGCAATGTCCAGGCTACATTAGGCCATTCATTTCAATGGTTTTCCTCATAGAGCAATGGGTAGGAGGGGGGCATAAACAGTGTGAGCCCGGAAGAATGATGAAACACAGGCACTCAATGCTCCCCCATTTTAACTGCACTTCCATTATAAGTACAGATTATGCAACAAATGCAGTCCATGACACCTTAGCAGGTAAAATGTATTTACAATTACTTGCTTGCTAGACAAAGCTTCCTTGATTATTTATTGATGAATATGAATCAAATAACAATAAGTAAGGATTTATTACAGTTAGGATTCATGCACATAGATGATTTTAGTAATTTTTTTATATCTAGTGTAAAATGCCCAACCCTTTTCTAGCACCCGAGGATAGGCATGTGCCACATACAGCCTGCCATTTAAGTGAATGCCCGAACTCTTGTAAATGGCAACGCCTCTTTTGCATTAGCATTTACCAGCACAAACACCAGTGACATTTTTATTAAACGCCAAAAATAGTCTGTGTATATGAACCCTTAAACAAGTATGTAAGAAAATATTATTAATAATTTTACATCTTACTTTCATCAGTGGAAAAATATTGTTGATTGGCTGCTATGTATTTCTGTGTTTATCTTCCAGTTCAATAAGCTTAATGGAATCTGTTATTGCTTCCAAACAAGCAAATAGTTTATGTGGTTATACAAATACTGGAAGATACGCCACATAGCTGCCAGTAATTGTGCTGATTAAGGTTATAAGTATCCTCCTACCAAAATATCAGACTGTATGAAAAAAAAGGAGTATTTCAGCAAACATGTTCATTGTCATTACACATAAATTAGTAGAAAACATTAGCTAGGTTTGATTACTTTGCATGGCTCAGTAATTTTGTTGAAAAGATTAAGGCAGGTGGATAAGGCTAACTTGAGAGATCTACATTCTGGAAAATAGCTTTGCTTGTTCCATAAGCTCCATTTTCGCTATTGCTGAGAGATGAACTTCATCGGGCCCATCTGCAATACGGAGAGTTCGAGCTGCTGCATACCTGAAAGAGACAGAGACTTTGGAATACTTCAACCCTATAATACACAATCATTCAGTTACATAATTACATAGTTAGGTTGAAAAAAAGACACAAGTCCATGTAGTTCAACCAAAAAAAAATTAAAAATAAATACAATCTTATATACACAATCCTATATGCACAGTTGATCCAGAAGAAGGTGAAAAACCCCAGCAAAGCATGACCCAATTTTCTACAGCAGGGGAAAAAATTCCTTCCTGATCCCCCGAGAGGCAATCGGATTTTGCCTAGATCAACTTTACCTACAAAAGTTAGTACCCAGTAATATTATGTACATTCAGGAAAGAATCTAGGACTTTTTTTTAAAGCAATCTACTAAGCTTGCCAGAACCACCTCTGGAAGGAGTCTATGCCGCATCTTCACAGCACTTACTGTGAAGAAACCTTTCCGTATTTGGAGATGAAATCTTTTTTCCTCTAGTAATAAAGAGTTCCCCTTTGTCCTCTGTGATGACCTTAAAGATAATAACTCAACACCAAGTTCACTATATGGACCAATTATGTATTTGTACATGCTGATCATATCCTCCCTTAATCTTGTCTTTACAAGAGTGAATATATTCAGCTCCTCTAAAATGTCCTCATAGCTGAGCTCCTCCATGCCTCTTATCAGTTTGGTTGCCCTTCTCTGCACTTTCTCCAGTTCTGTGATATCCTTTTTGAGAACTGGTGTCCAAAACTGAACTGTATATTCCAGATGAGGTCTTACTAATGATTAGTACAGGGGAAAATGATATCTCTCTCTGGAGTCCATACCTCTCTTAATACAAGAAAGGACTTTGCTCACTTTGGAAACCAAAGCTTGGCATTGCTGTGTTATTACTGAGCTTATGATCTACCAAAATCCTCAGATCCTTCTTCACCATTGTGTTTCAGTTACCATTAATAACACCTGAGCAGTGCTGGACATGGACCAAAATGTCAATGTATCCTAACCCATCATTCAAATACCATTATATAGACCTGCTGGACATGGTCTAAAATGCAGCTCTGGTATATAATATAGACACCAGACAACATTTCTTTGCTTCATCCAATGTTTTGGAAGTGAATTGATTTAATGCTTCACAAGATGCTATTATGCTAGTTGATCCAGGAGAATAGTGCTAAAATCTATTTTGACACACCAATTAACCACTTAAGCCCCGGACCATTATGCAGCTAAAAGGACCTGGCCCTTTTTTGCGATTCGGCACTGCGTCACTTTAACTGACAATTGCGCGGTCATGCAAAGTGTCTCCCAAACAAAAGTTGGCATCCTTTTTTTTCCCCCACAAATAGAGCTTTCTTTTGGTGGTATTTGATCACCTCTGTGGTTTTTATTTTTTGCGCTATAAACAAAAATAGAGCGACAATTTCACTTTTTGCTATAATAAAAACAGGTAGGGGATATACAGTAAAACCTTGGATTGCGAGCATAATTTGTCCATTAATCCCCTTGTGGAGGCTGCCATATGTGGATGGACATGTTATGGTTACACAACATTGCTATAATCTTTTTATATTAACTATAAAAATTGAAAAACTTATGAATAAATGGTTGTGGAACAAATCATTTGAGTTTCCCTTATTTCTAATAGGGAAATTCGCTTTGATATACAAGTGCTTTGGATTACAAGCATGTTTCTGGAACAAATTATGCTTGCAATCCAAGGTTTTATTGTATATCCCTTTTCTGTTTTATACAGTTCAACTACCTTTTCCCGCAGATCCTTTGACAATTCTTTTGCTTTCCCCAATGATTTAGAATCCAGAAACGTCATTGTAGCACTGGATGAAAGATGCAAGCGTCCAGAAACTCATTGACCTTTTATACACACACACTAATTACACGCAAACAGATCACAGGTGAGGGTGGTTACCTTTAATAGCCATCCAAACCCCTTTGTGTCAACTTGTGTGCATGTTATCAGGCCAAAACCACCAGGGTATGTAAACTTTTGATCAGGGTCATTTGGGTAGATTCTGTTGCCATTATGATTTAAAAAGAGTAAACACAGTTGATTAATAATAACTGGCTACAGACACTAACCATGAGTGAAAGAAGTTTATATGCCATCATTCATATTCTCTTAAAAAAGGCCAAGAAATCATAAATTCTGCCAGGGTATGTATACTTATTAGCACAACTGTATGTTATCTTTTTACCCTGTCATGCACTGCTCAAGCTGTATACGTTAGACAACCAGCTTTCTTTATCAGACATAGTAAGTTAAGAACGTTGTTTGTATCAGCTTTGATTGGTTAAGAATGTATGGTACAAGTTTCTGGTAAAACTGGGGCAATGCCCACATTATCTATGGCCTCATTGCCAGGATTACTGAAGGTTCAGTACATGCTCAAAGGTCACTGATAATGAACGCGGGTTAAGTGGCAGGACTCCTCTGTCCATAGAGGAATTAACTTCAGGTAAGTTGTTTTTCTTTTCCTATATAACGCTTTTTCTTTCTGTTTGAGTCTAGTCTTCTTTTCGCACATTGCCAAAAGACTAAATGCAATATATAATTATGCCAAGTTGCCAAGCTATTGATGCCGGTTGTGCCATGGACTAGAAATGTGGATAGTCTAGAAATGTTTACCTGATATTACAATAGGGCAACCTAAAATTAAAGCACAGCAGGAGTGGTTAGAACCTTGATTTTTTCTATATATATTTTTTTCTTGATATCACTCTTTTTCTCTGGGGATTCAAAGCACATTGTATCTGCTGTTATTTGAGATGTGTGTCCTCATGGGACAATTCTCCCTCGCTTCCTGCCTAAACAGGAAGCAATGGTAAATGTTACCAGCTGGAATAACGACTACAACAAAAAAAGTCTTGTTTTAAAAACCAGAGAAGAGTTAAAATCTCTGTCAGATTATTATTACTGTCTTTATCTTGTTGTCCCCTCAACACCTGTTTCCCAAATTTTAGAAAGTGAAGGAGACTCTACCAAAAAGTCCACAGAGAGCAATAAAAACTTGGCAGAAGTATTTTCTCTTCCCAAATCTAGAGCAGAACAATCATACAGGAGTTCAACCACTTCCGCCCCGAACCGTTTTGCTGGTCAATGACCGGGCCCCTTTTTGCGATTTGGCACTGTGTCGCTTTAACTGATAATTGCGTGGTCGTGCGACGTGGCTCCCAAACAAAATTGGCGCGTCCTTCTCCCAGAAATAGAGCTTTGTTTTGGTGGTATTTGATCACCTCTGCGGGTTTTTATTTTTTGTGCTATAAACAAAAATTTTGAAAAACAAAATTATATTTTTTACTTTTTGCTGTAATAAATTTAGGCCGATATGGATTCTTCTACATATTTTTAAAAAAAATCGCAATAAGCGTTTATTGATTGGTTTGCACAAAAATTATTGTGTCTACAAAATAGGGGGTAGTTTTATGGCATTTTTATTAATATTTTTTTTTTTTACTAGTAATGGCGGTGATCTGCGATTTTTATCGGTACTGCGACCATGATACTTCAATATATACTGAATGGATACTTTGACATGATACTTTAAATTTGGAGCCTCTTCATTGAACCTCCTGCATCCTTTGAGCTGAGTTTTATGCTAGGCTCCAGGACCTAAGATATTCCTATTGGCTGTGTGACCTCTAACAAGCTAGATTGACCTAGTGGGTATATGCTCATCTGGGTTCAATCTCTCCGGTAAACCTTCAGACATTTGGTGGTGGATCCTCTATCAATTTCTTCAGTCACCGAATTTATTGGACTTTCATATGTGATTGGCACTTTAGTTTGTTCAGTCATTATTTTCTAGCATGGTGTTAATCACTAATTTTATAATACTAATTACGATATCCATTTAGGATATCCTCATATTTATTTAGCGCTACACTTTTCTTTGTACATTATTTTATTTTCAACATTTATGGTCAATTTTGCTGTGTTAGGCCGCGTACACACGATCAAACATGTCTGATGAGATTTGTCCGACAGACCGTTTTCATCAGACGACTCTGATCTTGTCTGATGGTCTGATGTGCGTACACACCATCGGACCAAAATCCGATCAGACCAGAACGCGGTGTCGTAGAACACAACAACGTGATGAAAAAACTAAGTTCAATGCTTCCAAGCATGCGTCGATTCTGAGCATGCGCGGGTTTTTGGTCCAATGATTTTGTGTACTAACCATCGAACCAGTCCGACGGACAGGTTTCCATCGGACAGGTTTTAAAGCATGTTTTAAAACTTTGGTCCGCTGGAAAATGGTCCGATAGGCCGTACACATGTCCGCTGAAACTGGTCTTAGGTGCTGTACGTTTTCACTATTTGGACAGCGCAGTATTGTCTTTTCACATTTTTGGATCAAATACCACCAAAATGAAGCTCTATTTGTGGGAAAAAACGGACATACATTTTTTTGGGGTACAGTGTCACACGGCCTGGTCATGCAGCGGGGTAAACCTTCTGGAGTTAAAGAGGTTAAAAAACACAAACTTTTTTTTTTTTTTCTACTTGGCAGGTTGCTTTAAACTTTTGTCTTTGATCTGTACATGAAGAAACAAAGATTCAAAAAGAAACAGCGTTTATTTTTGTCTAATGCCTTGTACACACGACTGCCATTTTTTATATTGGTCGTGTGTATGCTCCATAGCAGTTTTCTCGACGAAAAAACAGCCCACAAATTTTTAAATCAGCTCTCTTTTTTTCTCGTCGTGTTTTCTCTCCAGTTGTTTTTCTCGTCGCGAAAAACGGTCTTGTGTATGCTTTTCCAAGAGGAAAAAAAACATGCATTCTCAGAATCAAATATGCAGCCCAAAAGCAGCCTAAAGTATGGCGCCATTTGAAAGAAACCTCTCCTTTATAGTCCCGTTGTATGTGTTGTACGTCACCGTGCTTTGGTCGGACAGTTTTTTGTATGAACGTGTGTATGCAAGTCAGGCTGCAGCGGAATCACGTCGGGAAAAACGTTTTTTTTTTCTGTCGAGAAAAATGGTCGTGTGTACGAGCCATTCGTGTTTCAGCACTGTTGATAAACATTGCCTGGCTTCTTTTTTTTCTCTTTTTTTTTTTTTACAGCTCCAATTGCAGGACTTCAACACTTCAGCTGTCAACAGGGGAACCTCACTAACAGCTAAATGAGTCATTAGTTGTTAAGGAAGCGGCGGCCCCACTTCTTAACCACTTCCTGCTCGGTCAATAGTGAATTGACGTCCGGGAAGTGGTTTTGTTATCCTGACTGGATGTCTATTGATGTCCTGCAGGAAAACAGCCGCGCGTGCCCGGGAAGGGGTGGGGGGCGCATTGCGGCGATCTGTGATGCAGTGTGTCAGTCTGACACACCGATACACTGATCTTGGTAAAGAGCCTCCGGCGGAGGCTCTTTACCATGTGATCAGCCATGTCCAATCACGGCTGATCACAATGTAAACAGGAAAAGCCGCTGGTTGGCTTTTCCTCACTCACGAGTAGAGGAGAACAGATCGGCTGCTCTCCTGAAAAGGGGGGGTTTGTGCTGATAGTTTATCAGTGCAGCCCCCCCTCGGATCACTGCACAGGACCACCAGCATACCGCCCAGGACCACCAGGGATGGGCATCCACATTGGACCAACGGATATGCCCCCTAGACCACCAGGGAATGCCAATCAATGCCCAGGCAGCTGCCAACCAGTGCCCATTCAAAATCCCTGCCAGTGCCACCAGGGATAACCATCAGTGCTGAATATCAGTGCCGCATGTCAGTGCCCATCAGTGCCATGTATCGATGCCCATTACTGCCCATCAGTGCCGCCTATCAATGCCACCCATAAGTACCCACCATTGCAGCCTTCAGTGCCCATCAGTGCCACCCATGAGTGCCCATCAGTGCTGCCTATCAATGCCCATCAGTGCTTCAGATCAGTGCCACCCAACAGTGCCGCCTCCCAGTGCCGCATATTAGTGCCCATCGTCAGTGCCACCTCATTGGCGCTGCCTCATTAGTGCTGCCTTATCAGTGCCCGTCAGTGCCGCCTTATCAGTGCCCATCAGTGAAGGAGAAAATGTACTTATTTACAAAATTTTATAACAGAAAAAAAAGAAAAACTTACATTTGTTTTCAAAATTTTTGGTCTTTTTTTATTTGTATAACAAAAAATAAAAACCCCAGAGGTGATCAAACACCACCAAAATAAAGTTCTATTTGTGGGGAAAAAAATTATACAAATTCTGTTTGGGTACAGTGTAGCATGACCGCGCAATTGTCATTTAAACAGCGACAGCGCAGAAAGCTGAAAAATGGCTTGGGCAGGAAGGGGTGTAAGTGTCTGGTATTGAAGTGGTTAACAACCGATAATTACCAGCTTTTTTTACATTTCAGCTGTCAGTGGGGGAATCCCGCTGACAGCTGAAAGAACCGAGGCCTGAAAAATTTTGAGTCAGGTATCGGTGCATTTGCACAAGTACCGATACTCGTGCAAATGCTTACTATCGATGCAACCTTTAATGATTTAGCTTCCATACTATTGTCTCTACATTATGGTTAGGAATATTAATCATATGGAAAGAGGCTTTTGGTAAACCTTACATGTTTTTATCAATTTTAACAAGCCACTGTGACCACACAGACCTCTGCAATCCTCTGCTCTTAACATATACAGTTAGACAGTTGAATTTGGCTTGCTGTTTGGGTGGTAAGTAGGAGCCTGGTTATAAATGTTTACTATTTTACTACACTGTTTGTTTAAAAACGCATCTCATTTAAAGTCCCAAAAACCCTATTTTTTTGTATCAAATAGGGATGGAGGCATGTGTTTTTCATACGCCTCATTTAAAGTCCCAACCCTAGTTTTCTTTGTACCATACAGGGATGGGGATGTGTTTATTGATACCCTTATACAATTATGCATTTTTTTTCCCAGTGCTTTTCACCACAATACCAAGCATAGGTGGAGGCGGGGACACACCCCTAGTCACCTGTCCTCCATCTACCTATCAGTCTTTACATGCCTCAATTGAGGAGACTACACAGGTTTAGTTAGGACTGCAAAATCGCAGAGAGCCTTGGCGACGGCTCTGCAGCTTACTCATGTATTTGCAAATGCATGCAACCAATCCTCTGCTTTTAACATATACAGTTAGACAGTTAAATTTGGCTTGCTGTTTGGGTGGTAAGTAGGAGCCTGGTTATAAATGTTTACTATTTTACTTATACTACTGTTTGTTTAAAAACACATCTCATTTAAAGTCCCAAAAACCCTCTTTTTTGTATCAAATAGGGATGGAGGCGTGTGTGTTTCATACGCCTCATTTAAAGTCCCAACCCTAGTTTTCTTTGACCACACAGACAAACTCACATGAAAGCCAGAGGGAAATCCTGAGAAACTCCAGCTCCTCCAAAGACTTGAATTGCACGATCTAGCACCTGACACGCCATTCTAGGAGCCACCACTTTGATCATTGCAATCTACAAAAAAAGCACAAACAATATAGTTAAATATTATACAGATTGTATAGGGAACTCTCAAATTAAGGAATTTGCACCAATAGAATAAAACGTTATTACTCTTAAAGGGGAGGTTCACCTAAAAATAAACTTTTAACATTGCATTTATGACATTAATGACAATTAGAATCGGACGTTTTTAAAAAAAAAATACGTCCGTACATACCGTTTCCTATATGCATTCTCATCGCCGCTTCCGGGTATGATGGTCGGGGTTGGGTGTGCCTAATTGATTGACAGGCATCCGACCGACGCATACAGCGCGTCACGAGATGCCGAAAGAAGCCGAACGTGGGTGCGCAGGCGCCGTATAGAGCCGCACCGATGTTCAACTTCTTTCGGCATCTCGTGATGCGCTGTATGTGTCGGTCGGATGCCCATCAATTAGGCATGCCCAGCCTCGACATACATACCCGGAAGCGGCGGTGAGAATGCATATAGGAATCGGTATGTACGAACGTATTTAAAAAAAAAAAAACGGCCGATTCTAATTGTCATTAATGTCATAAATGCAATGTTAAAAGTTTATTTTTAGGTGAACCTCCCCTTTAATTTACAGATGAAAAAAAAAGGAAATATTTCAGCTTTTAGGGCTTATTCACATGTGAGGTTGGGGAGGGGGGTGGTAAAAACATGCTGCGGAAGCAATGCTTCGCTCCATGGCAGGTATTATACTCTCTGTCACTTTAGAGAGAATAGAAATAAGTGCAATAAATGCAGTTGTAGTGCACTAGTGCAGGGTTCAAGGAGTTAAAGTAGGTGGCGAGGAGGTAATACATCGCTCACCATCTGTTAAATGGAAAAAGCACATGTGAACGAGATCTTGGAGAGATTTTGCCACCTTTATTTATTTATTTATTTTTCATTTGGTTTCAGTGCAGTCTGTGATTTAAAAATATATATATTAAAAAGAACGCTGCAGTGCGTTGGGAAGCGTTTAAATTTGGCTTTACCTAATTTAAAAATGTTTACATTTTTGAACGTACAGAGAAATGGAAACATTTCTGTTGAAAACACTGAGGAATTACAAATCTACTTCAAGAACTCCTTCACATGGGCGCAGAGATCCATACAGCATCCAAAAGCCATTCCTTTATGCATTTGGAGTAGTGTTAAGTTGCATGCAGCCTATGTTAGTCAATGAAGATGAATTAGCTTTAGAGATTCACCCACACATCGGAATGTGACAAGCGTTTTACGGATGGAATCGCTGCCCTAAATGCAGACAAGTTGTGCGTCCAGAGCTGTACACCCATGTTTGTATGTCTGTCAAACTCGAATGTTTAGGCGAGTCTGTGCTGCCGCTGAGTGTCCATTGCTATCATAGGCAACCTACACACAGCTCCATGCCACTCTGAACACAAACAAATGGCTTTTGCGCACTGTACCACCCTCTGCACCCATGTGAATGAACCCAGAAGTGTTTTTTTTTTTTTTTTAAGTTAAATGAAAAACATTTCTATAGATGCTATGTGGTACCCAGTGTCCTCTTCCACTGGAGGAGGTCTAATATTTCTGATGTTCTCTGGGTAGTTTCATTGAGACCTTTGGGGTTGAGTTTGAGCTTTTATTACAATGAATCCATCAAAATATTACTGGCTAGACAAAGCAATCCTCTTAGTTTAAAGCATGATGCCGCGTACACACGATCATTTTTTGGCATTAAAAAAACGTTGTTTTTGAAAAACGTTATTTAAAATGATCGTGTGTGGGCTACACATCATTTTTCAGGTTCTGAAAAACGACAAAAAATTTTTTTCGAACGTGCTGCATTTTTTAACGTCGTTTTAAACTATGTTGTTTTTCGGGTTGTAAAAAATGATCGCGTGTGGGCTAAAACGACGTTTTAAACCCGCGCATGCTCAGAAGCAAGTTATGAGATGGGAGCGCTCGTTCTGGTAAAACTACCGTTCATAATGGAGCAAGAACATTCATCATGCTGTAACAGACAAAAAAGCGTGAATCGTCTTTTACTAACACGGAATCAGCTAAAGCAGCCCAAAGGCAAATAGAACTTCCCCTTTAGAGTGCCGTTGTACGTGTTGTACGTCACCGCGCTTTGTTCATCATTTTTTTTTAAACGATGGTGTGTGGGCAACGTCGTTTTTAATGATGAAGTTAGAACAACGTTTTTTTTTTCATGCTGAAAAATGATCGTGTGTATGCGGCATCAGGATAAAAACCAAATATGTTCAGTGTATAAAACAAAACTGCTTTACTCAGAGGTAGAGAACATGAGATCCTTTTTACATAAAACCCGTAAAATAAAAAAGAGTGGCAAATAGGTCAAAATCTTAAAAAAAAAATGGTTTAGCTTTATATAAAATTAAAGCTTTTTTTTATTTTAGGTTAGGATTACATCTCCTGTAAGATTTTTTTATTTTTTTTCTGTCTGTGTCCCATTTGGGTTACTTCCTATTATTGTCCTGAAGACACAATAGGAAGTAAGAGGAAATCTGTCCAAAGTGAGTGGAAAACCCCTCTCAGATAGTTATCACCAAAACAGATGCATCTATAGGAAGATTCCCCTTCTACTCCTGTTCTAATGATATCCATAAAACGTAGGATTTCTATGTCAGTGATAAGGGTCACCAGAACAAACAGAGAAGGTCAATTTCCCAAGTGAGGGCATGTATAGTTAAAGTGGATGTAAACCCGAAATTATTTTTTTTTTGCTGTCACAATGTACAGTATAAGATTTCCTATCATCTGTGCCCAGTCTTGTCACACAGAGTTAATCCAGCGCTGAGCAATCCTCTTATTGTTCCGTGAGATAAAACAGACTTACAGAGAAAAACCTAAGTCTGTTCCGCCCCCTTGCTGTGAGTGACAGGTTATTTACATATCTCATGCACTAGCCTGGAGACAGGCATTATTTTTTAATTCTCACCCCACTCCTTTTCTGAAGTCATGTGGTTACTTTTCTGGATTTTGAATGGATGTTAGTGATTATAGCAGAATTTAGTGTAAGGAGAGTGTAGAGGTGGGTGGGGAGTCTACGGACATCACAACTTCACCCACCGAGCTCCAGACAACAGACCCACCCACAGAATCTGCAGTTTTTTTCAGTTCTTATAACAGACAGAGGGGAGACATTTGACAGGTAAGGATACATGCAGCAGACATCTATATCCTTATAGATCAACACTATGGCAGTAGTTTAGAAAGGATGATAGTGGGTTTAAATCCATTTTAAATAAAATCTGACAGAGGTTTAAACACTTCCCTACTTATTAAAAATAGTCTATGGACATAGTATGTATTAGGGTTGTCCCGATACCGATACTAGTATCGGTATCGGGACCGATTCCGAGTATTTGCGGGTGTACTTGTACTCCCGCAAATACCCCCGATACCAAAATAGAATACTCCCCCCCCCCCTCATATTGCAGCGATGGCCTGTCCCTCATACCTTTAGATATGATGATGCCGCCGCTGCCGCATACCGCGTAATCCCCTGCAATATCGCATAGCGCACATTACAAGCTTTCATTCTGAATACTTGTAAATGCCCGCGTCGCCATGTACAGACACTCCCCTTCTCCGTATTGGTGGGATCCCTCCAATCCCGAGCAAGGGGGAGTGTCTATACGCGGATTCGTGCATAGACACTCACCCTTGCTCAGGATTGGAGGGATCCCTCCAATCCGGAGAAGGGGAGTGTCTATACATGGAAGCGCGGGCATTTACAAGTATTCAGAATGAAAGCTTGTAAGGTGCGCTACGCGATATTGCAGGGGATTAACGGCGGTATGCGGCAGCGGCGGCATCATCATATCTAAAGGTATGAGGGACAGGCCATCGCTGCAATGTGGGGGACATACGAGGCTGCAATGTGGGGGACATACATGGCTGCTGCAATGTGGGGGACATACATGGCTGCTGCAATGTGGGGGGACATACATGGCTGCTGCAATGTGAGGGGACATACATGGTTGCTGCAATGTGGGGGGACATACATGGCTGCTGCAACGTGGGGGGACATGGCTGCATTTGGGGACACATTTAAAAAAAGTATCGGTATTCGGTATTGGCGACTACTTGAAAAAAAGTATAGGTACTTGTACTCGGTCCTAAAAAAGTGGTATCGGGACAACCCTAGTAGGTATTAATGTGTTTGCGCAAGAGCTAGCACAGAAACATAGTTTTAAGTATTTTAATTGCATTGAACAGGTGTATCTTCAAACTATGAAAGATAGAAAGATTTCTGTCAGCAGCTGAATTACAGCAAAAAATTACAGCCATATTTTAACACGCCAGAGGTGAAAAGGTCTGCATATTTATGAAAAACAAAAAAATGCATGCTCATAGCTGGCACTTCTGTGAAATCTAAGGCCACCCAAGTACTTCATTTTTAAAATATTACTTAGGGGAAATAGAAGACACTACCGTATTTATGTTTATAGAATAGTCAAGATGATTTAATATATGAATGCATATATTTTGTATACGATTTGTACATGCATAGAATACCCTTATCATTTTGTCAAATAAAAGTGTTATATTGTGCCACAGTTCGTATAAAACTTCTGTTTTCCAGGGTTTTAACTTTACTATACTGCTAATAGCTCAAACCTGCTTTTTCTTAAACTAGAACAATGGAAAAGTCATGAGGCCTCTTGCACACGGGCTAAGGGCTCCAGCATATGGGCCGTCTGAGGCTACTTTGTGTAAACAAAGCCATATTTCCTGCATTCAGGCAGCCCAGGTTCAGCATACAGCCATGGGCGTATCTACTATGAGGCAAACAAGGCATTTGCCTGGAGTGGCATTTTTCAGGAGGGGCGGCGTTGCCCCCCCCCCTTCGTCACCCGTGCAACATTCCCAACCTTGTTCACTGCTGACCCTGCGCTGTACCCGGCAAGTTACGAGACGGGAGCGCTCGTTCTGGTAAAACTACCGTTCATAATGGAGTAAGAACATTCATCATGCTCTAACAGACAAAAAAGCGTGAATCGTCTTTTACTAACAAGGAATCAGCTAAAGCAGCCCAAAGGCGAATAGAACTTCCTCTTTAGAGTGCCGTTGTACATGTTGTACGTCACCGTGGTTTGTTCATCATTTTTTTTAAACGATGGTGTGTGGGCAACGTCGTTTTTAATGATGAAGTTAGAAAAACTTAGTTTTTTGGACATGCTGAAAAACAACGTTTTTATTTTTAATGCTAAAAAATTATCGTGTGTATGCGGCATCAGGATAAAAACCAAATATGTTCAGTGTATAAAACAAAACTGCTTTACTCAGAGGTAAAGAACATGAGCTCCTTTTTACATAAAACCCGTAAAATAAAAGAGTGGCAGATAGGTCAAAATCGTAAAAAAAAAAATGGTTTAGCTTTATATAAAATCAAAGCTTTTTTTTATTTTAGGTTAGAGTGGGGAAGGATTACATCTCCTGTAAGATTTTTTTATTTTTTTCTGTCTGTGTCCCATTTGGGATACTTCCCTTTATTGTCCTGAAGACACAATAGGAAGTAAGAGGAAATCTGTCCAAAGTGAGTGGAAAACCCCTCTCAGATAGTTATCACCAAAACAGATGCATCTATAGGAAGATTCCCCTTCTACTCCTGTTCTAATGATATCCATAAAACGTAGGATTTCTATGTCAGTGATAAGGGTCACTAGAACAAACAGAGAAGGTAAATTTCCCAAGTGGGGGCATGTATAGTTAAAGTGGATGTAAACTTGCTGTCACAATGTACAGTATAAGATTTCCTATCATCTGTGCCCAGTCTTGTCACACAGAGTTAATCCAGCGCTGAGCAGGGGATTAACGGCGGTATGCGGCAGCGGCGGCATCATCATATCTAAAGGTATGAGGGACAGGCCATCGCTGCAATGTGGGGGACATACGAGGCTGCAATGTGGGGGACATACATGGCTGCTGCAATGTGGGGGGACATACATGGCTGCTGCAATGTGGGGGGACATACATGGCTGCTGCAATGTGGGGGGACATACATGGCTGCTGCAATGTGGGGGGACATACATGGCTGCTGCAATGTGGGGGGACATACATGGCTGCTGCAACGTGGGGGGACATGGCTGCATTTGGGGACACATTTTAAAAAAGTATCGGTATTCGGTATCGGCGATTACTTGAAAAAAAGTATAGGTACTCGGTCCTAAAAAAGTGGTATCGGGACAACCCTAGTATGTATTAATGTGTTTGCGCAAGAGCTAGCACAGAAACATAGTTTTAAGTATTTTAATTGCATTGAACAGGTGTATCTTCAAACTATGAAAGATAGAAAGATTTCTGTCAGCAGCTGAATTACAGCAAAAAATTACAGCCATATTTTAACACGCCAGAGGTGAAAAGGTCTGCATATTTATGAAAAACAAAAAAATGCATGCTCATAGCTGGCACTTCTGTGAAATCTAAGGCCACCCAAGTACTTCATTTTTAAAATATTACTTAGGGGAAATAGAAGACACTACCGTATTTATGTTTATAGAATAGTCAAGATGATTTAATATATGAATGCATATATTTTGTATACGATTTGTACATGCATAGAATACCCTTATCATTTTGTCAAATAAAAGTGTTATATTGTGCCACAGTTCGTATAAAACTTCTGTTTTCCAGGGTTTTAATTTTACTATACTGCTAATAGCTCAAACCTGCTTTTTCTTAAACTAGAACAATGGAAAAGTCATGAGGCCTCTTGCACACGGGCTAAGGGCTCCAGCATATGGGCCGTCTGAGGCTACTTTGTGTAAACAAAGCCATATTTCCTGCATTCAGGCAACCCAGGTTCAACATACAGCCATGGGCGTATCTACTATGAGGCAAACAAGGCATTTGCCTGGAGTGGCATTTTTCAGGAGGGGCGGCGTTGCCCCCCCCCTTCGTCACCCGTGCAACATTCCCAACCTTGTTCACTGCTGACCCTGCGCTGTACCCGACAGCCGGCTGAGTGGAACTGTCAATCATCCCCGGTGATAACCTGAGACCCTGCCCTCCTTCCCTGCACTGTCCCTGCCTCGCACTGGGATTAGGCACAGCTGCAGCTACCCCTCCCCCCTCTTCTACAGCCGCATTCTGCTTCCTAACCTGTGGCCATGGCCTTAAGGAGGGAGGAGGGGGAAGCAGGAGGAGAGGCTTGCCCTGCGGATTCACAGACTTTTGCTACAGGCTTCTCGATCCATACCTGGAAGGGATTGCAGCAGAGCCAAGGCGGGGGAACGTAGCCCAGATACTGGGCACCTACTACCTCACAGCTACAGACCCCGCTGTAGAGATGTTGCTGGGTGATGCCAGGTGCTATAGAAGATGTCTGGTATGCAGCTTTTATAGGCCATCTACACCATCACCCAGCTGATGATTGTCCTCTAGAGCAATGTTTCTCAACTGCAGTCCTCAAGGCGCCCCAACAGGTCATGTTTTCAGGCTTTCCATTATTTTGCACAGGTGATTTAACCAGTTTCACTGCCTTCGTAACTACCACAGCCAGTTTAGCTGAGGGAAATCCTGAAAACATGACCTGTTGGAGCACCTTGAGGACTGGAGTTGAGAAACACTGCTCTAGAGCGATGTGGGTGTGGACACCGGGGGGTGTATGAGGTGCCTGTGGACACTGGGGTTGTATGGGGTGAGTGTGGGGGCTGATGTGTGAGGTCAGTGTGGACACTGGTGGTGCCTCTCTCACCCTCGCTCCCTCTGCCCCCCCCCCCCACATCTTTCCCCTTAATTAATTTCTTTCCTTTTCCATGCCCCTCATCTCTCTTTCCTTCCTAGTCCTATAACTTCTCATAGCGAGGGGAAGTGAGGGGTTGGGGGGAGCACTGTGGCAGGCTAGCAGAGGAAGGCTTAGTGGGAGCACTGTGGCAGACTAGCGGGGGGTTACTACCCCACAGACAACCAGCGACCCCGCATAGCCACCAGAAACCCCGCACAGCCACAGAGAGCCTGTATAGCAACCAAAGACCCCAAGAGACTACCGAATAGGCACTTGAGAAGGAAGAGGCGAGACAAATTTGGATGGGGGGGGGCCGATATTAGTTTTGCTTAGGGCAGCACAAAACCACACCACTGCGTACAGCCTATCATTAAAGAATATGTAAACCCGAAATGTTTTATATTCCTGATATGTACTTGCTGTACCATGTACTTGTATGAAAAAAGAAGACACTGAGAGTAGGATGAGAAAGAAGACCTGATGAGGACTAGGAAGAGGCGGATTAGGAACATCCGCATAGCAACCGCCTTTTCTGGTGAGTAAAAAAAAAAAAAAAATTCTATTTTTTTTTCTATTTTTTGCAGGATTTTTTATTTTTAGGGTGGAACTCCATTTTAAGGTTTGACCTCATATTATATGGGTATGGTAAATCTGAAGACAAAAATCTGCAGAAAATCTAATAGTGTATGGGGCCTAAGGCTGGATTCACATCTATGCATTTTTAGTGCTTTTTGCATTTTGCAGATTTGCACTACAGAAGTGTTTTATAGGAAACCATGTGGAATAGACTGTAGTGAAAATCTGCAAAATGCAAAAAGCAATAAAACTGCCATTGGTGTGAATCCAGCCTTAGTTAGTCTAGTTCAACCAATACTGACTGGAGGGCAGACACACTGACACACTGTCCTTCACACAGAACACAGGAGCAATGGAGGATGAAACCCCTGGACTAACCCTATACAGTACAGGCTGGTCATTTGGACTTTCTACTTTAAAACCATAAATATTAAACTCTGAAAACTGCATAGCTTGATTAAAGCGGAGCTCCAGCCTGTAAAAAAAAATTAAAATAAAAGTCAACAGCTACGAATACTGTAGCTGATTACTTTTAATATAAGGACACTTGAATGTCTAGGTATCCCGCAATGTTGACACGTCTAGCCAATTCATCAATCAGCTTTGGTTGCAGGCGTCGGCATCTTCACAAAGGAAAACAGGAAATGAAGCCTTGATTCGTGTTGCGCTTTTTGAATGGTCTCGCTGTCTTCTGGGACCTGTGTGTTTCCCAGAAGGCAGTGTGGGGGAAGAAGGAGTGACCGTAAAATTTTGTAGATTGCCATGCGGCGATCTTACCTGGAAGTGGGACAAGCGGAGCTTCCCCTTTTGGGTGGAGCTCTGCTCTATATGTGAAGACAACACTAATCAGTGTAAACAATAGGAATAGAAGGCATTCTTTCAGGAAACCTATTCTTATTTTTCTTCAATGTATTTAGGGGGACCGTATTTACAGCCATTTTTACACTTGTAGTAGTAGTTGAGAGAGAGAACCAATTACAACAAACCTGTGTGTGAAAATGTGTGGTGCCATTTCTGACCTTTCCTTATGAAAATGTAAGTTTCCTGGCTATCATACTAACCTGAGAAAAAAAGAGTGGTAATACTGCGCTGTCTATGTGAATGGTCTAGAAAAATGCTAGCAACTTAAAATGTGAGATACACACAAAAATAATACTATAAAACAAGAAAAAGCTGCGCAATATAAACACTACAGTGTAGAACTCAATTGATAGTCCAGTGTAGAGTAAATGAGAGTCCCGTCAAGCAGGTAATGAAAGAAATATATAATATATAAAATCCATTAATCAAGTGCGGAACATGTTAAAATATGTAAAATCCATTAATCAAGTGCGGAACAAGAAAAAGCTGCGCAAATATAAACACTACAGTGTAGAACTCAATTGATAGTCCAGTGTAGAGTAAATGAGAGTCCCGTCAAGCAGGTAATTAAAGAAATATATAATATATAAAATCCATTAATCAAGTGCGGAACATGTTAAAATATGTAAAATCCATTAATCAAGTGCGGAACATGTTATGCTTCTGATGGAAACTGATAGCAGAAAACAAATGTTCTTTCCTCCAGATAGATGGTGACATCAAATGCAAAAACCTCAGAAACAGTGCATGGATAGATAAACACCTCCACCTTTCAATCACCCCGCCCCTTACCGGAGGGGAAGATCCCAACTAGAGATCTTCTGACAGCAGATGGCTTAATCCCCAGCCAAGGGTTAACGTGACAGGATATCCAAAGGTTGAGTTTTCTCCAGCAGTGGACAGATGATCCGAGTTGTAATGAAATCAGTATGGAGAAGAAAAAAAAAGGCTACATAGTGTGAACCCATATAACTTTGTTTAATAAACAATTAAAATCACACTTACAAGAAAGTAGATAAAATTCGCATGTGAAAAATAGCCGGCCGGCTAGCACACCCGTTCACTCCGGGACACAGTTTGCGGTTTGAAGGACGTCAGCACGCCGCTACCCGGGTAGCGGCGTACTGACGTCCTTCAAACCGCAAACTGTGTCCCGGAGTGAACGGGTGTGCTAGCCGGCCGGCTATTTTTCACATGCAAATTTTATCTACTTTCTTGTAAGTGTGATTTTAATTGTTTATTAAACAAAGTTATATGGGTTCACACTATGTAGCCTTTTTTTTTCTTCTCCATACTGATTTCATTACAACTCGGATCATCTGTCCACTGCTGGAGAAAACTCAACCTTTGGATATCCTGTCACGTTAACCCTTGGCTGGGGATTAAGCCATCTGCTGTCAGAAGATCTCTAGTTGGGATCTTCCCCTCCGGTAAGGGGCGGGGTGATTGAAAGGTGGAGGTGTTTATCTATCCATGCACTGTTTCTGAGGTTTTTGCATTTGATGTCACCATCTATCTGGAGGAAAGAACATTTGTTTTCTGCTATCAGTTTCCATCAGAAGCATAACATGTTCCGCACTTGATTAATGGATTTTACATATTTTAACATGTTCCGCACTTGATTAATGGATTTTATATATTATATATTTCTTTAATTACCTGCTTGACGGGACTCTCATTTACTCTACACTGGACTATCAATTGAGTTCTACACTGTAGTGTTTATATTTGCGCAGCTTTTTCTTGTTCCGCACTTGATTAATGGATTTTACATATTTTAACATGTTCCGCACTTGATTAATGGATTTTATATATTATATATTTCTTTCATTACCTGCTTGACGGGACTCTCATTTACTCTACACTGGACTATCAATTGAGTTCTACACTGTAGTGTTTATATTGCGCAGCTTTTTCTTGTTTTATAGTATCATACTAACCTAGTTGCTTCAGTACTTGACTCACTTGGCTGCATTAAGTACCGTATCTATCAGCGTATAACGCGCACCCCAATTTAAGAGGGGAGTTTCAGGAAAAAAAATGTTTAAAATAAAATAAACCTTTTTGAAGCAAAATAATGGCCAGTGTCCATCTGCATCCTCAATGCAGCCTGATCCGTGTCCATCTGCAGCCTGATCTGTGTCCATCTGCAGCCTGATCTGTGTTCATCTGCAGCCTGATCTGTGTCCATCTGCAATCTGTTCTGTTTCCATCTGCAGCCTCAATGCAGCCTCCTATTTGCCCATCTGCAGCCTATGTGCCCATCTCCAGCCCGTCTCTCATCAAATTCAGCCTGATGCCCATTTGCAGACTCACCATCTCTTGTGCAGTGCAGCAATCATCTTCTAATCACTCGGCTCTCAGTCACGTCGGCAGTCACATTCACAGTCCCGCCTCCGCCATCGGCATTCGACCAGCTCGTGTGATTGACAGAACACCGGTCCAGTGGAGGTGGGACTTTGTGTGTGACATCAGAGCGGAGTAACCAGGAGATGATGACTCGGTTAATTCGGTCAGAGCTTGGTCCCCTCCTTACCCTCAGAGTCCGAAGTACACTATCGGCGTATAACACGTACCCGTGCTTTTCCCCCTATTTTCAGGGGGGAAAAAGTGCGTGTTATACGCCAATAAATACGGTATGCAATTTAGGAGTTTTGAATTTACTTCTAACAGGATTTTTTTTAATGTCCGTGACTTAAGAAAGTAATAAAGTTAAAGGATCAGAATGACAGTCAGATGGCTAGTATTTTTATACAAAGATCAGAGGTTACATTTCTCTCAGCCCAGGTTTTGCATTAAAAGAAACACGTGCTTTGGCTATGCAGGGCAAAGCATCAGGTTTGCTTTAAAGCAAGGCTCTGAAGCAGTTTTAATTAACATTCCCTTCAATCTTCCACTGCCATGAGCAAGGTTAAAAGTGTAGACTCCAAGTTCACACTAGTTACAGCTTTCACAAACTTAAGCACTCTCTTCCTGCCCATGTAATGGCCCTGGTGCCTAAGCATCCAAACAAAAAGCGCCAATGAAGTCATGTGGGAGGTAGAAGGAGTAGGAACATGCTCCCCTATACCCAGAAGTAGCTGTATTTCTTCCTGAGGCAAGTATATGCAGGAAGGGGCTGCCATTAAAGATAAATTATTGCTTTATCTATGGCCCTTTGCCATGGGCAAAGCACAGTTGCAATTTAAAGGGAAATTCCATAAAAAGGGATAACTTTCTCAGTTATTTGAGCTACTTGGCATTATAACACAGAGAGGCCTCCTATGTGAGCACCTGTTAATTTTTACTGGAATTTTATTATATCTTTTAGCATTTCATTCGTGTTATTATGGCAATAATGGACTGTCACAGCTTTGAATCACCTAGACTCACCTCCATCAGGCACTGTAGCCTAGTATACACTACTAAAGCCAGTGGGCTGAACGAAAAAGAACTGACAGCCTAGGAAGAGCTGCTGTACTAATTATGCATTGTTAGTACAGTGATCTCCTCTGCTGTGTACTATTGTGTTCTGACAGGGGGAATGCTCCCCCACCAAAACGCACCGGTCATCACTCTCAGCTATTGGCTGAGAACGCTGATTGGACGCCGATCAGTACATCTTTTTTTGGTCATGCACCTTCTACAGAAGGCTTCTGTCTGACCAGCTGCTGTACACACTGGCCAAATACCACCCGATATTCAGCCCATACGTTCTAGGCTTTAAGAAAGCTCTTGGAGACCATAACCTCTAAACTACATGCAGTGGTTCTAAAATATTGTCAGGGGCTACTGATAATACTGACAGCTGTTAAAAAGAAAATCCACCCTCACTAGTAAAAAAAAATATTTTAATGTACATTAATCATTCCTATATGTAAATAAAATAATATATACTCATTAGTCCATAGAGTGGAGAGTTTCCCTCTTTCCAGTCCAAAGTCCTTTTTTGTGGCTCTGCTTTTGCACCACCAACTCTGACAGATATCCTACACATGCACAGACATACCGTTGGATTTTTAGGACATGACAAACACCTTTAGGCATGTCTGCACATCCTTAAAATCCCACTAACCTCTGCCCATGTGCAGGGATGCTGCAGGTATATGCCAGGTCCCATAGATCAACAGACACCTGCTGGTTTCTGCGCATGCATGGGGGTTTTAGCAGGATTTTGCACATGTGGCGTGTTTGCGCAAGCCTGAGATTATGCAGCTTACATCATCCTTGCCTAGGCGAGGATTCAGGTAGCAAGGACCGTAAGGCCTCTTTCACACTGGGGAGGGGGGCGGCGTCGGCGGTAAAGCTCAGTTTTTTTATTGGCATTTTACTGTCAATTTTGCTGCGCTATTCGGCCGCTAGCGGGGCACTTTTACCCCTGCTAGTGGCAGAGAAAGTGTTGAAACCGCCGCAAAGCACCTCTGGGGAGGCATGGTGCCCCATTGATTTCAATGGGCAGGAGCGGTGGAGGAGTGGTATACACATCGCTCCTAAGATGCTGCTAGCAGGACTTTTTTTATCGTCCTGCTAGTGCACAGCTCTACAGCTGGAGAGATACCAGCGGCTGTTTCAGGTCGCTTTGGAGGCGCTATTTTTAGCGTTCTAGCACCTGCAAAGTGACCCAGTGCAAAAGGGGTCTAAAAATTGTAAAAAAGTATTTATTGTTTTAATAAAACATTTTTTTCCTATTTTTTAAAGTTGGCCATTGATGGATAGAAATTTGTCCAGGTCAGGGGGGAGTCAGAAGAGAGGAAGTCAAATTCTTAGACGAAGGTCTGATTTAAATGTTAAACACTGAATGATAAACTTTAAATTGTAAGCTCTCACAAACAGCACCCCCCTAACCCTATTTGTTTTGAACTGTATTGTAACAGTACTGTCTCATTAAATTATGAAAAGCACTGTGCAAACTGTTGGCACTATATAAATTCTGCAGAATATTAAAAAATAAATACAAATAATAAGCAGAAATCTGAATGCTAATAGTTATTTTAATTTAAAAAAATGTGAATTCTGGTGTATTATGCATCTGAAGCTAAATCAAATATTTAGGTTCTGTACCTCTTTTCGAGCCCGGGCACTGCCGACTGTGTCTATGGCTTTAGCTGCTCTCAGTGTCAGCAATCTAGCTTGTTCAATAGCAATGCGGCTTTCGGCTATCCAGTGTGCGACCACTTCCTGAGTAAAGAAAATAAACCACAAATGTTTATATGGATACATGGTTATCCTGTAATGATAGGGTGGAAGAACAATAAATTATTCCTAGCAGGAAACTGAAATCCTGTAAATTGTCTGTTTAGCTTCCTTTAACACATTGTGACATTTATTTTCTTATGGAATCCTAAATAATATTTTATAAGAAATAAAGCAGTTTGCCTTGATATTAAACATTTACAGAAACCGCAAGTTCATGGGAACCTAACTAAGGCCAATGTTTCTTTTACAAAACTTAAAAAAGCAACGGACATTCCTGTGCACACAAAGCACAAACTCTTATCAGTACCTACATTATAATGTGCTCCATAACACAAGGAAGAAGAGATAAGTGGAAAAAGGCTTTTTTACTACTGACCCATATCTTGA
Source organism: Rana kukunoris (assembly GCA_029574335.1). NCBI lineage: Eukaryota > Metazoa > Chordata > Amphibia > Anura > Ranidae > Rana > Rana kukunoris. The sequence goes on along the minus strand of CM056053.1, from coordinate 139,205,723 downwards.
AAGCATGTATGCTTCCTCTATCCTAGACTATGACTGAGCTGAGCTGAAATATATTCTTATCAATAAGGCAACAAAAAAAGAGTGAAAAAGCAGAAATATGTGCTTATCAATAAGGCAGCAAAAAAACTGACATCCACTTACTGTAGCCAGAAAGTAAAAACTGGTTTCTATTTGGTTGCTATAGGTTATAAAATGTATCATTTATGCTTGTTGTAGTACAAACAATAGTAATTGACAAACTTTGGCTGTTTAATTACATTCAGGTTACATATAGTGCAAGTGCTGTATAATTTGTTTAAGAAGAGCAACAGCAAAACTCCAGGGCATTACTGTCGGAGAAGTCTACTGAGCAGCCAGTATATCTATGTTATATCTAACAGGGCTTGTGTATTGTTAAAGATTGGAGACTTTCAGTTTGCACCTGATACCCTATAAATTTACAATTCTGTCCTGTATCCTCCTTTGCCATATCAATGGAGTGGCTGGTACCATGTGTTGTAGCAAATTTGCATGGGGTCACACTCACTTCCACTTACACTGGCTTACGCCTACGAAATTATGTTATGTCGGCGAAACGTTGGGAGTATTTGCTTTGTGAATTCAACGCTTGCCTCTCTGCGTTGCGTTGCCGTAGCGTAAAAGAGATACGCTACAGCGGCATAAATATGCGCCGATGTATGTGAATCCGGCCAATTGTGTTTTTTTCAAAATTGTCGCTTTATTTTTGTTAATAGTGCAAAAAATAAAGACCGCAGAGATGATCAAATACCACCAAAAGAAAGCTCTATTTGTGGGGAAAAAAACAATGTAAATTTTGTTTGGTAGCCACGTCGCACGACTGCGCAATTGTCAATTAAAGAGACGCAGTGCCGAAAGCTGAAATTTCGCCTGGGCAGGAAGGGGGTATATGTGCCCAGTAAGCAAGTGGTTAATTTGATGATATAGTGGGGCACTGCCAAACAACATGCCATAAGTCAGCATTTTTTTTAACGTATATTAAATTCTGATGAGAAAAAAATCCGCCTGCTGATCCCCTGCTGAGAAGAGTCCGCAGATGACAGGTTCCTGTCTGCTCGGTTTATGCAAAGCGGACACAGATTGAGTGGACTCTACTCTATGGGCAATCAGGTGTAAACGAACCGGCTGTCGGTTTACATCCAACGACCTTCTATCTGATCCACTTACATGGAGGAGGATGGATCCTTTTCTATTTATTTTTAGCAGACCGGATCGGATTGGAGTTGGCAAGTGTAAACAGACACAAGTCGGTTTACAGCCGACTTGTGTCTATGTAGAGATACATAGACCATCCGATCAGGTCCCCCTCACCCAATCAAAACGCCTGTGTGAAAGGGGCCTTATTGTAGAAATCCTACCAGGTGTCAAAAATGCTTGATGGATAGTATAGAGCAGAGTTTTTCAACTAGGGTTCCTCCAGAGGTTCCTAGGGGTTCCTTGAGCAATGAGCAATTTCTGCCTCTCAAATAAGTTCCCATCTTTTTAGCCATCTGTAAGGGGGTAATTTTTCCCAATGACCATCATACTAATGTATCATGAGTTGTAGATATAGTATTTTTTAGCAGGTGTTCCCTGAGTCCGGAAAGTTATTTCAAGGGTTCCTATGTGTTGAAAAGGTTTAGAAAGGCTGGTATAGAGAAACCAAAAGATGTAAAGTACACATATCAGCCCAGTTATTTAAATACAGAACCTTTTTTTTTGCCAATTATGGAATTGGTATTTAATGCAGGTTTTAAGACCCTAAAACTAGAATAAGATGGTAAGTATCCAAATTCCTTAAAATTAAACTAAACCCATTTACTTGTTTTAACCTTTTTTTTAGTTTCTTCAGTTGCTTTCTGCCCTAGGCAAAAAATGATGTCATACATCCCAGGAGTCTTCAAGTGTATTTTGTTTTCTTTTATCTGGAGGAGAGGAGGGGCTTTCTCAGCCAAGCGCACGCTCCTGTGTGCTCGCCTGAGCAGATGGATTCCAGGAAGTAAATCCAACATGAATTATCTACCCTTAATCAAGATGGCTGCAGCTAGAAATGCTCTGGGGTGTTTTGATTTATAAAAGTAAAGTGATTTATCTTTCAAACAAGCATGGAGACATGGATGGGTGAGTATGCTTTGAATATTAGAATTGAATTAAATAGCCTTTTCATTTTGTTGTGCTCAGAGTTTAGTTCTGCACTCATAACATCTCATCTGCAAATCTCTATAAAATTCAGCTTTGGGAGATTATGAAGAAAGAGCAACTGCTGAGGTACAAGTATCAGCCATTATACCCTAATAAGGTAACTGATACAAGCACAGCGTATATGTACAGTATCTCACAAAGGTGAGTACACCCCTCACATTTTTGAAAATATTTTATTATATCTTTTCATGTGACAACACTGAAGAAATTACACTTTGCTACAATGTAAAGTAGTGAGTGTACAGCTTGTATAACAGTGTAAATTTGCTGTCCCCTCACAATAACACACACAGCCATTAATGTCTAAACTGCTGGCAAAAAAAGTGAGTACCCCCCTAAGTGAAAATGTCCAAATTGGGCCCAAAGTGTCAATATTTTGTTTGGCCACCATTATTTTCCAGCACTGCCTTAACCCCCTTGGGAATGGAGTTCACCAGAGCTTCAAAGCTTGCCACTGGAGTCCTCTTCCACTCCTCCATGATGACATCACGAAGCTGGTAGATGTTTACAGACCTTGCGCTTCTCCACCTTCCGTTTGAGGATGCCACACATGTGCTCAATAGAGGTCTGGAGATATGCTTGGCCAGTCCATCACCTTTACCCTCAGCTTCTTTAGCAAGGCAGTGGTCGTCTTGGAGGTGTGTTGCCATGTCCTGACCAGATTCTCTGATTCACTCCCACACTAAATTGGTCCTAGTATATTTACATGTGAAATAGAGACCTTAGTTTGTAAGCTCCTTGGGAATATAGATTGATGCCAATGTACAGTATGTAAAGCAATGTAAAAATTGAAGACACTATACAAATATCCATAATAATATTATTGTATTGGTGGTGGATTTGGATAGGTGGTGGATTTTATCATGGCTGAAATTCTCCCTTTGTGTGTTGGAAACGGGACATAATATTCACAATAACTTGTCTGGCAAATGCAATAAACAGGATGTATTCATTCTGAAGGTGTATGCCAAGGAATTACATCCATCTTTTTTAAGGAGAAAGAGTAGTGACATCACTTCAAACAATACAAACATCTGTCAAGCCACAATTACAACACATACTTACATGCTGATACAGCTTTTTCCCAAAGGTCTGCCTCTGGGCAGCTCTGGCACACATCAGTTGGAGGGCACTCTCTGCAGCTCCAATGCATCTCATGCAGTGATGAATGCGACCAGGTCCTAGACGTCCCTGAGCGATCTCAAATCCCCTGCCCTCACCTGAAATTCAGAAAGACGTACACATAAAACATACAACGGCTTTTCATTTTTCCTGCTATTTCACTGCTGCTGTTGCCAGCCCCTTCCTCCGCATAAGAGATACCACACCAGCACGCCAAACATTCAAGGCATGCAAAGTGAAGGTGCAGACCACCCTCTATGATGATACTAGTCTGAATGCCTTGCAGCAATTTCATAGCACATCATAAAGAGGCTCCCTCGCTGAAAATATCAGCCTTGCATTGATGGGCACCATGCTTTTTCTACCACCGGTCCCCCAGGTGTAGTCACATTCACCCCTACCTTTAGCAGAATCAAGAGATATTCATTATCATTTACCACCAAACAAAAGCGCGTTTTACCCTTAGGCGCAAAGGGCTTAATTACTGACAAATATTTCCCAATCTAAAAACTGATGGCAATTCTATAAGAATCTGTAGCTGCCATAGTGGCAGGTCCTTAACGTGGCTGTAGTAACAACTACTTGAATTTGTTGCATGCGTTGACACTCTTGCACATACAGTATTGCTTATGTTACCAAAAGTTAGGTGCAGGCATTTTTAAAAAGGTAACCACCACCAGAAAAGTGATGTTAATGCTTGAGGCTGGGTTCGCACTAGTGTGACTTGGATGTGGCTTTCCCTGCATCCAATTCGCAAAGCAGGAGATTGGTTACATATCCAGGATTGCACAAAGACTGCACAAAGGCAAAATGGCCGTCGATGATATGGGAAAATGGCCACGGCTATAGGAAAATGGCCACAGTGCCCAGCTCCAAACAAGTGGCGGCTGCTACACGCAGAGGGAAACACCAGCCACACACCCCGCAACTGGAGAGCACAGAGACTGCCCGGAGAGGACCTCACTAGGGTCATGTAGGGGCCAAAATGTCCACCTAGTGGCAACCAGCAACCAACTGGGTGGGATGGAGAGGAGGAGATTCCCTAGAACGGACCACCCCAGGGAGTACCCAATTGCTCCAAACCGTGCCCAGACCCACTGGGGGAGCATGTACTTACCCATCCAGCAAAGGATTGCAGGTCACACTCCCAAGATAGATCCACCTCCTGTATAAATGGAATGACTGTTGGCCATGGTGACACTGTGACCCAGACGTGAGGTACCTGGTCATATGTGTCTCTGCGAGGTGTCTAGCCTGCCCGCTGGCCGCCGCGGTCAAGGATGGGGCTCTTTATGGCTAACCCATAACTCAGGTCTGCAAACACTCGGTTGCCAGGCTGGGGAGACTACCAAGATCTATGATATCCAGCCTGTTACCCAGCCCAGCAGTTGAATGCAGATGTAGATCAAAAATAAGAATAATATAAAAAAACAAATGAACCACAGGTCCCAGCAGGGAGCCAGGTCCTTCTCCTAGACTAGGCAGAAAAAAACTGCCTATAGAAGAGTGGGGGGTTACTACCAGTAAGGACCGCCCCTAGGCGGTGCTGTGCTTGTTCTTTTTTTCTGCCTAGTCCTACTCCTGAAGGTGGTGATATAACCCTAAGGTCAAGAATGGAAGTGCTGTTTCCGTCAATGAACGAAAGAGAAACCAGAATTACCAACTGACGGAGCCATAAATAGTGTTTCCATTAACATGAATTTGCCTTATTTGCTGACATGCCACTATTTGAACTGAGAGTTGAGGTTTGTTAATAAACCATTGTGTTTTATTTACCTATACTCCAAAAGTGAGTGGATAAGGCATCCAAAGGTCTATTACCAGTGGATTATTTCTAGGGCTGATTATATATACCTGTCTTAAAAGGCCAGCATTGACATAAAAATTGAGCAAATTAGGTTTTGTTTTGTCATAAAATAGTAGCTGCTGCAGAACACATATCCTTCTATGTATCTCACTGTATAAAATAAAGCCAAACAATGTACCCCTGTGTTCATCAAGGGATAAAGAAAAAAATGAATCCACAATAATTAGATAAAATCTATCCAATGCCAATAAATCCATAGAGTTGGCCATGAGCAGGCAGCATCTTAACAACTCATAGTTGTAGTGGGGGCAGCCCTGGGCAATAAACAATGTTTCATCTAGATTAATCGACAAAGGATTTCCACGCCTGTATACTGAGATACTGTGCATCAGATTTCCGACTCTAAGTATTTCTTTGTCAACCATATCCAGTGCATCCAAGTACCGTAAATAAATAACAGTCAGATGAATTATGGTCACCAATATCCAAAAAGAGCTACTTGACATCCTTAGGCTGTATATATACAACATCGGCAGCAAGTGATTATACCAGTTTACAACCACTTTAAGTATGAAAACAATTAGCAATAAATGTGTTTTTTTATTTCTTCACTACTGTTCTCCCTTTATATACTGCACATTTGGTGATCAATCTGTTAAAGTGATAAAATATGAAGATGATACAACACTGGTCTCATTCAAGATGATACTAACTTTTTTTTGATATCACAATGTAGAGCAGTGGTTCTCAACCTGGGGGTCGGGACCCCCTTGGGGGTCAAATGATGATTTGCCAGGGGGTCACCAAATCATGGGCTGTTCCTGAAGCCCGCAGCCGCCCACTCAGGTTTTTGGCATGGCTGGGGGGCAGAGACTAGAAGTCAGCTGACATGAGGAAAGTGAAGTGGGAATGGCTGAAGGAGACCCTATCTCCTGAGTAACACTACCTGTGATTATAGTTGCCATTAAAAGTCCCCACTACAGTTCTCAGATCAGCAGATGACCTTGATTAAGAGCAACTAAGTTGAGAACCTAATCAGAACTCCTCTCAGCACCGCCACTGATCCTACTAACCCCACCCCCCACCAAGAAATAAGAGAAGAAATAAAATTAGAGAATGCATGGAAGGAAGAGAAAAAGAGGGGAAGGAACAAAGAAAAAGGGATCGAAAGACGGCTAGAAAGAGGGGTGGGGGGAAGAAAGGAGAACAAAGAGATAGAGGGGTACATCCTTAAATGTACCATAATGGGTTTTAATACTGTACAAGTGGAAGGGAATCAGGGAGCACTAAATATCCATGGGTTAGGGGCACAAATTACTTATCTTGCCTTGGATGCTGACAACCCGCGCTATGAAAATAATTTTACCGTTAGGGGTCCCCACAACTTTGGAAATATTATCAAGGGGTCACGGCACTAGTAAGGTTGAGAACCACTGATGTAGAGGATAAGATTTCCTATCATCTGTGCCCAGTCTTGCCACACAGAGTTAATCCAGCGCTGAGCAATCCTCTTTTTATTGTTCAGTGGAATAAAACTGACTTCCCTATAAAAACCAAAGTCCGTTCCGCCCCCATGCGTTGAGTGACAGATTATTTACATATCTCGTGCACTAGCCTGCAATCATGAACAGTGCACAAATCACACCCCCCTCCCCTCTCCTCTCCCTTATAGCTATGCCAGAATTGTCTGCTTGTTCTGTGTTTTGATTAAATGTCGTTTTCAAAATATGAGGTGAGCCAGAGTTCAATGTCATGATGAAATGCTCCAGTGAACAGCCATCAGAATATACATAGACAAGTTATTAGGGGAGATATATTTAGTCCGAGCTTGAGTGATCTTATTATTATTGTTATATTGCAGTGTGTGTGTCTGAGGTCACCTGATCACATATGCACAATTCCTATATTACCAGGATGTGTTATGTGTCACTTTTTATACTTGCACCCAGTAAGGCTGAATGAACTTAGGGCTGGTTCACATTAATGCACTGTATGAGATAAGTGATTCGCACCGCACTGCTGTTCAGATCACATGCGATGTCTGTGCAAACTGTATGGCTGAAATTGCATCTCATTTGGAACAAACTCGCACAGGACCCTTTTTTTGGTCCACACCAGAATCGCATAGGTGTTCACACCTATGCGATCCGATTCCTTACTGTCAGTTCGCAGTGCGATATGCGAGCTGAAATGGGGGGTGTCATTACCATTGTATGACACTCTCAAGCAGTTTGCATATGGCAGTGTGAACTGCCATGCAAATCGGGTGCGATGTGGGAACCCGCAGTGGATTTGCAGGGTTCCCGAATCGCACCAGTGTGAATCGAGCCTTGGTGGGAACAGTAAGGTGACATTTGTAGGCTGTATGCTTTGAGGCTTGGTTCACACTTGTGCGATTCGGGAACCCTGCAAATCCACTGCGGGTTTCCACATCGCACCCAACTCGCATGGCAGTTCACACTGCAATATGCTGGGGAGTGCCATACAATGGTAATGACACCCCCATTTCAGCTCACATATCGCACTGTGAACTGACAGGACATGAATCGGATCGCATCAGTGGGGTAGTGGGCCGTGTCAGTGGGCGATGTCAGTGGGGTAGTGGACGGTGTCAGTGGGGTAGTGTCAGTGGGGTAGTGGACAGTGTCAGTGGGATAGTGGACAGTGTCAGTGGGGTAGTGTAGTGTCAGTGGGGTAGTGTAGTGTCAGTGGGGTAGTGTAGTGTCAGTGGGGTAGTGGACAGTGGGGTAGTGGACAGTGGGGTAGTGGACAGTGGGGTAGTGGACAGTGGGGTAGTGGACAGTGTCAGTGGACGGTGTCAGTGGGGTAGTGGTCGGTGTAAGTGGGGTAGTGGACAGTGTCAGTGGGGTAGTGGACAGTGGTAGTGGACAGTGTCAGTGGGGTAGTGGACAGTGTCAGTGGGGTAGTGTAGTGTCAGTGGGGTAGTGTAGTGTCAGTGGGGTAGTGGACAGTGGGGTAGTGGACAGTGGGGTAGTGGACAGTGTCAGTGGACGGTGTCAGTGGGGTAGTGGACAGTGCCAGTGGGGTAGTGGACAGTGCCAGTGGGGTAGTGGACAGTGTCAGTGGGGTAGTGGACAGTGTCAGTGGGATAGTGGACAGTGTCAGTGGGGTAGTGTAGTGTCAGTGGGGTAGTGTAGTGTCAGTGGGGTAGTGTAGTGTCAGTGGGGTAGTGTAGTGTCAGTGGGGTAGTGTAGTGTCAGTGGGGTAGTGGACAGTGGGGTAGTGGACAGTGGGGTAGTGGACAGTGGGGTAGTGGACAGTGGGGTAGTGGACAGTGTCAGTGGACGGTGTCAGTGGGGTAGTGGTCGGTGTAAGTGGGGTAGTGGACAGTGTCAGTGGGGTAGTGGACAGTGGTAGTGGACAGTGTCAGTGGGGTAGTGGACAGTGTCAGTGGGGTAGTGTAGTGTCAGTGGGGTAGTGTAGTGTCAGTGGGGTAGTGGACAGTGGGGTAGTGGACAGTGGGGTAGTGGACAGTGGGGTAGTGGACAGTGTCAGTGGACGGTGTCAGTGGGGTAGTGGACAGTGCCAGTGGGGTAGTGGACAGTGCCAGTGGGGTAGTGGACAGTGGTAGTGGACAGTGTCAGTGGGGTAGTGGACAGTGTCAGTGGGGTAGTGTAGTGTCAGTGGGGTAGTGGACAGTGGGGTAGTGGACAGTGGGGTAGTGGACAGTGGGGTAGTGGACAGTGTCAGTGGACGGTGTCAGTGGGGTAGTGGTCGGTGTAAGTGGGGTAGTGGACAGTGTCAGTGGGGTAGTGGACAGTGGTAGTGGACAGTGTCAGTGGGGTAGTGGACAGTGTCAGTGGGGTAGTGTAGTGTCAGTGGGGTAGTGGACAGTGGGGTAGTGGACAGTGGGGTAGTGGACAGTGGGGTAGTGGACAGTGGGGTAGTGGACAGTGTCAGTGGACGGTGTCAGTGGGGTAGTGGACAGTGCCAGTGGGGTAGTGGACAGTGCCAGTGGGGTAGTGGACAGTGTCAGTGGGGTAGTGGACAGTGTCAGTGGGGTAGTGGACAGTGTCAGTGGGGTAGTGGTCAGTGTCAGTGGGGTAGTGGTCAGTGTCAGTGGGGTAGTGGTCGGTGTCAGTGGGGTAGTGGTCAGTGTCAGTGGATGGGGTCAGTGGGGTGGTGTCAGTGGGGTAGTGGTCGGTGTCAGTGGGGTAGTGGTCGTTGTCAGTGGGGTAGTGGTCGGTGTCAGTGGGGTAGTGGTCGGTGTCAGTGGGGTAGTGGTCAGTGGGGTAGTGGTCAATGTCAATGGATGGTGTCAGTGGGGTAGTGGTCAGTGGGGCAGTGGTCAGTGGGGTAGTGGTCGGTGTTAGTGGATGGTGTCAGTGGGGTAGTGGTCGGTGTCAGTGGGGTAGTGGTCAGTGGGACAGTGGTCAGTGGGGCGGTGGTCGGTGTCAGTGGGGCAGTGGTCAGTGGGGTAGTGGTTGGTGTCAGTGGACGGTGTCAGTGGGGTAGTGGTCAGTGGGACAGTGGTCAGTGGTCGGTGTCAGTGGATGGTGTCAGTGGGGCAGTGGTCAGTGGGGTAGTGGTCAGTGTCTGTGGGGTAGTGGTCGGTGTCAGTGGGGTAGTGGTCGGTGTCAGTGGGGCAGTGGTCAGTGGGGTAGTGGTCGGTGTCAGTGGACGGTGTCAGTGGTGTAGTGGTCGGTGTCAGTGGGGCAGTGGTCAGTGGGGTAGTGGTCGGTGTCAGTAGACGTGTCAGTGGGGTAGTGGTCGGTGTCAGTGGGGGCAGTGGTCAGTGGGGCAGTGGTTAGTGGGGTAGTGGTCGGTGTTAGTGGACGGTGTCAGTGGGGTAGTGGTCAGTGGGACAGTGGTCGGTGTCAGTGGATGGTGTCAGTGGGGCAGTGGTCAGTGGGGTAGTGGTTGGTGTCAGTGGACGGTGTCAGTGGGGTAGTGGTCGGTGTCAGTGGGGTAGTGGTCAGTGGGGTAGTGGTCGGTGTCAGTGGACGGTGTCTGTGAGGTAGTGGACGGTGTCTGTGAGGTAGTGGACGGTGTCTGTGAGGTAGTGGACGGTGTCAGTGGGGTAGTGGTCGGTGTCAGTGGGGTAGTGGTCGGTGTCAGTGGGGTAGTGGTCGGTGTCAGTGGGGTAGTAGTCGGTGTCAGTGGGGTAGTAGTCGGTGTCAGTGGGCTAGTGGTCAGTGGGGCAGTGACATCACACCCAACTCGCATGGCAGTTCACACTGCAATATGCTGGGGAGTGCCATACAATGGTAATGACACCCCCATTTCAGCTCGCATATCGCACTGTGAACTGACAGGACATGAATCGGATCGCATCAGTGGGGTAGTGGGCCGTGTCAGTGGGCGATGTCAGTGGGGTAGTGGACGGTGTCAGTGGGGTAGTGTCAGTGGGGTAGTGGACAGTGTCAGTGGGGTAGTGTAGTGTCAGTGGGGTAGTGGACAGTGTCAGTGGGGTAGTGTAGTGTCATGGGGTAGTGGACAGTGGGGTAGTGGGCAGTGGGGTAGTGGGCAGTGGGGTAGTGGGCAGTGGGGTAGTGGACAGTGTCAGTGGACGGTGTCAGTAGGGTAGTGGTCAGTGGGGTAGTGGACAGTGTCAGTGGGGTAGTGGACAGTGTCAGTGGGGTAGTGGACAGTGTCAGTGGGGTAGTGGACAGTGTCAGTGGGGTAGTGGACAGTGTCAGTGGGGTAGTGGACAGTGTCAGTGGGGTAGTGGACAGTGTCAGTGGGGTAGTGGACAGTGTCAGTGGGGTAGTGGACAGTGTCAGTGGACGGTGTCAGTGGGGTAGTGGTCGGTGTCAGTGGGGTAGTGGACAGTGTCAGTGGGGTAGTGGACAGTGTCAGTGGGGTAGTGGACAGTGTCAGTGGGGTAGTGGACAGTGTCAGTGGGGTAGTGGACAGTGTCAGTGGGGTAGTGGACAGTGTCAGTGGGGTAGTGGACAGTGTCAGTGGGGTAGTGGACAGTGTCAGTGGGGTAGTGGACAGTGACAGTGGGGTAGTGGACAGTGTCAGTGGGGTAGTGGTCGGTGTCAGTGGGGTAGTGGTCAGTGGGACAGTGGTCAGTGGGGCGGTGGTCGGTCTCAGTGGGGCAGTGGTCAGTGGGGTAGTGGTTGGTGTCAGTGGACAGTGTCAGTGGGGTAGTGGTCAGTGGGACAGTGGTCAGTGGGGCAGTGGGGCAGTGGTCGGTGTCAGTGGGGCAGTGGTCAGTGGGGTAGTGGTCGGTGTCAGTGGACGGTGTCTGTGGGGTAGTGGTCGGTGTCAGTGGGGTAGTGGTCGGTGTCAGTGGGGCAGTGGTCAGTGGGGTAGTGGTCGGTGTCAGTGGACGGTGTCAGTGGTGTAGTGGTCGGTGTCAGTGGGGCAGTGGTCAGTGGGGTAGTGGTCGGTGTCAGTAGACGGTGTCAGTGGGGTAGTGGTCGGTGTCAGTGGGGGCAGTGGTCAGTGGGGCAGTGGTCGGTGTCAGTGGTCGGTGTCAGTGGGTCAGTGGGGTAGTGGTCTGGGTGTTGGTGACATCCCAGGGGTCTAAACAGAGACCCCTGACATCTCCCATTTGAGACAGAGAAAGGGACAGAGGACATTTATTCCCCAGTCCTTTCTCTGCATTGAAGATGAATGGAGAGAAGACAGCGTCTCCCCCTCCATTCATAAACTGAGCAGAGTAACACACAGGTTACTCTGTTCAGTTGTCACAGGACGCACATCGCTCGGTAACGAACGCTCTGTGTCCTGTTTTCGCTCTCCATCCTGACAGGTAACCCATCCTCGCAGCCCACGGGAGAGGAGAGAAGAGAGCCGGCGACGGCTGCGGGGGATGAGCTGGACACGCGACGGATGAAGACGCGGCGCGGGGGGTGGGTTGTGGACACACGGATCAGGACGAGGGGGGGCGGAGGATGAAGACATGACGCACGGGGGGTGCGGGTGTGTGGACACACGGAGGGGGATGACACCGGGGGTGGAGGAGAACATGGCGCTAGAGGAGGAGGAAGACACTCGGAGATGATCGGTGCGATGGGGACAGCTGTGAGCACCGATCCCCCCCGCATGACTTATCAGGTGAAAGCCGCGGGAGGGAGGAGGAGAAGCAGATGATGAAAAGCCATGCAGGAGGGGCGGTGCTCACAGCTATCCCGTCGCAGCAATCATCCCCGACTGTCATGGGACATCAATGTGAGCTGTACTCAAATGACAGGGGGCCGTGAGCGCGCTCTGCCTGTCTTGTGCACGCTCTGGCCAAGGGGAGTGTAGAGGTGGGCGGGAGTCTGCTGACATCATGACTCCGCCCACCGAGCGCCGAACAACAGACCTGCCCACCGATTCTGGACTTTTTGGGGGTTTGAAACAGCTAAATGGGGGACATTTGACAGGTAAGGATACATGCAGGAGGCATGTACATCCTTATAGATCAGCACCATGACAGTAGTTTAGAATTGATGAGAGTGGGTTTACATCCACTTTAAAGTGGTTCTAAAGTAAAAAACAAAAAATCATCAGCAGTATATAACAGTCTTGTGACTTCTATTATTGTCAGTCTGGTTAAAGCTTGTAGGAGTTATTTTTCTGCACCGACTGTCCTATTAGGAGGCAGGACCCATGACCCTCTCTGTAAACAGTGCCGATTGGCCCTGTGCTTATCACATGCACCCTCCTAAGAAAAAAAACTGAGCATGTGCAGATTGTCCCTTGGCTCTGTATTATCAGTAAATATATTGGGGAGAGTGTAAGGAGGGGAAGATCAGTGAAGACTCAAACAGCCCTTTTCACAATGCAAAGGATTAAAGCAGAGGTTCACCCTAAAAACATGTATATACCATTCCATCCAGCATACTGCCGACATGTACAGTATGCTGTTTTTTTTTATTTTTCGCTGTACATACCGCCGTATAGCTATTCCCCCCCGACTTCCGGGTAGTGGATCCTGCGGGACTGGGTGTTCCTATTCAGAGACTAAGTGATTGACGTGATGACAAAAGCTTTCCCCCGGCGCATAATGCGCATCACCAGTTTCCCGAAAGAAGCTGAATGTCGGTGCGCAGGCGCCGTATAGAGCCGTCTCGCAGTTCGGCTTATTTCGGAAACTGGTGACACGCTTATGCGCCAGGGGGAAGCTTTTGTCATCACGTCAATCACTTAGTCTCTGGATAGGAATGCCCAGTCCCGCGGGAGCCACTACCCAGAAGCCGGGGGGGGGGAAATAGTTATGCGGTGGTATGTACAGCGAAAAAAATAAAAAAATAAAACAGCATACTGTACATGTCGGCAGTATGCTGGATGGAATGGTATATACATGTTTTTAGGGTAAACCTCCGCTTTAACCCCCTAGGTTCCACAGTGAGTATAACTAGCAAGCTTTACTGCATATACAGACTCATTTTACTGTTGTGGGTTTAGTAACACATTAAGACTGTGGTGATTATAGTGGATTTCAGGAAAACCAAAATCAAAGGAAAGGAATGTAAACCATTCAATATGATGAATTTTAGGGGGAAATGGAATATACACTAACCTATCCTGGAGTTGTGTACTTTTTAAAAAAATGTAATACTGAGAGTATTACCACTCTGTAAGATGTCAATGCTTCTGAATGCTTTTTCTAACTAAGGCATCAATTTGTGTTTTTGCAGTTTTTTCTAGCGTTGAGACATTAGAATCTATGTGGAAAAAAAACACTTTTTCTGGTCCTTGGAGAAATTGGCGAGATCCACAAAATACTGTACATTGACTATTGTGTTGTAACAAATTACTTGTATGTGCCAAAAAATGGAAAAGTTTTAGTTTAATTACTGGATGTGTAAATAATGGATAAATATGTGAGGGGGTGTGTGGGGGTGTGAATGTAAATGTTCTTTGACATGGGGAGTGTTTTATTTATGTATAAGTACTTTGAGCGTTCTCTTTTTTAACCAGTCCTTGTATGATGCATTGTGTACATATTTGGCCAAATAAAGTGGATTCTAATTGTCCTAAATATGAAATGGTTTGCGCCTTTGCTGTCCCTTTTCGATCATGCTATATTGACAACCCCAGAAATAATACAGTATATACAGTAAAAGGTAAACAGCAATTTACTATTATATCAATATATAGGTCAATAAACCAAGTGGAGGAGTGGCAACTCATTGTTAAGGCTGAAAGGACTTTGGTGTAACCAAGCAACTAGTTCCATTAGATCAGCTAATTTAGAGGAAAATAAACCTTTAGAAGAAAAAGAAAGAAATGTTATTCTGACAAGGTGCGAGGTAGTAAATTAGACTTTTGCATACCAAAAAAAAGGCAGAAAGGTGTAAACAAGATACTTATGCATGACCAGATGACATTTTGAAAGTAAGCACAGTTGTAGATGTGGGTAGACATGGTGTTAATACTGAAAGAATTTGGGTGTAACCATGCAACTAGATACATTGATTTAGAGGAAAACAAAACTTTATACGGTAAGGAAATAGATGATGTTTTGACAGGGTGTGAGATAGGATATAATCCCTGTGCACTATAATTATACATTCAAACAAGAAGGAAGAAAGGCGTAAACAAGACACTTGTTTCTGATCAGATAACATTTTGAAAGTACACAGAGTTCTTCTGGATAGTCATAACATGTGGGTAGGCATAGAGAAAAACTGTTACAGGAAAATGGTTGGGTTTGCTAAAAATAATTAAATTCACTCTTCTTGTTTATCTATGGAAAATGGCTCAAATTTACTTTAACCACTTGCCCACCAAGCCTGTTTTTCAGATTCGGTGTTTACGAGACTAAAGCCCCGTACACACGGTCGGACTTTTGCCCAACCAACATCAAAATCCGACACTTTTCTCATTTGTCCGACCGTGTGTACGTTCCATCGGACCAACTTTTTTGGCTTTCATCGGACAAAAAGTTTGGTCTGCGCACAGACCAACTTTCAGGCAACAAAAGTCCGATGGTGCAAAATCCGATCGTGTGTACAGCAAACCATCGGACTTTTGGACAAATTACAAATGCGCATGCTCAGAACCAATGTTAAAATCAACCAACAATAGCAGAAGTTAACCAAAGGGTGGCAGTAAAGAGCAGAAAAGAGCAGAACAACCACGTGATGATGGGAAAGTTTTAGAAAAGTTTGCAGAAAAGTCCGAGCGTGTGTATGCTATGGGTGTGATCGGACAAATCAATTAGGACAAAAATCCAAGGGAAGTTTTGTTGGATGTCCGACCGTGTGTACGGGGCTTTAAACTGTTTTTTTTTGCTAGAAAATTACTTAAACCCCCCAAACATTATATATATATTTTCCTAACACCCTAGAGAATAAAATGGCAGTCATTGCAATACTTTTTGTCACACCGTATTTGCGCAGCGTTCTTACAAGCGCACTTTTTTTGGAAAAAATTCACTTTTTTGAATAAAAAAATAAGACAACAATAAATCTGGCCCAATTTTTTTAATATATTGTGAAAGATAATGTTACGCCGAGTAAAATGATACCCAACATGTCACGCTTAAAAATTGCGCCCGCTCGTGGCACGGCGTCAAACTTTTACCCTTAAAAATCTCGATAGGCGACGTTTAAAAAATTCTACAGGTTGCATTTTTTGAGATACAGAGGAGATCAAGGGCTAGAATTATTGCTCTCGCTCTAACGATCGCGGCGATACCTCACTTGTGTGGTTTGAACACCGTTTTCATATGCGGGCGCTACTCGCGTATGCATTCGCTTCTGTGTGCGAGCTCGTCGGGATGGGGCGTTTTAATTTTTTTTTTGTTTTCTTATTTATTTTAAATTAGTTTATAATTTTATACACCAAAATAAAAAAAATAAAAAATGATCACTTTTATTCCTATTACAAGGAATGTAAACATCCCTTGTAATAGAAAAAAGCATGACAGGTCCTCTTAAATATGAGATCTGGGGTCAAAAAGACCTCAGATCTCATATTTAGGCTTAAATGCAAAAAAAGAAGACGCTGGGCGGGACTGACGTTTTGACGTCACTTCCGCCCAGCAGAGCTATGGGGGACGGGTGGGGGCGATTTTTCCCTCACTCGTATCCCAACACAGCTGCCGACAGGACCCGATCGCCTCCGCCGCTACTGACAGCTCCGGTAAGCGGCGGAGGGCGCAGGAGAGCGGTGGGAGGGGGGGCCCTCTCCCGCCACCTATAACGGCGATCTCGCGGCGAATCCGCCGCGGAGACTGCCGTTATCGTGTACAGGACTGCCCATGGAAAAGATGGATATCTCGGTTGTGGCAGCAGCTGCTGCCGTTACTTAGATATCAATCTTTAAAAACATGACGTCTTTTTACCATGACGCCGTGGGCAAGTGGTTAAAGGAGTTGTAAAGGAAAAAAGATTTTTGCCTAAAATTAATGTCTGTAAGGTAGACAGACAGAATAGTGTAATGATTCTGTTAACAAACAAGTAAATACCTATTAAATTCCTTCATCTATATCACCTCCGGCGTTCTAGTTTCTGTTCTCTCATTCACTTCCTGGTTTGCATCATTTGTTCATGTAAGAACTAGTGTGAATTGTGGCACGCCCAGTAATTCACACCTCTTTGAAGTCTCTAATGCCGCGTACACACGATCATTTTTTGTGATGAAAAAAAACGACATTTTCTGTGAAGTAAAAAACGACGTTTTTGAAACGTCACTTTTCAAAGACGATGTTGCATACACACCATCGTTTTTTTCACAAAAAGCGAGGTTATGTTCACCACTCTTTTCCATTGAAGCTCGCTTCATAACTAGCTCCTGGGCATGCGCGGGTTGAAAAGCGTCGTTTTAAACAACGTTTGTGCTACACACGGTGACTTTTTGTGAAACAAAAATTGACGTTTTGAAAAACGACACAAAAAATTCAAGCATGTTGGAAAAAATTTTTGGTCGTTTTTTGGAAGACAAAAAAACAACGTTTTGCCCACACACGATCAATTTAAATGACGTTTTAAAAAACGCCGTTTTTTTTCATCGCAAAAAACGACCGTGTGTACGCGGCATAACACGTAGAGAGCGTTCTGCCGCACAAATGTAGTTCCCAGGAGGGGGCGAGCACCTTACTGACCACCGCAGTAAAGTCTCTCTTTACGGTGGTCAGTAAAATCAGACAAGCAGGAAGTGAACAGAACAGAGAAGAAATAGAGCAACTTCTGAGCAAAAATGAACAATGAGGAAGTGAAAAGAGGAATGTCTGCAGGTAAAGGATGCTTATTATGAAAAAAAAAATTCCTTTACAACCCCTTTAAAGCCAAACTACAACTTCACCTGGTTCTGTCCCATCTGCTCTTGCCTCCTATACTTGGTGAGAACTGTTCTGCCTATCAAAATTCAGTTCTCCCCTGCCCCTCTCCGCTGCGTGTCTCTGAATTTTCATTAAAAGGCATTGCAGTAGACATGCTTTCTGTTTGGCAGTCACTCTTCCACACCTCACATGTCAACTATTTCATCAGCTGTGGTCACACAACTTTATAGAGACAGTTTCATCTGGACAAGAAAGGGTTAGTTGCATAGCATGCCCCTCCCTGTGCACACTGAATTCTGTTCTGTTCCGTTTCTCTCTGTATGTGGGAATGTAGTGTTGCTTCCTAGCGAGTGCTAGATACAGTGCCTTGTGAAAGTATTCGGGCCCCCTTGAACTTTGCGACCTTTTGCCACAGAATCAACAACAAGTGGGACACAATCCTGAAGTGGAACGAAATTTATTGGATATTTCAATCTTTTTTAATGAATGAAAAACTGAAAAATTGGGCGTGCAAAATTATTCAGCCCCTTTACTTTCAGTGCAGCAAACTCTCTCCAGAAGTTCAGTGAGGATCTCTGAATGATCCAATGTTGACCTAAATGACTAATGATGATAAATAGAATCCACCTGTGTGTAATCAAGTCTCCGTATAAATACACCTGCACTGTGATAGTCTCAGAGGTCCGTTTAAATTGCAGAGAGCATCATTAAGAACAAGGAACACACCAGGCAGGTCCGAGATACTGTTGTGGAGAAGTTTAAAGCCAGATTTGGATACAAAAGATTTCCCAAGCTTTAAACATCCCAAGGAGAACTGTGCAAGCGATAATATTGAAATGGAAGGAGTATCACACAACTGCAAATCTACGAAGACCTGGCCGTCCCTCTAAACTTTCAGTTTATACAAGGAGAAGACTGATCAGAGATGCAGCCAAGAGGCCCATGATCACTCTGGATGAACTGCAGAGATCTACAGCTGAGGTGGGAGACTCTGTCCATAGGACAACAATCAGTCTTATAATACTGCACAAATCTGACCTTTATGGAAGAGTGGCAAGAAGAAAGCCATTTTTTAAAGATATCCATAAAAAGTGTAATTTAAAGTTTGCCACAAGCCACCTGGGAGACACACCAAACATGTGGAAGAAGGTGCTCTGGTCAGATGAAACCAAAATTGAACTTTTTGGCAACAATGCAAAACGTTATGTTTGGCGTAAAAGCAACACAGCTCATCACTCTGAACACACCATCCCCACTGTGAAATATGGTGGTGGCAGCATCATGGTTTGGGCCATCTTTTCTTCAGCAGGGACAGGGAAGATGGTTAAAACTGATGGGAAGATGGATGGAGCCAAATACAGGACCATTCTGGAAGAAAACCTGATGGAGTCTGCAAAAGAGCTGAGACTGGGATGGAGATTTGTCTTCCAACAAGACAATGATCCAAAACATAAAGCAAAATCTATAATGGAATGGTTCACAAATAAACATATCCAGGTGTTAGAATGGCCAGAGTCAAAGTCCAGACCTGAATCCAATTGAGAATCTGTGGAAAGAACTGAAAACTGCTGTTCACAAACACTCTCCATCCAACCTCACTGAGCTCAAGCTGTTTTGCAAGGAGACAAAAGATACAGATAGTGGCGCAAAAACAATCAGCAGTATGTAGCAGTTAAAAAGTCCGCTATTTTTTAAGGAAGTCCTTCATAGAGACAAAATATTAAAAAAT